>ML685882.1:307956-610644 GCA_007922175.1 Pelusios castaneus | reverse complement strand
AGAGAGAGAGAGAGAGAGAGAGAGAGAGAGAGAGAGAGAGAGAGAGAAGAGGAACCAGAGGCTACATGTTCTTGATAAGAAGACAAGTGCAGGGGATCAGGGGAGAGGAGGATACAGGGCGTCCCAGAAGACTCTGTTCAAGCCCAAAGAACTCTCCAGTAAAGAAACAGAGACAAGGGAACATGTACAGGTTCATTTATTATTTTGCCTAGATCTGTGCATCACTCATGCTAAATAAAGGGCAACTGTATTTAGAATGACATACCGTCTGTCTGCACATCTGTTTGCTTCACTATCCCCTGCCTCTGGAGAGTTAAATTGTTAACCCAGAGCACCCACATGAGGTAGCTCCAGGAAAGCTACGGGGAAGTTTGGGGATTTAGCACTGATCCTGGACGCTGAGGGCTGCTGGCCCATGTGATCCCTTTTCAGAGACAGGGTAACAGATGGACAGCCTGTGTTCAAGAAATGTGCCAGAGAGGCCCAAGGGACAGAGAGTGCTGGAGCCTAGCCTCACCAAGCGAGGCTTAAGTCACATGGGTCTGATGACTTGGGACACAACACATCAGCCTGGGGAGTGTCCAGATAGCGGAGGTTATGAAGAGCTGTGTTTGTCAAACAGGTGCCACAGGGTGCGTCTACCCTGCAACATAACCTGGGATTAGTAGAACTTGAGTAGCAGATCTGGGTGTGCTAACCTAGGGCTTGAGCATCCACGCTCATTAATTGTTGAACCCTGGGTCCCAACCTGGGGCTTCAGGAGCTACACTGCATTATGTGGGACCAAGTCCAACCACTCCATTCCAAGCTTCCTAGCATCCCTTCCACCAAATGTGGCCACACTAGCCCTTTGTTCCTGGAACAACGTGGGAAAACTGGACTGGCCATCAAACGTGTCTGTTCAAAGAACAAAGGAAGTTGGACTGTGAGATTGTGGGATACTTTTTGGCAGACTCCCAGAGTGTGAGTCCAGCAGGAGTGTCTGTGTTGCAAAGCCACGGGGTTTGATGTCTACATCCCAGTTTGACTCCATCTCAACCCTCTGTCCCTACGGGTTCCTGTGACCCTGGGTCTGAGTCCTGGGTTAGCGTGATTTCTGTGTAGACATAAGGAGGGTTAAGCTTGAACCTGAGTTTGAACCCTGGGCTTATGTTGCACTGTAGCTATACCGTAAAAGTAATGAGAGGTTTAAAATGTCTCTGTAGCTAATGAGGTTTCATAGTTGTAACTGAGGGCAGATTTTGACCCCAGTCGTATTAGCTTTTCTGACTAATGCCGTGTAATTTCACAGTAATTGCACACTGTCAGTAGACCGCAGGCAAATTACAAAGTGTAGGTGCAATAGCAATTACCACGTAACTCTCTCATGGTTTAGAAGACAGAAATAGCTATGTACAGTAGTTCCTGTGTAATTAAATAGATCTTACTGTGTAGATAACCTGCTGTGAGATGGTTTTTATCATATAATTAGACGATCATCAGAAAAGCCGGCTGAAAAATTTCCATGGGAAAATGCAGTTTGGTTGAAATCAAAATATTTCGGAAAGAGCTGATATTCTCAAGGAGCTGACTGAGGAGATATCTGAGCCAGCTCTGAAAACTCATGGAAAACAGGAGAGATTTCAGAGGACTGGAAGAAGGCAAAGTGCTAATCTATAAAAAGAGGAATGACAGCCCAGGGAATTACTGAGTAGACCGCTTAACTTCAATACCTGGAAAGATAAAGGAGCAAATAATCAAGCAATCTATTTTTAAGCACCTAGAAGATAATTGGCTAATAAATAACAGTGAACATGGATTTGTCAAGAACAAATGATGTCAAACCAACCTAATAGCGTTCTTTGACTGGGTAACAAACCTTGCGGATGAGGGAAGCAGTAGATGTGATATATGTTGACTGTGGTAAGGCTTTTCATACTGTCTTGCATGACTGTCTCAGAAACAAACTAAGGAAATCTAGCCTAGATGGAGCTGGATGTATAGCTGGCTGGAAAACCATTCCCAGAGAGTAATCATCAACGGTTCACAGTCAAGTTGGAAGAATGTATCAAGTGACGTTCTGCAGAGTCCAGTTCTGGTCAATATCTTCATCAGTGATTGCCAGGAGTTCTCAAATTGGGGGCGGGGGGCGAACGGGGCGATCGCCCTGGGCCCCGCAGTTACGCAGGCCCCATGGCCACACTCTTCCCTGCTCTGCGGGCTGGGAGCACTAAGCCTGGCCACTGGGCTAGCCCTCCCTGTCCCCCCCCGGGCAGAGCAGGTGGCCGGGGCCCGCCTCTGCAGCAGCAGCCTTGGGTCCCTGGCTGGGGCACCAGCTGCAGCACCGTGGAATCCCAGCTGTAGCCGGCTCCCTCCACCGGAGGCCCCTGCTTCCGGGGCCAGGCCCAGAGCCAGCTCCCTGCCAGCGGCCTCAGCCTTCCCACCCGGGCTGGCTCCCTGTGGAGCTGCCTGCCTGCCCTCCAGCATCGGGGGCAGGGCCCTGCCTATGCCAGTTGGCCCTGGGCCCCGCTCCCCCCACGGGATAGCGCTGACTGGGGGTCAGGGATTTTGCAACCTCAAGGGGTTACAAGGTGGTTACGGGGAGAAGTTGTGAGCTGTCAGGCCCTGCACAGGCTAGAGTTCTTCAGAGCTAGGTGGCCAGAGAACAGAGGCTGCTGGCTGGATTCTCTGAAGGCAGCACCACCCCAAGAAGCAGTGCAGAAGGGTAGTATGTTAGGGGGGGTCATCACTTTTGGGTTGGGGTCATCACAGCCTGAAACATTTTCAAAGGGGGTCCCTGCAAAAAAAGGTTGAGAACCTCTAATTTAGATAATGGCCTAAAGAGAACACTTATAAAGTTTACATATGAGAGCAAGTTGGGAGGGCTTGGAAGTACTGTGTAGGATAGGTTTAACATATAAAATGATCTGAACAAACTAGAGAAATGATCCAAAGTAAATAGTATGAAATTAATTAAGGACAAAAGCAAAATACGCCATTTAGGAAGGAACAATCAATTGCACACATACAAAATGGGAAATGACTGCCTAGGACAGAGTACTATGGAAAGGGATCTGGGGGTTCTAGTGAATCATGAGATAAATATAAGTCAACAGTGTAACACTTGCAAAAAATAGCAAACATTTTGGGGAATATTAGCAGGAGTGTGGTAAACAAGAAACAAAAAGTAACTCCTTTGCTCTATTCTATTTAAGGTGGATAGAAAATTGGCTAGATTGGACTCAGAGGGTAGGAATCAATGGCTCAATGTCTAGTTGGCAACCAGTAATGAGTGCAGTGCCCCAGGGGTCAGTCCTGGGGCCAGTTCTGTGCAACATCTTCATTAGTGATCTGGATGATGGGATAGATTCACGCTCAGTAAGTTCGCGGATGACACCAAGCTGTGGGGAATGGTAGCCACTCTGGAGGGCAGGGATAGGATTCAGGGAGACCTAGACAAATTGAAGCATTGGGCCAAAAGAAATGTCATGAGGTTCAACAAGGACAAGTGCAAAGTCCTGCGCTTAGGACAGAAAAATCCCATGTACTGCAACAGACTGGGGACCGATCGGCTAAGTAGCAGCACTGTAGAAAAGGATCTGGTGGTTATGGTGGACGGGAAGCTGGATATGAGCCAACAGTGTGCTCTTGTTGCCAAAAAAGCCAATGGCATATTGGGCTGCATCAGTAGGAGTGTTGCCAGCAGATTGAGGGATGTGATTATTCCCTTCTATTCAGCACTGGTGAGGCTGCATCTGGAATACTGTGTCCAGTTTCAGGCTTCCTACTACAGAAAGGATGTTGACAAATTAGAAAGAGTCCAGCAGAGGGCAACGAAAATGATTAGGGGGCTGAGGCACATGATTTACGAGAAGAGACTGAAGGACCAGCCTGACCAACCTGATTTCCTTCTATGATGAGATGACTGGATTTGTGGATGAGGGAAGAGCCGTTGACATGGTATACCTTGACTTTAGCAAGGCTTTTGATACGGTTTCCCACAGCATTCTTGTTGGCAAGTTAAGGAAGTATGGGTTGGACGAGTGGACCGTAAGGTGGATCGAAAACTGGTTAGATCAACGGGCTCAGCGGGTAGGAATCAATGGCTCGATGTCTGGTTGGCAACCGGTAACGAGTGGAGTGCCCCAGGGGTCGGTCCTGGGGCCGGTTCTATTCAACATCTTCATTAATGATCTTGATGATGGAATAGACTGCATGCTTAGTAAGTTTGCGGATGACACCAAGTTGGGGGGAATGGTAGATACTCTGGAGGGCAGGGACAGGATCCAGAGAGACTTGGACAAATTGGAACACTGGGCCGAAAGGAACCTCATGAGGTTCAACAAAGACAAGTGCAAAGTCCTGCACTTAGGACGGAAAAATCCCATGCACTGCTACAGGCTGGGGACCGATCGGCTAAGTAGCAGCGCTGTAGAAAAGGACCTGGGAGTAATGGTGGACGGGAAGATGAATATGAGCCAACAGTGTGCCCTTGTTGCCAAAAAGGCCAATGGCATATTAGGCTGCATCAGTAGG
This sequence comes from Pelusios castaneus, assembly GCA_007922175.1. Lineage (NCBI taxonomy): Eukaryota > Metazoa > Chordata > Testudines > Pelomedusidae > Pelusios > Pelusios castaneus. The sequence continues at coordinate 606,129 of ML685882.1, read as the reverse complement.
AGTATTGCCAGCAGATTGAGGGATGTGATAATTCCCCTCTATTCGACACTGGTCAGGCCGCATCTGGAGTACTGTGTCCAGTTTTGGGCTCCCCACTACAGAAAGGATGTGGACAAATTAGAAAGAGTCCAGCGGAGGGCAACAAAAATGATTAGGGGGCTGGGGCACATGACTTATGAGGAGAGACTGAAGGAACTAGGCTTATTTAGTCTAGAGAAGAGAAGACTGAGGGGAGATTTGATAGCAACCTTCAACTACTTGAAGGGTTGCTCCAAAGAGGAGGGAGCTAGGCTGTTCTCGAGGGTAACAGAGGACAGAACAAGGAGCAATGGTTTCAAATTACAGCTGGGGAGGTCAAGGTTGGATATTAGGAAAAACTTTCTCACTAGGAGGGTGGTGAAGCATTGGAATGGGCTATCTAGGGAGGTGGTAGAATCTTCATCTTTGGAGATTTTTAAGGCTCGGTTAGACAAAACTCTGGCTGGGATAATTTAGGGGGAGTGGTCCTGCTTTTTAGCAGGGGGTTGGACTAGATGACCTCGTGAGGTCCCTTCCAACCCTAAGATTCTATGATGATCAGCCCTCAGTTGGAGTATTGTATCCAGTTGTGGGTGCCATATTTCGGGGGAAATGTGGACCAATTGGAGAAAATCCAGAGGAGAGCAACGAAAATAATTAACAATCTAGAAAACACAATCTTGGAGAGAAGACTGAAAAAAATGGGTTTGTTTAGTCTGAAGAAGAGAAGACTGAGAGGGGACGTGATAAGTTTTCAGGTAAATAAAAGGTTATTAGGAAGAGGAGGGTGAAAATTATTCTCTTCTAAGAATAGGACAGGAAGCAGGGATCTTAAATTGCAGCAAAGGAGAATTAGGCTGGACATTAGGAAAAGCTTCTTAACTGTCAGGTTAGTTAAGCACTGCTCTATGGTAAATTTCAAATTTTTGTTCTAATTCAGAATGGAAGCAAATTTCAAAATATCAGGATTTTTCCCAAGAAATGGAAATTCTAGTCTCTGACCACTAGAGTCATCAGTTCTGAGTAACTCTGTAGGCACTGCAGGTGCAGGGATCTGCCGTAATGTGTTTTGACTACTTGTCTATGGACTGACTACACCCAGGTGGGGGAGACAGAGGGTGAATAATCAAAGCTTTTTCATCTTTAACTTGAAGAGGTGGCCATGGAGCTACTTCATTAACTATGCAACGGATTATAGTGGCTGTTTGACGATTGTGATGCACTTTACCTCTGCGTAATGCCCTGTAACCCTCAAATTCGCCATTAGTATATGGTTGTGATATTCATACATAGCATGCCTTGTAAGGTATCATATGGAAGGTCATGATCCAGAAACTCATTTTTCTGACAGAACATCCATATCACTATTGTGTACAGAGTTATGAGATTCTGTTATATGGTTAAACAAACAAGGAATCTGCTGGCACTTTTAAAGACTAAGACATTTATTTATCACATTGAGCTTTCATGGAAGAAAGACAAAGTGGGATTTTTCTCCCACAAAAGCTCATGTGATAAATAAATTTTTTAGTCTTTAAAAGTGCCACCAGACTTCTTTATTTTGCTGAACTACTAGAATAACATGACTACCCCTTTAGAACTTGTTACATGATTGTTACTGAAATAAATGTTGTGTTTGGGAATTACCCACTGCTAGTTCTCCAGTGATCAGAAAGGAGGGAACGCACACCCAGATGATGTTAAATGCCTGTTAATCAGAAGGGGGGTTGTAAGCAAGTGATTTACAGGTCTGTAAGAGAGTTGCCCAATAGCCATAGGATGGGGATTGGTCAACTCTAGGAACCAGTTATCCAAGACCACACCAGGGGGACTGCTCAACTGGGACTCAGCAAAGCCCACCAGGAATGTCTGGCCTAGCGTTTTCCAGGCACATAGACTGAGGGTACAAATAGGGAATAAGGCAATAAGAACTCTGGGACTTGAACTGAGGAGGCTGGTCCCAGGCTTAAGGAGAAAGCCTGTCTATTAATGACTGTAACTTACCTGCAGCATTCAGTGGTGTGAGGAAACACAGCTTGATCCGAACACTGCTTAGTCTAATAAGGTTTAGGATTTAGACTGCCTGCTTTCTTTTTATTTTCTGTGGTAACTATGTCTGACTTTAAGGCCTACTACCTATAATCACTTAACACATTAAAATAAGCCTATTTACTACAGAAAGATAGATTTTTATCTTAACAAGTGAATTTGTCTGAATCTGCTCAGGTTGCAAAGATCTAGTGCATGTCCACTTTCCTTTGATGAAGTGGTGAACATGTTAATAAACTTGCATTACTCAAGAGAAGGCCTTGAGCAGTGCAAGACAGTATATTTCTGTGGGACGAGGCTGTGGGCTTGGGAGATCGGCTATTGTTTTCCTGTGTATCATTTATGAGGGTATTCATGCAACTCAGCTAGGTGTGCCTCTGCACATTGAGTGATGATAATGCCTTGCAGGGGGTTGCTGTTTGTCACTAGCAAACATTGTGTGAGACAGCACAGGCTTGTGAGTTAAGGGGGCACAACAGCCTACAATCCCAGGCTGTACCTCAGGGATCCCGTCGCAATGAATTGTACCAGTAGCTCTCTGCCTTACTTTGGTTGTGGTCGCTGTTCTTCATAGTCATACGGTGCCCAGGAATTACAGCAATGGATATCTTAAAATGCAGATAGGAAGAACAATATTCTGCATTTCTCTAGTACCTTCTCTCAAAAGATCTTCAGGCATGCTTCAAACACTGGACCTGATTCGCCCCATGAGTTACTCCAAGTCAATCCTGGCATCACTGCGTTAATTTATACGTAATTACATCAGTGCAAAACTTGACTCTACAAAGCACTGAGCAACTTGTAGACGTCCATGGGAATTGTTGGCCACTAGCACCAGCAGATCTGTAACACCTTGCAAGATTGAGCCTGAGAAGAACTTCTTGCCTTGGATTACTACAGGAGGAGTAATGCTGGTGGAGACCTGCTTTTCCCATAGCCCTGCTGTTAGCTGCTTAGGGACTGGAGAAAATTCACTAACATCCAGCTTTGCCACTGCATTATCTGAGCCCTTGAGGTGGACTTTCAATTTCCTTTGTTTCTTTGGAGGATTTGCTGTGCTTTTCTGGGTGTGATTTCCCAGTGCTGGCAGCATATCCCCCAGATCTCTGACTGCAAGAGGGGATAAATAAAACCCTAAGGAGGCAAAATCCAGGAAAGTTAAGTCAATAGGATGTTTGTAGGAGAAATTTAATCTGGTGCAGCAGAATTGCATGCGCCAGAGTGGAGGAGAGGGAAGGGGTTGGGCAAAAAGAAAAGAGCAAACAGAGGTGTTGATTGGACAGGCCAGGATGTGACAGTTCTCTCTGATTGGTGATGAGAAGGGGCATGGGCGTGGTGCCAGCGCTTTCCCAGACTTAATCCTTCCCAGCTGTTCTAGCATCAGGAAAAGTAGAATTACAGGCGATGAAAAGCAGGGCTCACATCTCAGTCGCTGCAGCTGCTACTGTGGGAAAAACCAGCACAAAAATCACAGCAGAAAAAATAAAACCAGACAGCGATTTGAGATTCTACTGCCTTCCCGGAGAGCCAGGAACAGCCCACGCTCCCATCCCGCACCAAAACTGGCAGGCTTGTGGAACTGGAGAAAAGGTCACTGGCCCAATGGGGCCTTAATTGCACTTCAGCACTATCCCCAAATGACCCTCCTCCCATATCCCTGCACCCTCCACCGTGGAGCAAAGAAATTCCACGTAGGGTATGTCAGCTGGGATTGCATAATTACGGCAGCTTTAATCTTGCTAAGCAGGTAACACGGGCAAAGACTGGACAGCATGGTGTTCAACACAGGCTGGTCCCTGCTGGGGACCCTGGCTCCTGGCCCACACTGACGTCTCTGTCACCAGGCCTGGGCAAGGCGCTGTAGAAGCTCACGCTGTTATGCACAATCAGTGACAAACGGGTAGAGTGTAATGCAGATCTCTTGCAAGCCCCTAAAGTGCTGAGTGATCACTGTATACGATGGCAACCTCTGCCCATCTTGCTGACCAGTGATGCCTCCTGGGTCACCCCCAGCCATCTGCGGTTGCATCCATCTGTTGTCTCGAGAGTAAGCTCTTAGGGGCTGGGACCATCTCTTTGTTCAGTGTTTGTCCAACACCTAGCGTGATGGGATTCTGATCCACGACTAAGGTCCCTAGGCTCTACTACAATACAAATAATTAACAATGTACTGAGACAAATACTTGGCTGCACATACCAGGGCAGGATTTCCTGCTGAAGAACAAATGAATGTGCAAGTTTGGTATCTGCCATACAGAAGGGGCCTTGCAAAATTCTGCCCACGCTTTCCTCATAGTGACAACTCTGGCCAGTCGTTAACTTTGTGGTAACAAGCCAGAGATTTCACTAAGCAGACTCCTGGTTTTCTATCCTGAAAGGCCATTGAACCAAGGAGAGCACATATAAAGTACTATAAGAGAGCAGAGGGAACCCACTTAACAGGGTCCCCTTCCAGAACACCTAGAGAAAGGTGTTACTCATCCTGTTCAGGTAGCCATTGGTCCGCAGTCAATAATGCAGATCTTTCTGTATAGAAATTTCCCATCTAAACCAACAGGGAGGGAATGTCAGGGCCCTGTTGTTTATAACTCAGAGATTTGCTCGTTAGACACCTTTGCTTTTGAAGATCTTGCATGCATTGGGCCAGAAGTCTAAGGGCTTGTGCACATGAGCACTTACTGTGGTGTCATTTATGGTGCTCAGGGGTGCGGATAAGCCACACCCCTGAGCAACATCACCAACCTAAGTGCCGGTGCGGCCATTGCTGTGTTGGCAGGAAAGCTTCGCCACTGTTTGGGGAGGTGGAGTGATTATGCTGATGGGAACGCTCTCTGCATTCGCAGTGGTATAGTAATGAATAATAATGAATAAAAAATAAATGTGTTGGTCTTTAAAAGTGCCCCAGGACTCCTTGTTTGTTCGGCTGACCTAGACTAACTCGGCTACCCGTTTGGAACTGTACTGAATCCCTAGGCCTGTTAGAGCAGCACCAGCACGAACCCCTGCAATCAGCCACAGTCTGCACCTTCGCCTTAATCTGCATATCCGTCACCCTGCCCGTCCTTACATCCAGATGTGGTCACTTCCCTAAAGCCCTGGGGGTAACCTCAGTATTGGTCCCAGGGTGGTAAAGCACCAGTAGCACGGTACAGCATTGGCGGCCGTACCGCCTCCACAGATGGGGGTCACCTCAACCAGCTGATTTTCTCTGGTGGTGGTGGAGGTAAGTGCTGTCCAAGATGAACCACGGGTCTGACAGTCTGGCAATCACTTTATTCCCACGTGTCATTTTATTAAGAAAATCCAAGCGGGCAGGCCTTTGTTTTCTCAGGGGAAGATTTCCTGAATTTCTAGTAATTGTGGGGTGCTACAGTTTTGGGGTGCCTAGTTTTCGACACCTTTTCAGAGTTTCTTGTTCAGCATATGGCTACAGGCTGGGGTAGGCTGCATGCTCCATTACCCAATACCAGGAGAACCCGTTGAGGTGTCTCATGTTTTCACCCAAAATCAGTTACGGTATTTTTTCTGATCTTGGCCTCAGTGTATATCAGCCTCTATCAATGTAATTCTCGGTGACCTGAGTTGTAACTGACCCGTGGGGCCAAATTCCCCCAAATAATACACCGCTGGACCTGCTGACTTCACCTCTTTTCCCCTGCAAATAGCCAACCAGGCATGCAGTTACTGGATCTGTCTGTGCAGAAGCACATTTTTTTTTTACAGCTCCATTTGTGGGAGGACATTAAAAACATGGCTGTCAATTTAGGTTTTTGCTGTCAGCTAGATAAATGGGGCTCTGCTAAGGCAGCTGTGCTTACTCATATACACATAGTTTCCTTCTCTCAGCCAGCTTCTGATCCAGTCTTGTGTCACTTGCTAGCCAAGTGTGTCTGTGTCTTACGATTTGGGAAAGTCTGTCTCCATAAACTTAGATACGCTGAACTTTCTCTATGTATCTTCCACCAACTTCAAACTCCATTTTGAACATGCTTCTTGTTTCTCTACTCTCTTGTCCTTTTATCTGCATGTTGGGCTGGAATTCTAATCCAGCGGTAGTGGCACAGTCTGGCCTAACAACGGTGGCCTGTTAAATTGGGGTTGTCCTCTAGTCAAATAGAAACACTCTACCTGGCTTGTCCAACCTATGGCCCACAGGCCAGACTCCAGCCTGCCAAGGGCCGTTATCCAGCTTGCAGGGCACCTGGAGCTGAAGCCCAGCTGGGGCCTTTTTAAATCTCCTGTCCTGCACACGCTCAGACATGTGGCCCAAGATGGGAAAGACCTAGCTAGGGAGCTGACTCTGGTAGCCCCTCTGAGATCCCTCCAGGTGAAGTCTGGTGCTGGGAGAGGGGAAGGGGGTCAGGGAGCCAGCAAGGCAGGGAGAGGTTGGGGAGCTGGTGAGATGAAGGGCTGGGGAAGGGGGTCAGAGAGCTGGTGGGGCTACAGCCAGAGAAGGGGGTCATCAGGGAGGTGGTAAGGCACAAGATCAGGGCCAGGGAAGCAAGTCAGGGAGGTGGTGAGGCATGGGGCTGGAGAAGGGGGTTGGAGAGATGGTGAGATGCAGCCTGGGGCCAGGACCAGAAAAGGGGGCTGGGTAGGCTTTGAGGTGTGGAGACCTGGCCAGGGAAGGAGGTCAGGCAGGAGGTGGCAGGGCTGGGGCCGCGAGGGGGCGGGGAGAGAGGGGAGGAAGGGATCAGGAGCTGGAGAGGCATAGGGTGGCAGGCCCAGAGGGAAGGGAAGTGGTGGAAGTTCTGCCACTCAGCTGCACTACTCCCGGCTCCCCGGCAATGCCACCTCACTCCTCCCCTCCCCTCCCCTCCCCTGCCCTGCATTGCCATCCCCTGCCACCTCGCCTCTCCTACACTCCCCTGCCATCCAACTCTTCCCCACCATCCCTCCGATGCTCTCCTGACAACCCTCCTCTCCCCACCCTCCCTCCCCTGCCCTGCCATGCTGCCCTGCTACCTCACCCCTGTCCTCCCTACCATTGCAACCCTGTCCTGCTATTCTCCCCACACTCTCCTCTGCCTCCCCACACAGCCACCCCGACCTCCCTTGCCTTGCCATGCCTCTCTGCCACCTGTACACGCTGAAACTTCCTGAAAAAAATAAAATAAAGGCAAGTCCATGTCAAGTTTTCATAAAAGGTGGCTTTATTCACACGCGAACACTTGTTGTGTACAGTTGTGAAAGTACACTTCTCTAAAAGTTGCTTCAGGGAGGATGCATTTTATCTGAAAATTGTGTTTAGGTATGAAATATAAGTTTCAGCTTTTACAGAACCAAACTGAGTTTGTAAACTGGTGTTTATTGTTTGACTGTTTAAATTTTATTAATAATACCAATTTCTATGCCTTATCTTTCCAAAATTTGCTCACCAGCCTCCTGAGTGAGAAAAGAATTGCAGTGTGGTCTCGACATCCCAATAGGCTGAGTCCTACCCAGTGAAAGTTGTTCATTGGGGAGATGTTACCCGGCAATGAAATCACCTGGTTGGAGTTTGATCACCTGGTGAAACTGATCAGGTGGCCCCATAACAAAGGGGGCTGTAGGTTATAAAAGAGAAGGTCTCAGTGAAGCATTGGAATGGGTTACCTAGGGAGGTGGTGGAATTTCCATCTTTGGAGATATTAAGGTCTGGTTAGACAATACCCTGGCTGGGATGATTTAGTGGGAATGGTCCTGCTTTTAGCAGGGGGTTGGACTAGATGACCTCATGAGATCCTTTCCAACCCTATGATTCTATGAGTCTGAGTCTCTTACAGCCATGGGAGCAGGAGCTATTGACCAAGACTCTGTGTTCTGCAGGAGAAGCCATGTACAAGAGATGAAGGATTCTGGGCATCCCAGAGGACTGTGCCTAAGTCCAGAGGACTCTCCAGAGCAGGAAGGAACCAGAGAATGGGGAATGCAAACAGGTGGGTTTATTACTTGGTCTAGATCCACATATCTCCTATGCTATGAAGTACAGAGCAAAGATGTTTTAGAATCCTCTATGAATTGTGTCTGCTGGCTTTCACCACCGTGTGCCCTGTGAAAGATGAACTACAAACTATGAGGCTTGTGCATTAGGTGGGATTCTGGGGAAGACACACAAGTGCTCCAGGGGAGGAGACGCTAGTTTCAGGGCCTAAGCAATTGGACCCAGGGACTCCCCCACTCCCACCCAAATGGGTGTCAGATATGAAGTCTGCATCTGGCATCCATGCCCAGAGCCCAAAGCCAGGGCCAGGGATCTTAATTCTCCTGGGCCACGCTAATGAAGGGCATATGGGATTCAGTATTTGTATCCCCCACAGCTGTCTGATGTGGACCGGATGTGTGACAATTTGTCCCCCTCCAAGGCTGATAGCACACCTTCCTGCTAATGCTTACAGCATGTGGTGTGAGGCCTTTAGTTCCTGTGGGAGTGGCAAGTGCCACGGAGCTCAGGGATCTGCATGCAGTCCTGCTGCCCCCAGCCCCCCACAAAAGGGAGAGGTGGTTGCACCTGGAAATGGCCACCTATTAAAATCAACTGCACAAGGATCTTATTCCCTGAGCAGGGTGGAAAGAGGAGACAGGGTCCTCTAAATTTCAGTAGACTTCCCTGCCTATAAAAGTGGATCATAAATGGAGAAGAATAGGGGGCTGGCAGCTGGGAACTGCAGCGGACGTTAGCCCTGATTCTGAGCTTTTTTTTTCCATGGGCTCCAGTAGGAGCGAAGTGACAATCCCAAGGCTGTTGCGGTGCTTGTTTTATGGATCTGTGAGATGATGTGAAAGCAAATGTTCCCTTTTGAAGGTAGGGTCCATCAGCCTTGATGGTGTCATCCCTTTAATATTGTAACGATCGACCTGGAGAAGCACAATATGTGCGAGGCACTAAATGTCTCCCCTGTTAATAAACAGTATTTATGGGCAGAGCTTTCATTGCCAGCTGACATTTTAGTAGCGAGCATGCTGGGCGGCTGCTGTTGTGCGGCACATTTTCCTCCTCTCCTCCCTCTCTCCCACCAGAGAAATGTTAACTTGATCTTTCCAAGCATGACTGGAGTTGGAGGGTCATTTCAGAGACTGTGCTGCAGGGCCAGGGCTGAGGAGGGGAGTGGTGGACCCCATTTGCTCTGTGAGCTTTGCAGGAATCCAGCCAGAGGATGAGTGGTTGAATGGTACTTTGTGTGATAGGGGATGAGATCTCTGGGAAACCCACTGGAGCTTCCATAGGGGACGGCTATGTGTAGCAGTAACATTTTCCCCCTGTCCACACATCATCTTCTCGACAGCACTTAGCATTTAGAGTGTGCTCTTCATCTTCCAGGGGCTGCAGAGGTATTGCCTCCCTGGCACAGCATCCCTTTGAGACACACATTATTAGGATATATGCCCTGACTTACAACAGCTTCCCACGTAACTCAGGGTAGAAGGCCCCCTGTGGCGGGAAGCCCAGCTGGAGCGGTAAGCGTGAGGACAGAAGCGCAAGGTACATGCATCTCCTGTGCTGCTAGGAGACCTGGACAGGAAGGCAGACCCTAAATTAAAGCTGGGGGGGATCAACGGGGTGAGTTTACCTTGAGTACAGCTGCTCCCCTCCTCCCCCACCAGTAGCGCTGCAGATGCAGTGTACATCCCTGCCACACTTCAGCAGCTGAGTGAATCTAGTTCTCTCTCTCTCTTTTTACAAGGGTGGAAACTGAGGCACAGCTTTTGAATGACATGCCCAAGTCCACCAGAGGCTGTGTCACAGCCAGCAATCCAATTCAGGTGCTCCACTCTCTTGCCCAGAATGCTAGTCAAATCTGCTGCTCTTATTTCAGGGACTAGGATTGTGCTGTTATAGCCTTTCCCCGCTCCGTATTCCCGCCTGCTAATTAATGGGGCGTTCTACAGACCCTGGGAGTGATTCTAAACTTACCGTGAACCAACACTGAAAGCAGAGTTTGAAACAGTGGCATACTGAGGGCGGGGGCAGGAGAGGCCATGTTCCTGGGTGCCAGCCGGGCCTGATGTCAGCTCAGACCTGCCAGTGGCTGAGGGCTCCCACTGCAGGCCCAGGGAGCAAGCATCTTCCCAGTCCCTCCAGTGGGCACAACGAGGGAGCCATGGAGGCCAGAGCACATCATGGCTCCCCACCTCCCTGCTGCCGGGTGGCCCGGGGGCATCTGCCCCGTCACTTCCACTCTCAGGTGCACCCACGACAGCGAGTGGGGGAGAGTCAGGGAGACAGGGAAATGGGCTCACAGACCCTTCCCACTGCGGGCCACTGCCAGTAAGAGTGAGGGCACAAATGCAGGTATTGGCCCCCAGATGCTGGAGACCCATGATGCACCACAGGTTTGAAAACGATTAGTAAAACTCGACTAATCTTGGAAAGCCATAGCTGTCTTGGCTACCACTTCTTCCCCAGGAATGGGCTTTTTCCAGGCAGGGGCTCCCTGAGTGGGGGCTTTTCCAGGGTAGCCTAGATGATGCCGTTGTAACACAAGTGACGGCGTCATGACATGATGCATTCTGGTGATGTCACCTGAACAGGAAATCCTTTAGGTTCACAGCCTCTTCATGCAGAGCGTTGTTTTCAGAGAGAGCCGTGCAAAATTGTGATTGGTTTCATTTCGTACCAGTTCAGTTCAGTTGCTTGCCTGAAGCCCCATCTCATCCACAATCTCTTAAGAGAATTAGGGAGACTGTGAATGGCCCCAGCAGGGATATGAAGGATTTGATTAATGCCCCCTATTCAGCTCCATTACTTGGGCTGTTTTAAAGCTAGCTTCAAAAAAGCCATGGAGAATAACCTACAGGGGTTATTTGATCACTTTTATATTACAGTTGCCTGGGAAGGATAAGTCAGCCTTAGGATGACTGTGGTTCTGCTGTTCTTGGCCCAGTACAGCACATAGCAAGAGACACGGTCCTTGCCCCAGAAAGCTAACAGTCTAAGCAGACAAAATAGTCTAATGGAGAAAGGACTTGAGTTGCCCACACTTAAGCAGCAGGTCAATGGCGTAGCCAGGAAGAGAACCCCACATGTCCTGCTACTGGAGTGCAGTAGACCATATTGCACTAGTTTCCAGAAACCCTTGGATGAAGTGCCCTAAGAGATTTTTTCATCTGTAAGTAGAACGTGATGTATATGGTTAGTTTATCCTGGATCTACTGATGGTGTCTCTAGGCTGGGCTTCAGTACCGACATCTACTTCTTGGTTTTTATTCTTCTTTAAGTGCTTTCACCACTGTTGTTTTAAAAAAATCTGACTGCAAAAATGGTTTAAAAATGCAAGCAGAAAGAAGAGGGTTTAGGGGAGGGAGGTTAAACATGAAGCCCATGAATATCTTCCATCCAGCACGTGACTGCACTCGGCAGGACTACACTCTCTCCGTAATAGAGTGAGAGAGTGTGTGGGTCTTGCATACCCAGCGCTCCGAATGCTACGAGAGTGTCCGGTCTTGTGACATCACAGAATGCTGGGTATGCAAAACTGTACTCTGCGAGACCACGCTCTCTACCTGTCAGAGAGAGAGGTATCACAGAGCACAGTTTTGCATATACAGCACTCCACGAAGCTGTGAGAGTGTCCTAGTATTTTGATTTATGGTATGTATGGCCCACCTGAAGTACATTTAAGTCAAATCTGGCCCACCATAGCAAATGAGTTTGACACCCCCGGTTTAGGTGATGGGAGAATCATTCTTTAGTAGTTGGGATGAACATTATCTGGGTGGCAGGTGGTAGCCTCAGTCTTTTTGAAGCTATCAAAGGCAGCTGAAGTTGGAAGGATTTCATTGGAGCATGTTAATCAATCTCAGCACAGGTTTTGCTGCCTTCAGTTCTGTCTTCGGGAGGTGGTTTATGGAGTTGAGTCTCAGTGGTGAGCATGGTATAAATGCCTGGGTAGACAGAAAGATGCATGTAGAGGGCATTTTTTTGGTATCTGTCTAGTGAAGTCCATCAAAAACATTCCCACCTTATCAGAGAGACAGATTTTCATCATTTAAGAGGACTGTCCTGTTTCTACATCCCAATTCACTTCAAGATCCCAAGTTTTGTATAGCACTCGGTATTACGTGCAAGGAAAAAAACTGACTCGAGACTGTCTGAAAAGAATCATATGAGAAGCCAGTGAGTTTACATTAACTTCTCCCAGGTGGATAATACTGAAGTCAGAATCAATGAATACAGTTGTAAATAGTTGCACCTGATTAGCTGCAGCAAAACTTGGTGAAAACCACTATTTGCCTCTTTGGTCCCTCTAGCTTTATCTGGCTTTTAAGAATGTTGGCTTATGAAGAAAATCTGCAAGAACTTTGTCCCATTAGATGGAATTCTAACCTACAAGCAGATGACTGAATGACTGTGCCGAGACATGCATCGACTTCTTGTTTAATTGAATAATGAGAGTTATAGTTCTTCAAAGGAAACATTGACCTTCAGGTCACCTTGATCAATATTTACTTTCTAATACATCTTGATAATCAGCTCAATGGAAGACAATATGTCTTGCTTTATGTAGGTTAAAGGCTGGGAGAACAAATCCCAATGAGTTAAATAATGGCAGTGAATTAGAAAAGCCCTGAAATCTTACTGAAATTCACATGCCTTATCAAATAGTTTAAATCCAATTTTATTTAAAAAAAAAAATCCACCGGGACATATTCATGAAGCTTTTTAAAAATGTTAATATAAAAATTCTGTTATGGTGATGATTATAGTTCAAGGTTTCCCCTGCTGTGTTGGAAACTCAAACAGCCGCAGCATTGTACTAGTGCCTGAGAACTAAAAAGTGAAAGTGGCCATTCTAATTTCATTGTCTAAACAGAGTGACTTGCAAAAAGGACAAACAGTGGGAAGAAATTTACAGTCAGACAATCTGTTCAGCTGTAAGAATCTAAAGAACTTTTAGAAACACAGTCCAGGAATTTTTATTCATGTATGTGACTACATTGGTGGAAATCTGGGAAACTTGGTTGACTTCTGTGGAGTTACTCCAGACTTTCACCAATGTTAGTGAGAGGAGAATCTCTCCATTGATTTACATCTTGATGGTGACTCCTTGAGCTGAAACCTTCGCCCCCACCACACACACACACAGAAAAATGAAAAGTAGCCAAATGGAATGAAGAACCATTTGCACTGCAGGAGAGATGAGAGCAAAAGACAGGCATTTTCTGAAATCAAAGCCATGGGAAACCTTACTGATGTCTAAAATGCTCAAAAGAGTTGGTCTGATTGAAAAATGGAATTTCTCTCCAATAGCCAATTCTGATATTTTGACATTTATTTGTGTCCCAAATCCAGACACATACACAAAAAAATTTAGGACACTCCGCCCGCATGCTTGCCTTCTGATCTTCGTTCTGCCAGGTAGTGATGCCTGGTGGATAAAGCACAAGACTGTGACTCAAGAGACATTTCTAGCTCTGCTAGTGACCTTCAGCAAGTCACATCCCTGTTTGTGCGTCAGTTTCCCCATCTGTAAAATGGGAATAAAGCTACTGCTCCCCTCCCCCCCACTTTTGTAAAACACTGAGAGTTATGGAGAAAAAAATGCTGTATAAGAGCCAGGTATAATTATTATTATTATTTATTATCATTACACTAGAAAAATTAGTTGTTTGGGGGGTTTTTTTAGCCCTGCTGCAAACAGTAATGTAGACAGGGCTCAGGCATTTCTAGTGCCATGTCATGAAAAACCTGCTTGGACCTTCCAAGCCTAATCAGTTTTGTCCAGTACTGAAAGAGTTAAGGCAGCTCCAGATCCCTGAAGCCAGTGCCTGGGTTTGCAGCACTGGAGGGGTCACCTTTCACAGCTCCCTTCCCTGAATAGGTTGGCTTTCTAATGTTCTTTCCTTCCTGGCGCACTCGAAAGCAGCTCATTTAAAAAGTTGTGAAGCCTCCTGCATAACCTTGTGTTCCGAAGCCATTGTGCGTACCTAATCATATTTTCTGCATATTTCTCCCCAGCCTTTCCAAGGGCATATGCATGAAAACAGGATCTTTTTTTTTTGTTAAAAATTCACCTGCAGCTCATTCAGTGGTGGAGAGGGACAGCAAAATTCTGTTCCATCATCATCCCCTCCCAAGGGATGTCATAAAGATTGGAGATGGGTTCAGATCCGAAACTCTCCAGAGTGGGAGAAAATCTAGGTCAGACTTTGAGCTGGAACCACCTCTTGCTTAGAGTGACGTCGTTCAGCAATCTCCCCTGTAGTCATTTGTGCAGTCAGGTAAATGAGAAGAGACGAAGCCCACAGTATTTGTCCCTTATCACAATAGGTCAACCCAACCTCCAGACTCAAACAGCCCTGAACTGTGGGAAAGCTTGGAGCCTGATCCAAACTTTGCAGCTTTAACCCACCTGTGACTCCTGCTTCTGCTGAGAACAAAGGAAAGAACATCTTTCACTAGTATGGGTGGGACAGCTGGTTGCAGCCCAAGAGCTGTGGATTGGAGAGGAGTACAGCAGAAGGGTCACATGGGTGGCGCTGCTTCTGGATTTTTCAGTATCCTCCTGGATGGTCTATGTGACACTAGAGACTGTTCTGTCCCTGGAAAGAAGTCCAGAATCAGGAGGGTGCAAAGATGCCCCTCTGGCTCTTCCCTGGGCTGAGAGTTCTGTCCACAATCAGATCAGTAGATGGCTAGATGCTCTCATTGGTGGCCGCATACAACTGAATCTGCAGTTTCGTGTCTGGAACTGGCTGGGGGAGAAAAGGGTCAAGTCAAGGCTCCAGTAAAAATGTGGCCTTCTGCCTGTCATCTGCCCATCACCCTGACTTTTGAACTCTTCTGGACACTGCTGGGAAGCAGATTGCAAAGGAGGACATGTCCAGCTGGGCTGAAGCCCGTGTGTGGTTCTGAAAGAGGTAAGCCCCGTGGGACGCTGCAGTTGAATTCTTCTTAGAGCACCTAGTGAGCCACCCCTTGCAAAATCAATACCCATCAAGAGCACGGCCCAGGTGGCAGCCAGCACGCAGTGATGAGCAATTAGCTGGTGTTCTGGAGACCAAGCTCAACACTGCACAGCTGAGGTCGCAGTGAGAGTTGTGGGGTTGGGAAACTCAATGCGTTGCGCACCTGTGGATGGTGGAAAAGGCTGTCGGCCTAGGGGAGGAAACTTGCTCATCAGAGAAAGGGACGCACTCAGGGACACAGAGCATATGGCTTTCGATAGCAATGCTTCTTAGCATGCAGCTAGAGCTTTACAAACATTAGCTAGTTAATCTTCCCCACCAAATCTGGGGGGTCAGTACTGTAAGTACTAGAGGTTGCTTCATGCACCAATGGGAGATGCTCAGAGGCTATCATGATGAGGGCTTTATAAGGACCTGACAGAGCAACATAACTCTGGGTAGATTGATCCCCATTTTGCAGAGAGGGGAACCTGTTGAAATCAATATTTTTTTTCCCTCCCAGGTGTACTTCAATGCCCATTGGATCAGGCGTGTAGCGAAGCTGCGACTGCCAGACTCCCAAAGCTGTGTTTCTGCTGCCAGCCCACACTCCCTTGGCTGTGACAAATTTCCAAACCTGAAAGCAACGCACAAACCTGAGAGAACATGCATGCACCCGTTGTGACTCCTGTAAGCTTTAAATGGTTTTGAATAATAACTTCACTATACACCTTCCATGCCAGGATCTCCAAGTACTTTACAAAGGCATGTAAATACTCCAATATCATCCTCAGCTGACAGAGGTGGGGGGGGGGGAGGGCTGAACTATCCGAAAATTACAATCCAGATTCCTGAAGGTGGTTAGGCGTTGCTGCACTCAGGGTTGCAACACTTACCAGAGTTATTTTCAAAAGGGATTTAGGCACATAGGAGCCTAAATCCCATCAACTCTGAATGAAACTGACTTGTCCAAGATCCCCCACCAGGTGAGTGGCATGGCCTCCTGACACCCAGTCCTCTGCTCTCTCGCTATTAGACACAGAGTTCTTTGCACTCCTTTGCCCCCTGCACATTCAATTCTCCACTTGCATGTGAAAATGGAGAGGGTGGAGATTAGTGGTGAGAGCAACTGCCATGTTATGGGGACCTCTGTTGCATGGATATTTGTCCCCCAATTGTTCAAGGCTCATGATCTGGGCACAAAAAACTAGACCCTGTGATAAAATTGAATCTGAGCCCTGGCATTCAACAGAAAATTCTCAGGTTTCAAAAAAGAGAAGAGAAAAAGAACACTGAATTGTGAAATCTAATGAATCCATTTATTTTGACCTTTCTAAAGCATTTCCCTGTCGTTCTGAGCTGCATGTCTCCCCAGATGGCGGGCTGCTCTCCAAGAAACCCAGGTCAACCTGATTTCCATCACAAGTTCCCAGGGAACGTGTTAATTCCGTTAAATCTGCATTTTCCAATGGAAAACTGTTCCACTGGCAACTTGGTGATCAACTCGAGCCCTGGTGTAGCATTGTAGAAAATAACAAGTAGGTTTATGTGCACGCCGGCGGGTTGTTTCACACCAACTCATGCCAGCTAAGCAGAGGCGGCCTTTGGCTATTTGGGTCCCTAGGCAAAGGCCCATTGTGGGTCCCCATAGAAACCCATTGCTGGGCCCACCTCTGTGGTTTCAGCTCCAGGCCAGCACCCCTGCCCTCTGCGCAGCCTCCCCCCCAGCCCAGCTTCCCGCCGCTGGCCCTGGTACCAGGGGCCAGCTCCTCCTCCTGCTGCCAATAGAGGCAGACACGGCTTTTGTGGTAGGCAAAGCAGGCGATGGGGCCCCTTGCTGCATGGGGCCCTAGGCATGTGCCTGTTTCACCAACCCCAAAAGCCGCCTATGCAGCTAAGCTAAATACAGGATGTCTAGTGTCTTCTTATAGGTTTAGGCCAGCAGTTCTCAACCACTATGTCAAGACACATTACTGCGTTGTCACACAGCAGTATGTCATGCAGAGCTGGGGTGGGGTCTGGATTTGGCCTGGGGGGGGTGGGTGGGCTGGTATGTCCTGTAGGGTCGTGCATGCAACCAAGTATGTCGCGACTCACAAAAGTTTGAGAGGCACTGGGTTAGGTAGTGGTTCTTAACTATGGGGGGGGTATACACAGGTCTTTCAGGGGTACATCATCTTATCTAGATATTGGCCAAGTTTTACAACAGGCTCGATAAAAGGAACTGGTGAAGTCAGTACAAACTAAAATTTCATACAGACATATTGCTCAATATACTCTGGTATGGTACGTATCACATTGAAATACAGTATTTATATTCTAATTGGTTTATTTTATAATTGTATGGTAAAAATGAGCTATTTTTTATTTACTAATAGTGTGCCATGACCCATTTGTCTTTATATGTCTGATTTTATAAACAAGTAGTTTTTATGTGCAATGAAACTTGGGGTACACAAGATAAATCAGATTCCTGAAAGGGGTATAGTAGCCTGGAAAGGTTGAAGGCCACTCGTTTAGGGACTAAGAACAGAAAATCTGCCTGGTTTAGGAAAGATCTTACTAGATTCTCTTCAGCTGGTATAAATCTTTTGCCTTTTACTGAAGATTTCCGTGGAGAGGAACATTAATTCTCTGTGAAGCAGCTTAAACTGTGAAGGAACAGCAGGCAAATTGCTAGCACTGGGGCGCATCAAGTCATGTGACTCACTCAAAGTAATAGGCAAGTGAGAGCCAAATGGACGTTATTAACATGCGATGCTCTGTCATCGGTCTGTTAGCTAGGGTTTAGCATTTACAGCTGAGCTTTTGGCTTGCAGCGCTTTGTACTGATTGTCCAATTCACAAATATCACGTCTTGTAAGACCGCAGTGTTGGACTCTCACTGCCCTTCTGTAAATTAGGCCAGTGGGATGTAGAAACACAGTCAGCATGACCACGGAACTGAGTGGAAGGTTTTCTTGAACACATCAAGATGAAAACAAAAGCCCTTCAATAAAACAGAGCTATTTCTTAAGAGCCAGCACAGCAACATTTCTTGGGCTGAAAGAGCAAATGTCTATTCATCTATCCTTAATTCATATCTATGCGGTGTCAGAAGGAAGTCAGATGAACCAAACATCAGCCACTAGAGTTGAGCAAATCCCTTCATCATATGTGCTATTCCAGCTGTCTTCACCAGTTTCATGAAGTCACCTGGTATGGTTTCTGTTCCCTGATTGGATGATTCAGGTGAGTAGTCAATAATGTACTCATTTTCTGTTGTATATTCAACTGTAAAAATGATTGTCATCCATTTTTGACCCGTTTGTAGATTTTTCTATGCAGAAAACCAAATTCTGAGAATGACTATTATGATTTTTTTCCCCCACCATTTTAAGGCTGGAAGGCCCTATTAGATCATCTAATCTGACCTCCTTTATAAGGCCATAGAATTTCTTCCAGTTATCACTGTGATGGGACCAATAATTCGTGTTTGACTAAACCACATTTTCCAGCCAAGCATCCAGTCTTGATCTGAAGATGACAAGAGACACAGAATCTTCTACTTTTCATAATAGTTTTTTTTTCCCAATGGTCAGTCATCCTCAGTGTAAAAAATCTATGCCTTATTTCCAGTTTGAATTTGTCTGGCTTCAGCTTCCACCCCTTGGTTTTTGTTCTGCCTTTCTCTGGGAGATTAAAGAGCCCCAGTATTCCTGCCTTGTGAAGATACCGATACACTGTAATCAGGTCACTTCTCAATCTTTTGGATAATAAAAATGATTGAGCTCTTTAAGTCTCTCCTTGTACAACATTTTCACCACCAGCCCTTGAATCTATTTCATGGCTCTTCTCTGCATCATCTCCAAATTTTCAACCTCTTTTTAAAACTATTCACCCCCAGAACTGGATGCAGTATTCCAATATCAGTCTTGCAAATGCCATACAAGAGGAAAACTCACTTCCCAACTCCTACAGGCCACTCCTGCTGTTTATAAATCCAAGAACTGCCTCAGCCCTTTTGGCCACTGCATTGCGCTGGGCACTCAGACTGAGCTATTTGTCCATTATGCCCCCTAAATCTATTTCAGAGTCACTGGCTTTTTTTTGATGCATTCCATAAATCATCCAGTCAGGGCACAGAAACAATACTACGGCATTATTTATTGTCCCCCTTGTGGCTGTCTTAGTAGAGAGATCACGAGGATGTAATTGCTCAAGGAAAATGAATTTCCAACTCATCTCTAGAAGTGGGTTCCTGCAAAGGGGATGAAGGAGATAGATGGACACAATGGTTGTAGAGCAAGCTGTCGCCATTGTTTTACCTGTTCTATGGCTATACATATGAGTGGCGGTATAGTCTAGTGAGTAGATAAGGCACTGGACTGGGAGTCAGGAAACCTTGACTGGCTTCTTACCTCTGCCACTGATCATCCGTATGACTTTGGGCAAGTCATTTTGCCTCTCCTCCACCTTTGTCTGTTTAGATTGTAAATTCGGGCAGGGACTGTATTGAGGTGTGTGTACAGCGCCAAGCGAAACAAAAATGTTGAAACTATAAAAACATCCCAGCCGCCTCTCTGTCTAATACCTGCTTCTCTCTTCACATCTGTCTCCACAATCAAATGGGGAACCAAGTTGCAGCCAAGAGCCTACAAAATTCTCATAAACAAGATCTGGGTGTTCGAAAACCAACAGCGGCCTTTGTTTTTGTGTTATTTCTTCCTCTCACAGAGGAATTGTCTTTGAAACAGACTCTCTCGGAGTGGATGCAGGTTGGGGATTGCATTTTTTTTATTCCTTTTTCGTGTATTTAAATTCTAAAATACATAATGAGTGATTGACTATTGGCAGGTGTTTCAACGAGCATAGGGAAAGGAAAAAACTTCCTCTCTGTCCTATTGGAAACTGACCAGATCCGGGAAGGGAAAATGAAGCTGCAATGCTGTTTGGACAAATTATTCTCTACACTGTTATCTCAACCCGCCATAAATATGATATATGTAAGATAAGCAAAGAAAACAGCTTCTGTATCTTCATTATGAGACTGAACAAATGAAAAAGGAACCAATGCTAATCATCATGGGATTAATATATGTAAATTGAAAGAAGCCATTTCCTACCCTGCTGGCATATGATAATATATTGTGATAAAATTAGCTCTATTATTGGAGTAAAACCAGTGGAGTCACACAGTATTGACACCCCAGTGTAATCGAAAGCAGCATTTAGCTCAAAAGTTTAAGGAGCACAGAGGATTAGGCAAGATTTTCTATATTCCTGCGATTTTGAATGGCTCAATTTTTTTGATGCCCAACCTGAGTCCCCCTTTGAAGAATCCTGGCTTTCAAAAGGGTTGTGAACCTATCTTCTGAAATCCAGCCCCTTTCAGGTTTCTTGAGGCAGGTGCCTAAAACCTTATACACTCTCAATCACCAGTCACTATGGTGACTCTCCAGCCAATAAAGATAAACAAGAGTGCTGAGGATGCTGAGGAAATGCACTCTTCTTAGACCAAAATAAGACCAAGGAGGCAGTCAGTACTCCTTGCTTATTGTCCCTGCTCTATTATTTGTTTACTAAGTTATACTGGACAAGTCATTTAACCTGTTTGTGAGTCAATTTAACCATCTGTAAAATGGGGATAATAAATAGAGCTGAGCAAATAATTTGCTTCACATGACACATCTGGCTAATTACACCATTTCCTCTCCATGCACATTTGATTTCCAAACCAAGTGTGATATCTGAATGTGTATCTGTCACTCAGAGCTATTCACGAATGCATTCAGTGCATAACAGCTGAAATGCAGACTTTTCAAATGGAATATTGCATGATTGGTTTATCATTGCTCTAATACTGTGATCCATTTGCAGGCTTTAACAGGAGTGAATGGAAGTGGTCTTTTGTGGCTCTGTTTCTACCTCTCAGAAAGAACCTCAAAGGGAGTGATGCAGATTTTTTCTTGTGCCCCTGGGTCAGAGCCTGGTAGAGTGGGAGGGCCCGAGTTCCTCTACCAACAATCCCCTGAGGACTCTCACTCACCTGATCTCATCTCATAGGTGGAACCATCCAGCCTGGCCACTAGGGCTATGTCTACACTTGTTAAGCTAAGTCGACTCTGTTAAGTCGACTTAATGGAGCGTCTACACTTAAAGACAACCTTGTTAAGTCGACTTAACAGAGCCTGTAGTGTAGACGTAACCATCTACACTGGCTTTAATTTGACTTAAGTCAACATAATAAGGTTGATTTAACCTTAAGTTGACCTTCAGAGGTGGTGGTATGAAGTCGACTTAACAAGCGCCCAGTGTGGACGCAGAGTTTTGTAGATCGACTTAAGCATCCTTAAGTCAACCTAAGGCGCCAGTGTAGACGCATCCTAGAAGACCTTGAGCTATACATAGCCCATTGCAGTGGCAGAGAGTCAGGTGAACTTGGATCTTGTAGTTGAGGGGGATTATCGCATCCTGGGTGCTCTCGGTACCGAGCAACAAGCACCTCTGAACAAAGTCAGGTCAGAGTGTCTGAAAACATCCACCTCCCTTGCATTAACCGGCTTGACCACAAATAACGAATGGATTGAGACCAGAGAGTGGTTCAGGCCCCGTTCAAAAGAATACAGGGCAGCACCATTTCTGCTGAGAGAATCTGGTTCTCACAAACTGCAGGGCCTTTGGTGGAGAGGAAAACAATGCGAAGCTGGCTGGGAGGATTTCTGGCATGAAGTGACATACTCCAGATATTTCCATAGAGGGAGAAACGGAAAGGGCTGTTAATACAGATAAATAACCTCAGTCGAATGACACAGCAGGTATGTGGATCCAGGCACTCAGTCAACCACGTGAAGCACTACGTACTGACAGCTGGAGCCCCCCGCTCCTCCTCAAAATCAGCATCAAGGGCCCAATCTATCCTCAAAGGAATTGGATAGCTGAAGAGACCTCCAGGATCTTCTCACTGCATTGACTAGGGAGCGGCAGGATATGGCTGAGGAGAGCACTTGCAGTTATAGAGAGGAACCTTCAGTGCATCCTTTTTAAGCCTTTTGGGAGCAAAGGAGCTCCTTTGTGACCAGGAAGGGGCTCCGGAGCCCCAAGATACAGCCCGGGTAGTGACTCTCCATGACTTCAGGGGTAGAAATTAATTCTGGGAGCAGTGGGAGGTGCTGGCCATTTGCCTAAATGGGGATAGAGGAGTTTAGCCTGAGGCTCCCATTTGGAGAAATCTTGGCCACCTGTGTTAGTTTAGGGCATTATAAAGCCTGATAAACAAAACCAAAGAGAGTGCTTTGATGGCCCTATCCATTCTCTTCCCCGTCAACCTCCCGAACAGCTCTGCTGCTCTTCCCTGGCTCATGTTCCTGGTGTCTTTGGATGGTAGCTTCTTGCCCCTTCCCAGAGACCTGAATGGAAATGAGACCATAGCAGCAGCCAGGAAATTCCTGGTTCACCCTGTAACTAAATGCCTGTTGACTTGGGTTCTCTGGGGCCAGCAGGTCACTTACCTCTGCTGTAACAACAGCGTTGAGCATTCAGCGGGGTCAGAGAGCTCTTCAAATGCTTGGGGATGGGATGGATCCTGCCTTTTGCTGCAGAGATGCAAAGGCCCTATAGCCAGCCAAGGGAGAATTTTCCAGCTCAGGCGTGGAGTTGGCCCACCAGAAGCAAGCTAATGCAGATGGCTTATAAGCCATGGTGTGAGGGAGGGACTGTGAACAGGAGGGGCATGTTGGGGGAGGGGCTAAAGGGCACAAACCTGTAGGGATTCTGGGCAGGCTGGGGTGTCCTGAGTTACACCAGGGGCTGAGCAGGCCATAACTGGGGGGGGGGGGGCACAAAGCCCAGCAGCAGCTTGCCCCAGGTAATGAATGACAGCCCTTGGTGGTACTGGCTCTGTGGCTAAACAAAAGCGTTCTCTCCCCACCTGCAGCTGAAAACAAAAAAAGAGAATGATGAAGTCCTGAAAGGCTGGTGCTTTGCGCTCCTGGCCTCCCCTGGCTGTACAGGCAGAGCACGCACACGCTGAATGGTACATTGCTTTTGTTGGTTTCATCCATTTGCTTGGTATGTTATAAAGAGAGTTATGGGGATGGCTCCTGGTAGGGACGGGAGCCATCTGATCAGCTACAGGTGAGCCATAGCTGGCTCAATGGTTTTGGTGCAGCCACCGTGTTATCAGAACAGAGACCTTCTGATTATTTCATTAGGGTCTTTGACAGCCTCTCATTTTCCTTCACCTGTGCCAGCTATAAGGCAATCTGAGCTATGGTTCTGTCACTCTGCTCGTATGGCTCAGCAACCTTTGCTTCTTGACATGCCCTAAGCAAGTGAATCTGCTGTGTTTGTCTGTTGTGCAGGGCTACGGTGTGCTGTTAAAAAGCCGGCCCACTCCACTCCAGAGGTGGCTGAGTTTCAGTGACGTTTGACATGGCCCCAATAGCTAGATGGAACATGCAATACGCTGCATAATTACTAGTTGTACTTTGCGATCCTTCGGGGTGAGTGGCGCTTACGGAATGTTGGGTGCTGATATTACCACGAAATGGCCGCAGGCTGCTGGCCTCATGTTTAAGCCACCTCCAATTCACTGTAGACATTTGGATCCAAGTGTTTGCCTGGCTGTTATTTGCAAACTAGGTTTCCTAATAAAGGCTCCAGGGCAGGCTATACATCTCTGAGGAATTAGATCACAGCATAAGAAAAAAGGCGTTCAACTGGCCAGCCAGCTTTGCAAAAGGCAGACTGCTTGTCTACTGAGCTACAGAATACTGGCTTGCGCTGAAAAGTGAGGGGTTTACTAGGAGTTTTAACTACAAATCCATTTAAAGGGCAACAGAGACATTTCCAGTGATGTGATCTAGTGAATTTGCCTGAGCTGAGTGATAGTAGGCCAGGTAAGAAATCAGATGGGAGGGAGTGTGGTCCAGTGGGTAGCATACCTGAGTGGGAGTCAAGAGAAACGGGTTCTTCTACCAATGACTTGCTGATGACCTTGGGCAAATCTCGTCCCTGTACCTCAGTTTTCCCCATCTGGAAAACAGAGATAATTCCCTTTGTGAAAAGCACTTTAACCCAGATCCTCAGAAGTAATTAAGGTCTTAGCTTCCATTGATTCCTTAGGAGCCTCAATGCCTTTGGGACATGGGCTTTTGAGATCTTTGGCTGAAAGGGGGCTAGAGAAGAACAATTTATATATATAATATATATATATATATATAATGTCTGTTTGAATTAAATGTACGGGCACCTTCTTAGCATGTAAGACATACTGTCCACTTCATGAAGGGTGGGGAAATTTCTGCATCAGCCCAATGTATCATCCTTTGCAGTCTACTGCATGCTCTCCCCATCTCTCTCTAACCCACACTGGCTGACATTGGTTGCTCCAGGCCCTTGCTTCCCATGGTGCTACATTTTAGGCTGCTCATCCAGCTGTGATTGCCCGAAAGTCGCTGTCTATGAATGTTGCCACAAAGAGAAACAGCTTCCAAAGACAAATGCAGAACCAAGGAAAGGAACCCATGCAACCTGCCTTATAAGGAAATCTCCATAGCACGCAATGTGTAAGGAAATCTCCATAGCACGCAATGTGTGAATTTCCTCTGTTAATCAGAGGGCAGGGTCCGATGCTAGACAGTGCGTTAGTGGCCCCAGATGAAATAATGCTTAAAGCAGGAATCGGGGGAATGATTGCAAATGGGCCAGGCCAGGATTCCTGCTGAGCTGCAAGAACAAAAAGAGCTGTCTCTGCGTTGATAACAACTTGCATTTACGCAGTCCTTTTTGGCTAACAGTCCCAAAGTATGTGACAACAGTAGAACAAATTCCCCATACAAGGATGATAGCTATGCAACCATCTCTGGGGTGAGATTCAGGGGGTGTTTAACAGTGCACTGCCATATGCTACAATAGAGCTGGGGGCCGGGCCCCAGCCCCACCCAGGCCATAATGCCCCTCACTTGGAGTTAGAAGGGGTGAGCATAGGGTTCATGAGCCAGGTGAGGGGTTCAGGCTGTTGGGGAGGTAACTAAGAGAGGAAAAAGAGGGTTGGGGGAGCAATCTATACTCCCACACACTGTAAATGGAACTCCGCAACACTGTCGGTACTCCAGGGGGAAGTAATGTTAAAGCAGAACTGCGAGGCCCTATGATGGCCCTGCTGTGCACTGGGATGTCTGTTTTCTGGTCCCAGTTCTGCTGTGGGAGTTGGGCAAGTCCCTTCCCTACTCTTTCCCACCCAGGATCAGTTTCATCTGGCAGAAACTCTCTCTTCCTGTGTATCTTCCCACTAAAGCCCTGAACATTAGGAGGGCTTCTAGGTGCTTACTGGGCCAAGGCCCCCTTGTGTGCAAAGATCAAGCACAAAGCAGGTCCCTGCCCCAACAGCCGTGCAATGTAAGCAGGAGTTCATATAACATGAGGGGAACTTTAGGGAGACCAAAGCTATTTACCCAGGATGCAGTATGTCGGCACACAGAGGCAACATTCTCATGTTCATGGAATGCGCCAGGGAATCTTCAGTGGCTCTAAGTAACCAGGACTTTGTATTTTTATTTCATCTTATTCCCTACTGCCTCCAAGCTCCTCTCTGAGTACCCAGGGACTGGGCTCCATGCTAGCCAGTCGCTGTCATGGCTTGGTCCAGTACTGCTCTCTGAACAGACTCCAGTCTGCGGTGGTGGGCTCCAGCCATGGGATCCCATGTTAAGTCCATTGGATCTGGGTAGTGACTGGTGTGGTGACTGTCCCTCACACTGGGTCTCCTAGGTGCAACGCCCATTCTCAGGCTGTGGGAAACACAATCCAGCTGCCTAGACCCCAGAGCCAGGGACTCATCCTTCCAAAGCCCCCCAGTTGCTTAGAAATGTTCTCCCCTTCCTAGAGACCACCTGTCTGGTCAGAGCTCTGGTTTCTAGTTAATCCCATCTGGGAGAACATGGCAATAAAGCAAGGGGACACTTACTGAGCAAAGGGATTTCTTAAACTCACACATTTTACTCTTACAAAGCACAAGAAAGTTACAGATCAGGGGGTTTATAGTGAATCACAAACTGAATGTGATCCAATAATGTGATGTAGTTGCAAAAAAACCTAAGATCACTCTGGGGTATATTAACAGGAATGTCATATGGCAGACATCGGAGCTAATGGTTCTGTTCTACATGGTACTCAACTAGAGTACTCTGTCCAGTTTCAGGTGCCACACTTTCAGAAACGTGTGATCAGGTTAACTGTCAGAGACCCTAACAAATCCAAGGCCTCGGTCCTTATTTTCAAGGCACATACGCTCAGAACCTCCAAGTTATTTAAGTGCTTCATTCCCAATGAAGGAGCCTGAGGTCATCTGTCTATTAGCTGAGCACCCTTTTGAAAGGGTTGGGTGGCTCTGGGGTTCCAAAATCCCTGAGCTCAGCCCAGCTCATAGTGGCTGTGGTCATAGTCCCACACAGCAGTGTCCTTTCTAACTTAACGGAGAGAGGAAGACCAGCAGGTAACGTGTTCAAAGCGCTCACGGTGTGCTCCCATTTGCAGGCAGTGCCCAAGTGATTTTCTTCTGACCCAAAAAGGCTGGTGAGAGCAGTGGAGAGTTCTGATCTCTTTAACTATCTTCGTCTTCCACACTTGCTAATCGCCAGGGAAGGCAGAGAAGCCTAGGGGATAGCGCACTGAACCGGGACTCAGAAGACTTGCTTTCTGTTCCCAGCACTGACAGTGGCCTGATGGGATGACTGTGGGTAAGTCATGTCCCCTCTCTGTGCCTCAGTTTCCCCATCTGTACAACAAGAATAATGTCCTTTGTAAAGTGCCTTGAGATCTACTAATGAAAAGTGCTTTATAAAAATCCGATATTATTAGAAATTCCCACTGTGCACAGGGAGATTACAAAGACCCTTATTATTTATTTGACTAGATCAAAATCAACAAAAATGACCAGAAATGTGAAAACTTGATTTTTATCTAATAATAATTTATATTTGTGTATTCGTATATTGAGCCCAGATTTTGGCCCCATCCCACCAGGCAACTGCACCAACGCAGGATGACACAGTCTCAGGAATGGCAGCTTGTCCGACTCTACCGAGGGGGCCAAAGGATTGAATGTTTACAGGTTGGTAAATGCTTTAGTTCAAATAACTGTTTTTTTTTCACACTGACTCCGTGGCAAGGAACTGCTGAGCTAGAACAAAGACACACTTTGAGTTTTCTGACAATAAGGCCTGGGAAAATTCATTTGGCTGCTCAAAATCATTGTTTTCCCCACTCAGATTCCTCAAAACTGACTAAACGGTTAGGCCTGGGTGAAATTTTTCTATCAATATTTTTGTTGGCTGGAAAAATTTGATTTTCTGTTCAACAAATATTTTTAAAGAACATTTCTGCTTTTCTCAAAAAACAACAAAAAAGCACCTCACTTTTTGGTAGAAAATGTTTAGGTTTTCAGCCATTTCCAACTGAAAATTATTCAGTTTTTGGCCAGAAACGTGTATTTTGGTTGCTGAAAAAACAAATAAACCACATTTAATTCTTCAGGTTTTTGATTGTTTGGCAACAGTCAAAATATTTGGATTTTTTTTTATTTTTGTCCATCTAAGTTTTCCATGAAAAATACCTCTTCCCTCAACATTTTCTGACCCACACTACCAAAGACTTTCTTTTCTTAGAAGAGGAGAGAAAAAGAATCTCAGTTATTGAAACTCAAGCTAAATGTACTTCTCTGAGAAGGGCCCATGTCCTCAAAATACAGGGACCTAACTCCTCTTGAATTCAATGGCTATGTCTACACTTAGGAATTTAGGTCGACTTTACTAAGTCTACTTCACTAAGTCAACTTTAAGTCAACCTTATTAAGTCGACTTAGAGAGTCCACACAGGACTCTTAAGTCAACTTAAATCTGGCCTTACTAAGTCGACTTAGAGAGTCTACACTAGACCCTCTAAGTCGACTTGTTAGGTCCAGGGGGAAGCGAGGCTCCTTTGGAGCCTTGGCTCCCCAGGCTAAGGAGGCTTGTCCTGGCACGGCGCTCCAGCTCTGAGGGATCCTTTGGGGACTCTCTAGCAGCTGAAGCGCAGTCCTGGGCAGCAAGGAGCCCCGCGCTCCCTTCTGCCCGGGGTCTGAGCGGTCCTGGGGAGAAGGAAGCCGGAATGAGATGCTAGCAGCTTGTCCTGGGGAGATCCAGTCCCGTGTGGGACTGGCTTTCCCCAGGACAAGGCACTAGCAGCTTCCTGGGGAGAAGGGAGCAGGGGCTCCCTTCTTCCCCTGCTCTGCCCTAAGTCAACTTACCCTGTAAGCATTAAAGTCAACTTAAAAGCAGGTTTTATTAAGTCTACTTTAAATTTCCTTAAATTGATTTAAGCAGTAGCTTAAGTCAATTTAAGGAAACTGCAGTGTAGACGCAGAGTAAATTAAGTTGATTTAATTTACTAATGTAGACACACCCAATGAGAGTTAGGTGTCTACATATCTTTGAGGTTCTGGGCCTTGACACATAGCATATGCCAGATTAGATTAGACCCATAGTCTGTCTAGTCCAGTATTCTGCCTCATATATAGCTGAGGAAGGGGCAAAAAACATCCTAACTGTCTATAAGGGGACATTTTGCCCAGCTCCTCTCAGTGGTTGATTTACACCTGAGGGCTTATAGCCTGATTAAGTGTTCTCCTAGCAGGAATGAAAATAGGTTCACATTTTCTGAGGAGAACTGTGCCAGGACCACAAGGGGTGCTCTGACTAATCAGGAAGTGGCAGTGAATTTGGAAATGCCAAGCCTGACTCAAAGTAACTTTTCAACATGGGGGTCACTGTTGGTTGAGAGTGGTAAATGAAGATCCTTGTTAGGTTCTTCTGTACAAAAAGAGCAACTTGACTCTGATGGCTTTTGTTTCAGATTAAGGAAAACAACGTCAAGAAGGAACAAAAGGAAAATCTCGCAAAGAGAGAGCAAACAGTGTATGTTTCTCTTCTGTAACATTCTGCATGAACAAATGGCTGCTGCCGTTAGTTAAGTGGTCAGGATAGGGTTAAATGGGTTATCCAGTCTATTATGGAATGGAGCTATGCTCCACCCTTCCTTTCCTTTCTTCCTATTTAATAAATGACTGTCCTTCCTATTTGCAGATTTTGCAGTTGTGATGCAGAGAGCTGCAGCCCAGTGAGTAGACAGTTTGTTTATGCTAAACTGAGATGTCCTTATCTAAAAGTTCCCATCTCTGCAGACAGACAATGCTGCAAAAAATGTGAATGCCTTGATATTGAGTGGGGCCTTTGTGTATTAAAACAACAGTAAACAATAGCAATAATCATTTGACCCATTTGTGCACAGCACCACTCATTGTGGTGTATAAAACTATGAAACCACAATGCCTGTTTTTCCTAGGCTGAATATTTTAATAATAATAATTAGATTATGATTAGGGCATTTGAGTAATACTGTATTATTATTTTATGTCAAGGGTGCAGAACATAGGGAAAAAGGCATCATGATTTCATAACTACATACACCTCAGCTCATGATGTATGCAAAAACGGAGCAAGTTTCCTCTAAGCTGACATGTACCTTTAAAGTAGATTGAACTGAATAGTAAAAGCGAGTAGCTGGGGAATGTTCCAGTCCATCAGTTTGACAGCTTCATATTGCAGGGATAAAAACTCTATCTGGTTTCTCAATTTGGAAAGGAAGAAAAAAAAGAGGATAAAAAAATAGAGGAAAGAGGGAGGAAAAAAGTAATCTTTAAGAGGCTGGTTGAAAAGAATCAATTGAGTGTGCAGGGCACACTGTTCTCCACAGACCTCAGGTCCTTTGCAAATCATTTTAAAGCGGGACTTTCATGCCTAGGCAAAACTAAGGAAAGAACACCTCCCCCCCAAACAAGTAATTTATTTTGCAGACAGTTTCATGCACTTCTCTTCTTCCTGTAATTGTGGAGTTTGGTGCTAGAATAAAGAACGGTTACACCCATCTCCTCACACTAACTACATTCCACCTGGTTTGGGACATTGCTGCTGCCCATTCAAATGGCATGCCAGTTATTTCACAAATTCCATGGAATTACCTCCCTGCCAGGTTGAATGGGAGGAGCTCATGAGCCAAGGAAGAAAATCAAGTGGTCAGCTGAATGGCAGATTTAACAAGTGTGGGTAAGAAGCTCCTGTTGACCCATTGAATTCAATAGAGTTCTGCTGTTGATTTCCCAATTTCACTCTTGAGGCTCTCTCTTGTGATTGGATCCACATGGGTAGACCCCCAGTGCATAGAAGAGTAGAAATCAGTAGAGTAGGGTTCTGAAAGGCAGATCTAGTTGAAGGATCTATGGCTGTTTCTCCTGGGGAAGGGACAATGCTGCCTTCTCCTGCATTATGTACAGCGCCAAGCACCCTGTGAGAGTTCAACAAATAAATAATAGTGCAATGGGCTAGCAAGTGTGGATGTGCACTACTGCCCCCTGCTGGATGGGGCTAGGAACTGCTCCTCAGTATAGCATAGGTCCTATGCTGTCAGACATTCTTTTTCAGCGCAATGGCTGAGGCATGTGCTTTTAGGTGCACAGAATTACTGTCTCTGTGACATTCAGCCTCAAAGTCCTAAGTAGCCGTTCCTTTGTTTCCTCTGCGGCAGTATGGGAAACATCACTGCAGATCACTCCTCCATTTCCTTCTCTTCTCCCATCACCAAAGGAGAAACCTCCAAGAGAGTCAGTGGGAAATTAGGGCTCTACATTTCCCAGAACTCTGAGTTCTGGTGACTAGTTGATGCAGTTAGTTAATGCGCCAGGCTTTCACAATGCTGTGCTTTCATGTGGTCTCTCCAGGCAGGGCCGGCTTATTGCAGAGGCTTTAGGGGCTTAAGCCCCGGCCGAAACGGGAGCCTGACGCTCCAGACCCTAAAACCCCTGCAGTAATCTAGTATCCCTGCCTGGCTCAGCACCAGCAGGGTAGGGGCGCTCCCTGCTGGCACTGTGGGGGGCGGGACTCTGGATCCAGATGTCAGACTCTGAGCTCCACTCCACCCCTTGACCAGCTGGCCCACCCTCAGGGGTGGGGCAGGCGGGGCAGGCCAGCACTTGTTCACTCCACCAGAGAGGTGGGGCTGGCTGGTTTGCTGCGAGGGTCTCTGCTGCTCCGCACAGCCTTCCAGGACTCACTGCATGCCAGCCAACTCCTCCACCGCCAGGCAGAATGGCCAGAGTGGGGCTGGGTGGGAGCACCCCTTGTCCCCAGGGCTCCCCCCAGTGACAGGGGGAGCAGGGGGCGGCCTGTGTGGCGGCGGGGGAGGGCAGGCTGTGGTCGGGTGCAGCCGGGACCCCTGTGGAGGTGGGTAGGCGGGAGGGACCCTGTGATGGAGGGCAGCCCAGGGCTTCTGGGCCAGTTAATCCAGCCCTGTCTCCAGGCCACCTGAGTTTAAGGATCCATCTACGATGCAAACCCACCATGTCAGGGGATCAAGTACAGGAATCCTTCAACAAGGAGATGAGAACAAAATCCTTTTCCAGCCCTAGTCTTGGGAAGTGCAGCTTAAACAGCAGCTGCAGTCTGCTCTTGTGAAATTGACAGACCAGCCAACCTGTGTATGACCCCTAACAACTTAACGGGGGAGAGAGTGGGGTGTTACAATTGTAATCCAGGCAATCTACTTATATGTGAATTTCACAGCGCTGTATTAAACTAGCAATCATCAACTCACTCATTTGTGGCAATAGAAATGGAAGATGCATGCTAAGTGTATTTGGCTGTATTTACCTGTATCCTGTTAGAAGTTGAACAGTGTAACCAAATTAGCTTGTAGATGTTAATTTCCTTTCATATCTTAATTCCCTTAATTATGTACGTGAATGGCTCCAGTTAACTTTAAGATCAAAGGCTGTGTCTACACTGGCAAGTTAGTTCGAATTAAGGAGGCTTAATTCGAACTAACTAAAGCCATGGCTACACTAGGCTTTAGTTAGTTTGAATTAAGGGCTTCCTGAATTCGAACTAAGAAGTTCGAATAGGCTATTCGAACTAAAGGGTTAATTCAAACTAACTAGTTCGAATTAACCAGCGTGGCCATGTTAATTCAGACTAATTTCTTAGTTCAAACTAACCGGCCATTGAAATGAATGGGGATCACTAATTCGAACTAAGCAAGTGCTTGCTTAGTTCGAACTAACATTCCAGTGTGGAATTAACTAACTAAAATTAGTTCAAATTAGTTAGTTCGAACTAACTAATTTGAACTAATTTTAGCAAGTGTAGACATAGCCAAAGATGTAAGATACTGCAGGAAACAAATAATATTATTTACTCTGTCTTCAGTTTCTGTCTGTTATAAAGAAAAACTGGTTAACTGCCAAATGTGAATGAGTGTAACTAATTTACCTGT
Organism: Pelusios castaneus; assembly: GCA_007922175.1. NCBI lineage: Eukaryota > Metazoa > Chordata > Testudines > Pelomedusidae > Pelusios > Pelusios castaneus. The sequence goes on along the minus strand of ML685882.1, from coordinate 573,852 downwards.
GTATGCATAGGAAATAGAAGATTAGCTTCAAAGCAAAGATCTGCATTTCCTAGTCTTCCTCCAGAGAAGGTCTGCTGCGACAGCTTCTATGTGAAGGCTTATCAACAGCAGAATGATAAAGGAAGCCTGGGCCTGACCCTCTTCATTTCTAGTCTGCTTGAAGTATAAGTCATAAGACAGATCTTCCAAATAATTATTTGGAATAACTTGGAAAATGCATGGAGAGTCCCTAACAGACTTTGCACCTAACCAGCCTTTGGATTCTGATTGTTGAGATAATTCCAGTAAGACTTTTACAAGCCAGCAGTTCATTCCATCACTGCTGTGATCCTGAACTATGAACACTGGGAGTCCATTGTAAGTATACTGAGCTTTTAACCATTTGCATCTCTTTTTTCATGATTTTTTTTATTAAACCTTTCATTTTAATGACTAAAGGATTGGCATCAGTGTGACTGTTCGATAAGTTCTGAGACTCATATTGACCTGGGGATAAGTGTCTGGCTGTGACAGGGCAGTTGCCACACACTGACAGTTAAGTGGTTAAAAGGGCCTAGGCGCAGCAGCCAATGGGTCAGGGTGGCAGGGAACCAGTCAGGGGCTAGCAGCCCAGTATAAAAGGGAGCTGCAGGGACAGAGGAGTCAGTTGAGTCCTGGGGCTCAGGGAGAGAGGTTGTCTCCCTGGCTGGCTGGAGGAGTCAACCTCCCAGACAGCTCACTGGCTGACCACTGGGAGCTAGTGGGAGCCAGAGCCCTGAGGGAAGGGCCAATCCAGTGCTGAGGCTCTGGGGAAGTGTGCCAGGAAGAGACTGCAGTTGAGCCTCTGGAAAGGTGTCCCAGAGGTGGTGGTCTATGTGGGACATACTGCAGAGAAGTAGCCCTGAGGTAAGGGTCTACGCAGGACTGGGGCTGCAGGGAAAGGGCCCAGGGAATAGAGAGTGACCAGAGAGAGTGACTGGATAGAGGTGTTGGTGCAGAGGTCACTGTACACAGGGTTCCTCCAGAGAAGTGGGCGGGTCTCTCCCCAGACTGCCAGCAGAGTGGCAGTGAACTCACAGTGGCCACTGAGTGACTGGAGAGTGACCAGATCGAGCAAGTAGGACTTTCTCCTGGAAGGGGGTGGATGCATAGTCAAGAATTCAGCTGGAGAACCGAATAGCTGGGACTAAGAGTGATGGAGCACAGGCCGCAGATGAGATAGTCCACTTGAGCAATTCCCTAATACCAGCGGTGAAGGTGCATTCCGTCACACTGGGGTTTAGTAAACCTCTCATGTGGGGAATCAGGTGTTGGTGATCTCCATGTATGGTGAATCAGGTTTTCAGTAACCTTTCACTATATTAGATGTGGCTGTCTAGATGACAGCCAAGGACTGGATTGCACAAAGGGAACTGTATGTGGTTTCTTGTTAACTACAGTGGTATTACAGAAACTATTTTGTTACTGGCTTGGTGAATCTAATTATAGAATAAACCACCAGTTTGGGGAATTATCTGCTCTATTTCTTGCAATCTGCATTAAGTAAAGCATTCTTAGTATGGCCCATCCAGGCACCAGGTCACAGCTCTGCTCTGTAATGGCTCTGGAAACCAGGAGTGAGTTGACTGCAGTCATTGGACCGATGCTGGTGTGAAACCAGTGTAGGTGGGAGCAGAGTCAGGCCAATCAAGCCAGATGGATACACGTCACCTTCACATAACCTGTAGCCACCACATCATGGGGTACATTTGGAAATAAATGCTAGTTCCTGGTCAATGCCAAGGGAGCAGTGGAGAAGCAGAGGAGATGGGGGAGATGTGCTGGGGTTGGTTGTGCATGTCAGGATCGGAATGGCTTGGCAAAGGGGAAATGAGGCAGGACTGAAAGAGCAGGGTGCCTGTGGCTCTGAGGACTGAGGGACACTGGCAGAGCTGTATGTGGGTGGGGAGCCCAGAGCTGGCAGAGAAGTGCGGTTCACAGATCAGGACTGAAGGCCTTTGGCAGAGCGGTACTGAAGGAGGTACAGAAAGGTTTGCTGAGCCCCTTGCATTATTCTTGGCCTTAGTCACTGCTCAGAAGCCTCCATTATCAAGAGTATGAAATTAAAGAAGAAAAAAAGAATGGAAAAGCGAAACAAAATAGATGGGGGAGAGGAAATAACCTTTTCCTAGAAGCCTTTTGACAAGGAACAAAATGGAGAATCACTCGGTAATACACATACTTATCCAGGCTGAATGGATTTCTGCCCGGCATGTGGTACCTGAAACAAAACACACCATCGAACAAGCCATTTACTTTCCATTTAACTCTCTGGATAATACCCTTAAATCACATTCATCACAACTGCCTCCCCCATCACTGCTGCCAATTACCAAGGCAGCTTTTGGTAATTAGCAAAAAGTGTGTAGTTTGTAACAAATAACCCAGTGGATCTGTTTTGGGATATTATAAAAATTGCTTTCTTAAATGAATTGCTGGCCTGAGAGCCGGGGAAGCTGAAATCCTGTTTATCCACAGAATAAATAAAGCCTGGGTTGTCTGCACTGCCTGATCTGTACATAGGGGTGGAATCACCCATAGGGGAAAGAGAAGAGTTCATGTCTTTATGACCCATTTACTCCTTGGACTCTCCTGAGTCTGCCAATGACAGCGTGGATTTTGTAGACAACAGCCAGCAATGCCTTTCATACAAGACATTCCCACCTACCAGCCATTGCTGGGCTGTGATTTGAGCCTGAGACTCAGAGGTCAAAGGCACTTATCCTCTGCCAATTGAGTTCTCTCATCCTCGTAATTTAGGAGATCTTGACCAACTAACGACTATAGCTCAATCTCATGAAAAATGTAAGACCAGAGTAAAACTAATTGCTAAAAAGTGACTTCTTTTGGACTGGAAAATCATAATAATCCAGGAGAGGGGATCTTAGCTTGACTGCCCTTGCGAGGTTGGAGTGATTACCCTCCCATTGGAGTGAGGGACCAAGGGCTAGAAGCTCAAAGGTATTCAGGTACTAAAGTCAATGGAAGTTAGGATCTGGGCCTGAATGCCTTTTATCATCTCTAGTTGGGCTTTGTGGAAGAGTACAGCCAAGCAGCAATAGGCTGTGTGTGTTTGGACAGTGCCTCACACAGTGGAGCCCAGATCTCAGGTGGGTTTCTAAGCTTTTCTGTAATACCAATACTGGGAATGGAATTTTCTTGGAAATTCTGTGCTATGTCCAAAAGCTTCTCCCTTCCTCTTTTCCTGGCTGATTTTCTTCATTCTCAGATAGTGATCTTCAGTCCCAGGATGGGCATAGGCTTCGGGGGCCTCTTGAGCATGGTGATGTGTTCCTTGGAAGGGGCAGATGCCCTGGCTGAGGGCAGCATCTTGGGAATTGGTTAAACATCTCTGGTGTAAAGAGATGAAGAGCAAAGTTCTTGGAATGGGTGGGTGCTCCCAATTCCTGACAACTCAATTGAATCAGCAGCGCCTTTTCCTGGCCACAGGTTGGATTGAACCAGGGGTTCATGCAACTTCAGCAACCCAATCAGTAAAATGCCAAGGCTGTCTTCTCCCATGCACGTCGCCCAAGGAGCATGCAATGTAAGAGCCGAAATCTGCACCACAGCAAGAGTCAGGCCAGCCATGGTGACACCGAAGCAGGAGCGCTCTATCAACCCATGAAACAAAGGGAGATTGCATATTTAGGCTGTGAACATTGCACCAAGTTCCCTTATGAATGGACTGTTGTGAATTATTATTCCATTGCCCAGTCTGGTGGAGTAGATCACACAGCCAAGAAAACAGGGAGAGAGAGAATTCTTCCCCCTTTCCCTCTCCTGGAGAACACAGACAAAAGTCCAGACCCTGACAGTGAGCAAACAGTTGAGAAGGAACCCAGCTGAAGCTACAGCCGGTGGTCTTTGTCAGGCCCATGTTAGTCAACTGACGATGAATGGACAGATTCAACATGAGTTCACAGAATATTTTAGTCAATCAGAAGCTGCATTCTTTGGTGGGGCAAACAAAGATTCTATCCAAACATTTTTGCCCACTTCTATGCCAGTCTCTCCAGGGAGACACGCTAGGGTCTCAACTCTGCACGGTACCAACCCAGGGCACCTTGCAAGGCAAATCATGATGAGCCAGAGAGCCCAGAGGAACCCTGCCCCACATTAATGGAAGTGCTGCATGTGGGTCTCAGGTTACCCTTCAGCAATGAGGTCTAAGATGGCAGCACATAGCTAAGGGCCCCATCAGTATGATGAAGACCACAATTAAGCTCATCTGTCATGTCCAGCCTTCAACCAAACCCTGTTCCTGGCACACTTGTGAGTAAGGAATCAGCTGTGAAGGGTCTTGAGACTCTTTGCTTGTCAGTGAGGAAGGCAAAGCCTTGTCCATGGTCATATATGCCTCCATTGGCACATGTCCTGGGCTGCAAAAACCTTGTGCGTCCTGTGGCAGGTTGGGCAAGGATCTGCCATGGCAAGTCCTGTCAGACAAAGAAAGAGCACTAGCTGATGAGCACACGCTGGCCATTTCAGCCCAATAGCCAGCCCTGGTAGGTAGCCAGGTCGTGCTGCATCTGAAGAAGATGGGAACAAGCCTTAGGGCACTTTCTGTATGGCTGAATCCTGGTGCTGAAGTCAGTAGGCACAGAAAGAGGCGCTAATCATGTTGTGCTGTAGAGGGACATTCTCCCCTGAACCTTCCAGATCGTCCCGTTATACACCCAGAGTGATTAGCTTGCACTCTGTCATACATTCACTCCTAGTGGGGAGTGTCTAGGACGCTGGAGTGGCCATCAAGAGACATGGTTGTCTTCTGGACTATCCAAAGGATCTGCCCCAGCTGATCTTAAACAAATCACTTCAGCTTCACTCTTTGTCCACTTTGGCTGTAAACATTTTGTCCAGGGTCTGTGTTTCACAAGGTCTAGGTACTGCACCTTCTGAAATCTGCCGTACAGAAACAGTAAATGATGGCACTCCTTTAAACAAAAATGTGGGGCACGGTGGTTCCTCCAAAAATGGGGTTTTGTGGAAACTGGCAGTGTGCATGGGAAAAACTGAAATGTCAGTGAAATGGATCTGGTTTTGTGCACAAAACAATAAAATAAAAATTGAAACACAATTTCACAAACAAATTGCAAAATGTTTCTGTATGAAAGGAAGGCCTGGTCTGCACCATTTTTATATGGGTGTAACTATTTTGCTCTGGGGTGTGATTCCTTTTTAAAAATTGAAATAGTTATATTGGTCCTACTCTCAGTGTGCACTCAGTTATATCAGTATAAAAGTGCTATGTACCAGTACAGTAATACTCCGCCCTGTATCTCTTCTGAGCTAAGCACATTTATGCCACTATAACTGGGTCCAGATCTGGACAGGGTTATGGCGTGTGTTCCACTTTTAATATACCAGTGTTGTTAAAGCGGCACAGCTTTCATGTTTAGACAAGACTTCAGTCTCATTTTTAAAAGGGAATGTATTACTTCTTCTCTGGGTGTAGCACTTTCAGTGTTTTCTTACTGTTTTCTAATGGGCAGAAGATGGAAGACCATGAGAATGTAAATTTGTCTGAACCACAGTTTCCAACTTTTCCCAGTTGTTGGAAAACAAGAAGTGTGAGGAAATAGAGAACATAAAGATGGTCATATTGGGTCAGACTAGTGGTCCATCTAGTCGAGTATCCTGTCTTGGACGGTGGCCCGTGCTGGATGCTTCAGAGGAAATGAAAAGAACAGGGCAATTATTGAGTGATCCGTCCCTGATGTCCAGTCCCAGCTTTTGGCAGAACAAAACCACTTTCCACATGTTTGTTCCTGTTTTCTAACTAGCTAATGTTGGAAAACAGAGAATGGGAAAGAGTAAGTTTTTCTCAATGTTTCAAATTTTCCTCATGGGGAAGGTCAAATGGTGGGGGAGGGGGAAGCAGTTTCCTGTGAAAATTCCTATAGCAAAATTTCTCACTTCCAAAGCAGTTCTGATCAGTAATAATGGCCTGCAGCTTGGGAATTGATCCAACTAGTGCAAAATGGCTAGGAAATCTCACAGCACTCACCCTCAAAACTGTTGTTGCACAAAGCAATGATCTTCATAACTGCCATTAAAAAGAATCCGAGTAGCATCACTCCATGTGACCAGCAGACACTAAGAGGACAATTTCTCCAGGTCTGAGGGTCTCTGAGCATGACTTTTTCTCAGTGTGCCTGGTTCATGGTTTTACAGGAGATGGGTTTCATTTAGACCTCCCTATAAATCAGTATATTCCACTTCCTGTCCTTGGAGTTGTCCCTGTGACAGATGAGCCTGGTCTACAATGAAATTCTTCCAGTGCACTTGTGAGCCAGTTGGAAGGATGGACAGAGAATGACAGCTTTATGTGCCAAAGGAAACATAAATCCATTGCATTCTTTGAATTGCAACCATTCCACTGCAACAGAGTTGGACAAACATTATGTCTGTCATGTGAGCAATGGGACTAGAGAAAATCCCATGTTGTGAGCTCATTAACTCTTTATGAGAGGGCCAAAGGAGAGATGGGATGGAGGCACTCAGATGTTTTAGGGGGAAAAAAAATTGGAAAATTAGCCATGACATTTTCCTCCTGTTTTTGTCCAACTTTAGAGCCTATCTATCTATCTATCTATCTATCTATCTATCTATCTATCTATCTATCTATCTATCTATCTATCTATCTATATTGTAAATTCTATCTCTGTAAAGGGCTTTACTTAATGCAGGAGGGCTTCCTTGTGGCCAGGCATGGTGTATAGGCTGTCTCCCTATAAGACACCTGCACCTTCTGCTGAAGGTAACTCCATTGGTTTCTCTTACTGCAACTTGGCCCTCTGGCAAGACCATGCTTTAGTCCACCTCTTGTGGGGTAAGAAAGCCTCTAATTAAATAGAGTCCAGTGACCTTACAGCAGGTCTTCTGTCCGTCTCTGAGCCCTGTGATTCTTATGCCCCTTACCTCAGCAGGTTTCACCCACCTTCCTCAGTGGCTGGTAGGAGCACTCCGGCCCTCCATCTACAGAGATGGATCAGGGACCGCAGCGGGCCAGTGCTGGGGGGAGGTTGGGGCCAGAGGCTGGCTGGGGCTGGGTTGGTTGGCCCCTAGGGGTGGCCTGGCCAGTTGGTCCCTAGGAGTGGTGGGCCCCTGGGCACAGGCCCCGTTGGCCCGCTGTTCATCTACTCCGGGTTCCAGCACAGAGACCCTTTTGCTGGCAGCCAAGGTCTGTTCCTACAGCTCCTTGATGTCTCCCTGGACTGCTTCCTGCCTTTTCTATCCCCCATGGGGTGACAGGCCCACATCTCCATCCTTAGAGGGTTTTAAGGAGCAGCTTGACAAAGCTGGGATGATTTAGTTCAGGTTGGGTGGGATGATTTATTTGGGGTTGGTCCTGCTTTGAGCAGGGAGTTGGCATAAATCAGCAGTTCCCAACCTTTTTGCTTCGAGGGCCACAAATACAATTTTTACAGCCTTGAAGGGCCATGAGTCTATTAAATTAAAATTTAATTAATTAAATTTCCATTAAGGTTAAGTAATTAATTTGAATTAATTTCATTACTTAAACTTAATTTAATTTTAGTTACTTATTTAAAATTTAAAAACATTTAATGAAAAACAAATTTTAAATTTTATTTAAAAAAAACAGCTTTAAAATTAAAAATTAAAAAAAAACCAAAACCCTCTTAAAAACAGTGGTGGCCAGCCTGGGTACCAGCTGCGCTCCGGATCGGGACAGAGGGTGGGGGTGCCTGCAGCCTAGCTCCTGGCTGCATGTGTGCACCGCGAGGCCAGGGGATGGGAGGCTGCAGCTTGGGTCCTGGTTGCACGTCAGGACTGGGGTAGGGGGAGGCGGGAGCGGGCGGCTGCAGCCCGGGTCCCAGCTGTGTGCTGAGACCTGGAGTGGTGATTGGGGGGCTGGAGGCTGCAGCCCAGCTTTCGGCTGACTGCGTGCTGGGATCAAGTAGGGGGTGGGCATCTACTGGACAGCTGCAGGGAAGCGCGGGGCAATTGAAAAAGACCCATGGGCCACTTTTGGCCCGCAGACCAGGGGTTGGGAACCCCTGGCATAAATAATCTCCTAAAATCCCTTCCATCCCTAATCTAGGATTCTGCAATTAGCCCTTAACGACCTTTATGGGTTACAGACCCCTGTCACAGCTTCAATTTTCAGATGACAAAATGATGAATTTTGAAAATAATGGGAAATTGTTTTAGGAAAAAAGCTGGTGTCTCTTTTTATGTTCTCCTTCAGGCATAGAACCTGCATTGCTTTAATCTGACTCAACTCCCCAACCAGTTAGCTAACAGTGGGCCATGGATGAGTTCCTGTTTAATGGTTTGCCATTCAGTTGAACTAAATCTCCCTCTTTCTTTTTCCTACCAAAGGTCAAAGAGTGGAACGGGTAGTTGAATGCCATATAAGTGATTTCTTTGTATCTGATACAGCCAGATTGCATCTTCAGAGTGTACTGGAACATCTGAGCAGAAAAGGTGGTTGTCTAAGACTCAGTGACTATTTACTGTGACTTCAGGCAGACCATTCAGCTGTCCCAGAGAAGGAACAGCCACCCATGACAAAGCACCACTGGCTGCCACCTGACACCATACAACACATCTCCCATTACAAAGCAACAAGAGCCATCGGAGGAGCTTGCAGCAAACATGGCACCTCCTGTGGGACCCCAACAGCACCAAATCATCCCATCAGGATCATCACATTGCACCAAGCCCTTCCTTTTCGGGAATGCATGAGTCAGAAGATTAATGTAAGAAACAGCAAAATAATTTTTTCTTGGGAGAGAAAGGAAGCAATTCCTCTGAACAACTTCATCGTCCTGCAGCACAGGGCAAAAGGGCCTGGATCTCTGATTATTTCCATCTATTTGCAAATCAGAGGCACTAAGGTCAACCACCAGCTAAGGCTGCAAAATTGGGACTTAGCTTTTATAAAAAAATTATTTCTTTATTTATGAAATGCAGCATTTTGGTTTTATCACTTGTTCCAGCCAAGAAGAATGCCCCTCCCTGCGGAACTTCATTATTGTTGAAAAGCATCACCCCTAACAGCAGAGTAGCTGGCATATACTAGCTTCCCAAAAATTGATTGTGTTTATTATTCTCTTGGGTTACCACTGTGGCAGTTTCTACTGAAAGCTGGGAGGTGTAGATCACCAACGAGTACATTCTGCCGGTATATAAATCCCCTTGATATTTACATCTGGCTGTATTTTCGGTTGGCCTATATCCTTGGAGTCAGTAAGAGAATGTAAAAAAAAAACAAAAAAAAAACCTTTATTCAGTGATTTCTAGGTATCAGCCAATCTGTCAGATTGCAGATGAGAAGCTTCCTGTTTGGCAGGGGTGTCCAATTTAGGGCCTGTGAGCCAGATCCGGCTGCTAAGGGCTCTTATCCAGCCCACGGAGCTGCAGCCTGTTCCAGGGAGTGGCTCTCGGCAGCAGACAGCCTGTGTCTGTGGCTCAGGGCTCTGCAGGTAGCATTGAGAGAAGAGCTGCTGGCCCCTCCCCTCTGCATTACAGTCGCTAGGGCAAAGAGGGAAATTTTAACCCCTTCCTCTCTGGGCCAGGCAGTAAGTAGGGGCCCCAAGGCGGAGGCAATGAGCTGCATTGGCAGGTGACGGGGCTGGAGGGGAGCCCGGAGCCCAGTGCAGGCCGGTGATGGAGCAGGGACCTGGAGCCATGGATGGGTCATGCAGCAGGATCCCCCGGTGGCAGGGGGGAGGGGGTGGACCCAGCAGGGTCCCCTGGCAGCAGGCCAGGGGTCGGGCCTGGGGTCAGTGGGCATGGGGGGCAGACTAGGTGGGTGCTGGCAGTGGGTGGGTGTGGGGGGCTTGTGTGGCAGGAGGTGGTGAATTTGGGGAGTGACGTGGCTGGGGGGAAGGGGTTGAGCATGGCAGGGAGCGAGGGCTGTGGGGGACCCAGGCCATGCCCTAAGTGTTTACTCCAGGGGCTGGATTGAGCCCTCTGAGCCAGGTAGGGGAGCCGGCCACACAGGGGGGCTGGGGAAAGGGTCAGGGAGCCCGCATGGTACTGTGCCATGAAGGAGTTGGGGAGTCGGTGCGGACACATGGTGGACACATCAAGTGTCCTGCCCTCCAATGTGGCCCACCACATAGAATGAGTTTGTCTCTTCTGCTGTATGGGTTATTCCAGCGCTAGCCCTAGGAGGTCTCTGGCACCCTTCTACGTTCATAGAGTTCATGGCTAGAAAGGACACTTAGATCGTTTAGTCTGATTAGGGTGATCAGATGTCCCCATTTTATAGGGATAGTTCCAAAATTTGGCGCTTTTTCTTATTTAGACGTCTCTTACCTTCCACCCTGTCCCGATTTTTCTCATTTGTTCTCTGATCACCCTACCTCTGATCTGCATGTCATAGGTCATTAAATTTAATCCAGTTACTCTGCCGTCTGAAACATCTCATTTTTGTCACCATCACAATACAGGATACTGAGCTAGCAGGACCATTGCGCTGATCCGTCCTGGGCAATTCAGATGTTTCTATACGGAAGCATAACCTAAGATCTGGTGAAACTAACTGTGTAACTTTTGCTGGAAATTAGAACCGATATTTCAACATTTCCTGTTAACGTTGCCTGGATTTCTTGAGAAAAACAAAAGGAAAAAAGCAGTGAGGTCAATTTTTGTCTTCTGGGGGAAAATGTTAGCTTTTAAGAAGCAAAAAATTGCCCCAGTAATCAAAACAACTGTATAAAAAAGAAATTTTGTTTTTATGGGAGAAAAACAGAATATTTCAACCACAGTGAAAACTGACCAAAAATTTTTTTTTTTGCCAGAAAAAAGATTTCAACAGAAAAAGGTTGACCAGCTGCATACAACATGTTTGGAGATGTGCTCTTCCATGAACTGGTAAGCTAAGATTTGCAAAAATGGGTCGGATCACTTTTCTGTTCAGTCCTTCCAAAAATGTTCCTAGTGGCAGGGTGAAGGAGAACTGCCTGGTTCCCGGTTAACCTCAGCACAGTCTCACCCATCCCTTGCACAAGTATTCAGGGTTAGGATTGCAACGTGGCAGTTTTAGAGATAGCTTGGTAAATGGAGTCCACTGGCTGAATCATAGACCTAGCTGGAACCCCAGGCTGGAGACAGTTTTCCATCACTGCGTTCCCCTGTATTGATTTCTGCTTAGAAACATCATCTGTGGGGCAAAAAGACCTTGCTGACTGCAACTGCATGAGCTCCTCCCCTATGCTCACATTCTTTAAAGGGCCAGAGCCTTCACTGGGGTCCATCCTCATGACACTCGAGTTGTGCCCCATTACACCACCTGCAGATCTGGCAGAGAGCGTAGCAATACATTGCATAGCAACGGTGCAACGGTGCGCAGAGACCTGTCTCTGGTTTTCTCCCCAAAAGCACCTCTTTATGGCTACTTTATAGCAGTAGATATAGATAAAGCATTGGCTTGTGCTTCAGAATAGGCCAACACGGAAAGCATTAATTAGCACCCAGCCATCTCTTTTACTAGCCCTTCATTATTACTTTTTACTTCTTACTCCCTGAGAAGCAGGTCACATAGGTATCATCATGTGAACATCCTCTGCTTGAAAATACCCCAAATCGCAGGATTTGGCCGCAAGCTCCCATACTGCCCATCTGGATGGCAAGGTTGTTCTTTCCAGCACATGGGCCATGTTAGGAGTCTGTCTTGCAAAGCCCAGTCTGCATAGGGCATACCGATGTAAGCAAGGTTAAGAATTTGAGCACCTCTCTTGGGCTATTGCTCACTGGCAATTTAAGTCAGCTTAGGAGGCTTAAGTTGACTTAAATTAAGCCACGTCCACACTAGGCTTTCATTAAGTCAACTTAAGAAAATCCTTAAGTCGACTTAATGAAAGCTTAAGTCGACTTAATTACTACCATTCATTAGGCCAATTTAAGCCTCCTTAGGTCGACCTAACTCTTCCTTAGGTCAACCTAAGCCCAGTGTGGACACATAAGTCCACTTTGTTAAGTCGACCTAAGGCAGTTAGGTTGATTTAACAAAGTGGACTAAGTCAACTTAAAGTGTTAAAGTTCAACTCATATATAAAAGCCCAGACAATATTATGATGACTGGGAGAGGATAGATAGATTAGATTAGATATGAAGCCTTTCTGCTAGGTGTTGATGGCAACAATAAATGATGAATAAAAAATATTTAGGCACCCTTTTTGTAAGCTAACACAATGTCTCCAGCCCACAGCCAGAGACTCACTTTGATTTCAGCTCTGTGAAGATAAAGTAACATGCCCTGGTCACCCAAAACAAGCAGTTCTTCCCCACTGCAAGCATTCCTTTTTGAATCTAGAACAGGAGCCTTTTATTGTACAGAAAAGGAACGCAGACCAAAAATAAACGCAAAACTCAGTGGCGATCTTTGTAAAAGCCAGAACCACAAAGTGATCTGCAAGGGCTTTATTTCTTATGATCCATTTCTGCAAAGCTACTGGCCACGCCCCCTTGAGGTTAGATCACAGAAGACACAGAGGGACCTCAGGAGGTCAACTAGTCCACCCTCTGCTCAAAGCAGGACCCTGGTTCATGATATCAAAGGCTTTATTGATGGGTAAAGTGATGGTAGGCACTTTACCTGCATCCATTCCTGGTGGAGACTGTCAGCCATAGCTAACACCACTGCCTTTGTAGTATACCCAGACTGGATTATTAGGACTGTCTATGGGTGCGTCTACACTGGCAATTTAGGTTGACTTAAGGGTGCTTAAGTCAACCTAAACAAAGCCACATCCACACCTGGCTTTCACTGTCAACTTAATAACTTAAGTCAACTTAATAACTACCACTCTTTATGTCGACTTAATGCCTAAGTCGATTTGTTAAATCGACCTAAAACCGATATGGATGCCCTAAGTCAACTTAATTCCCTAAGTCAACCTAGGGCTGGGGACAAGAAAGCCGTGGTTCCCTGGCAGAAGGGAGCCACGGCTCTCCCCGGGGACAAGGAAGCCACTGCTCCCCCCTGGGACAAGAGAGCCGTATGTGGCTCCCTTTTCGCTGAGAAGCCACGTCTCCGTCGACCTAGCCAGTCAACTTAAGAGTCTAGTGTAGACTCTCTAAGTCAACTTAACAAGGTCGACTTTAAGTCGACTTAAGTCGACCTTGTTAAGTCAAATTAACAGAGTCTACTTGAAAGTGTAGATATAGCCTATGAGATCAAAACGCCCTTGGAGCTTTGTAGGGCAACCTCATCAATGCCCTTCCCCCAAACCAGGAGGTTGGCAGATACTGGGGGACAATTGGTGAGGTTGTTAATTGAGCAGAGAAGTCTGAAAAGTTGTCTAATATCAGCCTAAGGCAGTCCATCGGGTCAGACCATTCAAGCAAGTCTGCCACTCTAGTTTCACCCTGGAGGAGGGGGTGATAAATGCTGACCTGGGCTGGAGACTTTGTATTCTTGTCAAACACCTCCCTGATTAGTGCTCCCAGATTAATAGATCCTTCCCTGCTTCACAACAGATCAATACCCTCCACTTGCTTTTTGGGCCCTGTTCCCTGATAGCACAGCCATTAGTAATCAGACCTGGAAATATAATGCACAGGGTGCAGTTTCCATATGGAAATGAGTTTCCCAAGGAGAGAAGTGGCCATTCAGCTAATACCTCAGGCTGGCTTGGTGTACATTTCTGAATGGATGGTCTCTGCCCTTCTGGCTGTGAACCTGACTATTTCGGTGAATAATTCATAACCCCACTCAGCTACCGGTGTAATTAGAAAAGTTTCTCTTTGGGACTAGACCAGTAGTTCTTGAATATCTGAATGTGTTGGGTTTGGGGGCGTTGTTTGTTTGTTTGTTTTTAATTTGGAGGCTTCTTAACTATTCCTGAAAGCCGAAGGATTAATAACACCGGCCAGCCCGAAGGCTGCCAAGTGCTCTGCAAGCGCAATATTTTCACTGTTCCTTGTTCTCATTTATACCTTGACTCAACTCCTGAGTTCAATCACTACAATGACAGATCCTAAGTACTGGTGCTGTTCCTTTCAGTGACGTGAGCCATACAAACTTCAGGCAGTGAAGCCCCACTGCAGCCTCTGAGACACTTAACTTGGCTTGCCCACAGTGCTATGGAAGATCTTTGCAAGGTCAGTACAGTTCATAAGCTTCCTGCGCCACCTGATCCCATGAGCATTGAGTGATGTGCTTCTCTGCTATGTTTTGAGGCCTGTGTTGGACTCGCAAGCTATCACTTTAAATCTGTATGGGGGAGACCGAGAGTTTCCTCGTCCTAATCAGTATCATTCTAGAAAGAGACAGCTTAACGCGTGGTGGGGTGATTATGCCTTGCTGCCCTAGGGAGCAGCCTGTTTTCTCTCTCTCTGGTTTTGGGTTCTTGTGGCTTAGTGCTCTGAACTCTAAGAAATAAAGCCATGTGACATTGCAGTCTTCCAGGAAGAGTATGTCTTGATCTAGTTCATTGGTGTGTATGCTGTCAACATCACATGCTCAGTGCTGCTTGATGCATGTGTAGCTAGAGAAGCAGAGAGTGTGCAGCAAAGGGACACGGTGGTTCTGAAGGTCAAAGCCGCTCCATAAATGAGAATGGAGCCCACCCTCAGGCTAAGAAGAGAGGTGCGGGGAGTGCTTCCTGTGAGGTATTGCCTTCTGGTGGGACCTCAGTGTAACTGCAAGGGGGAGTTCCAGTGAACTCAGAATGGGGCTAAGGAGAGTCACGAGGCTTCTTAGCAGCTCAGAGCTCTGTGCACGAGACTGTGAGTCTGTCCCTATCCCAGGGGCCCTGGGAGGTACAGCTTTCCGACTCCAGACTTCCTGGAGAATGCACGACCCTTCCCTCCATTTCACGCAGCCAAGGCAGGGTGGGAAGGCAAGTGGGGACAGAGAAGTTGTGTTACCAGGTAGTGCTGTTGCATCTCTACACTGAGCAGCAACAATGTGATGCCCTCACACTCTGCTGCGAGGAAAAGTCAGCATGGTGCAGTTATTTTGGACCTCTAATGGCAAACTGGCCACCTGCCAAGAGACAGCATGGTCCGGCACCGGCAGAGAGAGAACGGAATGGGACTCAGGAGATATGCCTTGTATTCTCACCTACCTGCTGGGTTGCTGTGTGTGTTGGATATGTAAATTCACTTCTATGTGCTTCTGGTTCCCCGCCCAACCCATCCCCTGCATGGTGATTTATGTCATAAGTGCTTTAGGGCAGGAAGTGGGACCCTTCGGGGTCTCAGGGGCTCGTGACTGCAATAGAGAAGATCATCTTGGCTGTGTAACACTTTGGGGATTCACCCAAACCAGAAGGGGGTTCTGTCACCACCTGCCTTGTAACCATGGGTGCCTCCAGGCTGTGCAGCTTCAGTGTAGAGCCCCAACTCAAGCAGCCATTCCCAGCACTCTGGTCACATCCTGGCTGTGCCGGGGAGGGTGACCCCCAACAGACTGTCCAGTCCCACATCTCCCCAACCATCTCCACTCCAGGGCCTCTTACTGGATGCTTACAGAGGTCACACCATGTTCACTTGCCTCCAAAGAGCCAATGGCGTATTAACTCTGCCGGGTTCTCCACTCCACTATAATACCCAGCATGGAGATGGTTTGTAGTAAAACTAAGAATAAGATTATTAATAATCTAAGTGATTTCAAGCAAGTGTGAAAAGGACATGAAGGGGTTACCCATAGAACAATATGAACCCACTTTCTAGCGTCTAAAATTTGCTACCAGCAAAATGTAGCTTTGTTTAACATTGTTTCTTAGCAAGAGGGCTGGACTTTCCCTGGTGCAAAATGTTGGCTTCTTTGTTCTCTCAGGCGACAAATCTCGCAAAGTCTTTCAGCAGTTCCATACATCCCCAAAATGTATCTTTATCGTGCCAGGGCCAGCTCAGCTCTCTGGGTCCACCAAGGAGCCCCCTGCCAGGTTAATATTGCAGTCTTCTGTGGTTTGCAATACAAATTACTTTCCTGCAATCTCAAAGCAAACAAACAACTCTTTGTCCCAGGCTTTGGTCACGCCTAGCTTGATTTGCAGCAGATCCACAGAGGTATTTGCCTTTCTTCCTTGTCTGAAAAAACTTGTTTTGTGCCTTTGCCTGTTTGCAGACTCTTCGGGATATAGGCTGTTGTCATGGCAGAACACCTCTCTTACTGGTGCGTCAACACAAAGGCAATGCAGAGAAGCTCATTTTCCAAGCTGGCGGCACAGGTCGTGTGACGGAGCTTCTGCACTAATGATACTAAATGATTGATGCTCCACATTGAATCATTTGCTTCCCTGGACAGTGTTGGTGCACTAGGGACACATCTGCAAATCTGGTTGAGCTTGCTCCAGCCCGATTGGCTAAGGTGCACCACCAGTCTCTTGTCTAAGCCAAACGTCAGTCTGTCTACAAAGCAATGGTTTATGTCCAGGGTTGCCCCTTCAGTGACCCCCAGTGACTTACCAAGCTGTAGGTCTCTGCTGGTAGGTCGTTGTCTTGGTGAGGTCCAAAGTAGCAGTGCTTTCAATCTCCAGCCAAGACATGTTTCATTCCTACACCTACTGGGGTGTTCAGGACCAGAGAAAATCAGGAACACAAAACCCACAACTCAAAACAGGGTCTGTCGTGGGATGCACTTCTGTGCACCCCTAGGGTTTCCTGTTCACTTTTGCAATGTAGTTGTATAGTTTGATGCCCAATATGCCACGAAAGGTTCCTTTATGAATGCTCATAACATATCCTACATGATTACTGTGGTATCATGTTTCCTGCAGCATCATGTATGTGTACAGATGTAAAGCAAGTTACATAGCACAGACCTTCAGGACTATCTCTAGCACAGAGGCTGGAGAATTACCCAACAAAGACAAGGAAACTAGCTAGGTGCCTGGGGCACCTCAGCCCAGAAAAAGAGGGAGAGACTGACAGGAGTTTGGAAAACAAAGACAGACACTTTGAGTGCGGAAGAAACTTTTTGCCTGGGAAATTCCATCTTGAAACATCTACAAGATAAGCTAGGTCCAGCCTTGGAAAAGTCAGAGACAGCCACAGACCAACACAGCTGGATTTGAGGGGTGAGATGAGCATATTTCTAGTAGTGTTATAGGGTAGCAGGTGTGTTTTATCTTTTAATTTCTCATGGCAACCACTGGCTGCTTTATTAAAATGATTGGGCATTGATTTGCTATATACTCACTAAAAATCATATCCTAATAAATAAACTAGTATTAGTTTTCTCTAGAGCTGTGTGGACTTTAGAGGATGTGAGTGTGGGAAGCTGGGCACTATCCATTTCAGTGTTAAATGGACAGATGTGAGACTATGGTGATTGGGAATGGGTCTAATCCTGGTAAAACAGATGTTCCCACTGTGGTATCTAGGACTGAGGGTGCTTGTTTGGGGACTAGGTGGGTGCACCCTCACTGCCTGGGACTGATTACACGTAGGAGGCTAGTGCGGACTGGCTCAGGAGTGAGTGGTCACCTGGTAAAGCACGGTAAGTAAGGGTCCAGGAGTGAAGATCGAGTGGTCACAGTGGCACACCAGACCGGATCTGGGGAGCAGCCTGTCACATGGTCATCTGACAAATCTTCAGTGGGATCATGCCTTTTTATTCGGGGTTTGTCTTCCAACAGTCTGTGCTTTCACTGATCCCCCAATATCTGGTCATCCCTTCTAGCAGGACCTTGTCCAGCCAGCAAACAGATAAATGCAACCGTGTCGTGTCTCCACTGGCATTTTACTTCAAGAAAGCTATCACCATGTAAAAACACCTCTCTTTTTTGCTGTGAAGCTGAAAGTGCCTAGACTCAGAGCCCAGGCGTGATGGCGACAGGCACAGTACCCACCCAAGACAGGCACCTCAGTGGGGGAGTAGGAGCCATGAATGACAGGTGAAGAGTTCTTATTGAACCCAGACTATGAGCATGTGAGAGGAAGCTCTGGTACTTAGGAGAGGCAAGCAGGAGACACAGTCACAGGCCAGGTATGTAATTAGAAGGTGAATGCGCATTTGTGAAAAGGCAGGGATTTTAAAAACCCCTTCTGTACAGTGACTCCTGGAGCACAGCATCCAACAATGGAGCCTGATGCTCTGGCACCTCTTTGATTAGGAAGAGCAGAATCATAGACTCATAGGGTGGGAAGGAACCTTGCAAGGGCATCTAGTCCAGTCACCTGCACTTAGGGCAGGACTGAGTGTTATCTAGACCATCCCTGACAGATGTTTGTCTAACCTGCTCTTAATTCTATAGAATGTAGGGGTGTGGGGCAATAGGAGGTTGGGGTTCCCTGTACTGGGACATGCAGCAAGGTGGAGGCTGTGGTGACTGAGACAGACCCCTGGACTTCTTTCAGTTACCCCAGAAGGTGCTCCAGGATGGTCCCAAGTGGTCTTCTCTCCCTTTCCCTGGGGCTCTGAGTTCTACGCTGTTCCCCTGAGCAACGCAGCATGGGTTCTGCCTCCTACCTCTAACGTTGCATCCATCCCTGGTGCTGCATCAGTTTCATCACAACCTCTGCGGCTCTTCTTGCTCTACCCTGCTGATCTGTGCTCAGACAGGCTGACTCCTTGGCCTTAGATGGATGCTGCCAGGTCTGAAGCTAGCAACTGCTCCTCTCCAGCTTCAGGGGGTGCACCCAGCTCTCTCTTTAACTCTTTCAGTCCCGGATTCTGCTGTCATCCATCTTAGATGCAATCATGCTTCTCAGCCAGCTGGAGGCCTGCCTGGTTCCTGCATTGGCATATGTCACCTCCCTTTCTCACCCTGTCCAAGAAGAGATGCAGAACCCTGCACTTGGATGGAGACATCATTGGCCAAGAGTGACCCTCTAGCCAATTGAGACCAGCTCAAGGGAACTACAGAAGTTGCTCCATGGAATCCAGTTCAATGGAGGATGCAGCAGAGTCTTGATAGACCTAGGTATGATCTGCTGGGATGTCATAGGCATGTCACCTCCTGATTTCTGACCTGGGCCAGAGGAGCAGTTGGTCCCTAAAGAATCCATTGCTCATTCTGCACAGGGCACAGTGCATTTTAGGCCAGGCCTTGGGAGTGCTGTGTGGATACCCCTGCGGTGCAGAACCTTCAGAGAGGTTGTGCACCTCGCACTCAATTCTCAGAGCTTTGAGGTGAGAAGATCCCAGTGTTCTGAGGCATCATCAGTTTGTTCTTCCAAAATGCCGGTCCTGATCCAGCAAAACACTTAAGCACGTGCTTAATGTTAAGCACTGCGATAGTCTACTGGACTTCAGTGAGATTACAGACAAATTTAACGTGAAGCTAGCGTTTTGCTGGATCATGCACAGGGTTCCATCACCTTACAGGGAGGAGAGTGTGTGTCTGTAATCTTCAGAGCCTCCCCCCACTACTTCTGTTGTGCTTCCTGGTTCCTATGCAGCACCTGTGCTGGCTGGAGCATACAGCTCATAATTATGCGACTGTAGCAAAGTGCTCCATGCCCGTGCTCTTGTCCGCAAGCCAATTCATCATTTTGTCAGGAGAGGGGATATGTATTTTGTTTTGTGTATTATTTTGGCATCCAAACGAGTTAGCCGGCAAAACTGCTCAGAGGAAAATCTATAATCAATTTGCAAGGAGATAGGCTGGCCTGAGGGCAGCCCCAAGGTGGACTGCAGGATGAATAGAGCCAGCTCTGGCAGTTCCTTTCCTTTGCTTGCTCCTATAGGCCTGGTCTGATACAACTTTTTTTTTTAAAACCAAAATAGTGATACTGGTACAACGCCTAATGTGAGTGCGGTTATAGTGCCATCTTATGCAGATGTATCTTATTTCCCTTCCTTCCAGATATTAGCTCTGGCTGGGCCTAGGCTTAAAAGTTAGGTCAACACAACTATGTTGGTCAAGGGTGGGAAACAACACCCCCCTGATTTGATGTAACAATGCCATCCTAACCCCACAGTGTGGCTGTAGCTGTGTCAATGCAAGAAGACTTCCATGGATGTTCTTGCGCCTTTTAGAGGAGGAATCAAGGAACATGGCAGGCAGTTAGCAGAGCTGGCATCTGGAAGGACCGGCAGAGCCAACACCTTTGCCTTTATGAATAGCACGACGGGATATTTCATGAACACAAATGGCTTTTGCTTGCTCATAGCTTCAGCAATCCAGCCCTCCCTTTGCAGGGCATTCATTCAGCATGTGGGGTTTCCTGGTCCAGACAGTGATCAGCCTGATTGTGTCTAACCTTTCTGCCAAACAGATGGGCCAGAGGGGCACACACAAATTATTTCCCCAGGGAGCTGTCTCTGTTGGTCTGTGGGGCATTTCTCCTTCCCTTCCCTTGCACAAATTAGCAATTCATCGCCTCGTGGCCGGTTGCTTCCTTGGTGTGATCTGGAAGACACAGGAGGCTGTCAGCTAGAGATAGCATGACCTTGGACACCACCTTTAAACGCTGCCCTCTGGGACAAAGTCATTGCATTGTTTGTAACACTGCAGTGTTCGCACCGTCCTGTCATGCTGGCCAGCTCTGAACAAACCCCGGCGCATCATCTTCACTAGCACACCAGCCATGGCTGCCACCAGTTGAACGCACCTCAGCTGCAGCAATGGTGGGAGATTTTAATGTAAAGCTTGCTGCAGACAATGCTTCAGGGGGATTAATTACTTGTAGCCCCTGCTATTTGTCTGGCCTCTGAGCTGCCACTAGTGACTCTGCCATGCACAGTTCTCTTCTCCAGCAGCTGTTATAAAGCACCACAGCTCAGATTGGTGGCTTAGATTTAAGCACATAAGGGGGTCTATTGGAGTCAATGGATCTACTCCTCTCCTTAAAGCGGGGCAGGTACTGGAGTACCTTGCTGAATCTGGGTCTAAACTAGCAGCTGAAGGGCTCTCATATCACTTTTTCAGCCTCACTTTTTCATGGGTTTCCTTCAGCATCCTTTGGGGGAGCTCCTTTCCTTTGAAGCAGTCTCCTACTATTCAAACAAGGTGTCCTGTGGCACTTTTAAAGACTAACAAATGTATTTATTGCATGAGCTTTTGTGGGAGAAAATCCCACTTCGTCAGATACTTTGAAGATGGGGAACTTACAGAATGGGAGGAAATTAAATGCAGGGAAATGTATGACACAGGATCAGGTCAGGCTGCAACAGCAAATCAAAATAGGTGTTGGGATTCAAACAGTGGAGAACAGTATGTAGAGGAAGGTGGGGTCAAATCATCTGTTGTAATGAGAAAGCTCATGCAATAAATAAATTTGTTAGTCTTTAAAAATGCCACAGGACTCCTTGTTTGTTTAGCTGACCTAGACTAACACAGCTACCCCTTTGGAACTACTATTCAAAGTCTCCCCTTTGGGACCTGTCCTACTATTCAGTAGTGCAGGGGTCGGCAACCCCTGGCACGCGTGCCAAACGTGGCACACGGGACGAGCCTGAGCAGCACTCAGCAACGCTCAGGCTCCCCCGCTGGTCCCGCCCCCCAGTGCGACCTGGGGCCACAAGAGCCGCGTGCCGCAGCTCCCGGCCCCTGCTCTCTGCGCTTCCCTGCTGGGAAGTGCGGCCATCAGGGAAAAAGAAGCTGCAGCGTGGGGCTCCTGCTGGGCAGGACTGCTGGAGGGGGGCGGGGCAGGTCAGCCCGCCCGGAGCTGCTGCTGCTGGCAGGAGCTGGCCCCCAGCCCCGGGGCCAGGAACCAGAGGTCGCCCGCCGACCCGAGACCCTTTTAGCCCTGCCCCTGACACCTGCTGAGGGTGTGGTGGGCGGGGCTGGCACGGGCCCTGGCAAAGGTTGCCAACTCCTGCAGTAGTCCTTTGCCTAGACTTGAAGTGCCACACTTTGCACAGAAGGGGGAGCCTTTACTTCTCACAGTTCCTAAATGTCCCCACCCCAAATGCTATGCTAGAGGGACGTGGCCTCACAGCATGTTACAACAGGAACAAACTCTGCCCGTTGCGGTGACACACTGCTCTGCACCCCTCACTGCTTACATCCCCACAAAGAAGATCCCAAATCTGCCTGGATCTGCTAACTGCTGAGTTGTAGAGAAGCTCAGATCAGGATTCCGAGTCTTACACCACATCCCTGGCTGACTGTGGTAGCCCTGAATCCACAGGGGCAGGCCAACTGGGAACTGTTGTTACATTGGGAGTTAACCCCTTCTGTGTTACTGAGTCACCCCCAGATCTCGGGGTTGTTGGCATGAAAGTGTTTTTCTAGCCCCTCCTGATCCTTCAATACCACTGCCCCATGGATGGATTTCCAGCGGGGCCTTTCTAAGACCTCCCATTCTGGGACCCTGATTCGCTGGCTGTGTTTCCTCTGAGGCTCAGGTTACAGCGTGAAAACATTGCTACAGCAAACACCAGGCAGGCTTAGGCGTGCAAAGGGCAAAGTGATTTAGTGGGAGTGGTCCTGCTTTTTAGCAGGGGGTTGGACTAGATGACCTCGTGAGGTCCCTTCCATCCCTATTATTCTATGATTCTATGACATCTCATTAGAGATAGAGCCTGGCTCTATCAGGAATATCAGTGCAGTGCAGTTAGGAGTGAACGCCATGAGGAAAAGCATGAAACCTGTGTGAAGTGTGAAGTTTAGCACAGGAAATGGGCCCAGTTCCTTCATTTCTCACCTCCGCTTTCCCATTCAAACCACGGGAGATGTTGATTTGCTGTCACTGGATCCAAGACCAGGGATTTCATATGAATTAATTCATGCAAAAGCCTTGCCTGATTTCTCTCCCGTTCTGCCTTCTGGCACGACCTGCATGTTCTCAGAATGGGTGTCGCTCTGGGTGCACACAGGGTTGGTGGGATCATCCTGAACAGCTCATGGTGTTGCTGTCTATGGTGCACACACAGGCAGTGAGAAGCTGGGCGCTAAAGGTTAACAAAGGAGTAATAAGGACAGGTTGACTGATGATTGAAGGTTCTCTGCATGGAGTTACTCTGAAGCTGTAGATAAATTTTTCATGGATCCCCTGGGAGAATGGAAGGGAGCTCATGAATAGCAATTTGTGGGACACCATTAAAATGATGCAGCGCTAGTCACTTATTTCATGTCTTCCCTTGTCCCCTCTCCCCAGTTTTTGGCATAAACCCAAAGCCATTTCAGGGGGGTTCTCTCCATTGATAGCCATGATCCTCCCGATTTCTCTCCACCGGACAAGTGGTTCATTCTGCCTCCAAATCAATATGGTGTAACAAGAAACTGTGGCCTTCGTCAGAACCTGGACCTGAGGAAGGTCCAGCACTTCGCTGCTGGTCAGACCCAGACATTACATGGCCAAAGCCCTGGAGACAGAGGGGTGGAGGTGGAACAGGAAAAGGAGGTATAAAAGGCCAGCCAGGCCATTCAGTCGGTGGCTGGCCGCCACAGGGGAAGGAAGTTCCCACTTGGAGGCGGTTAGCCAGGCGAGACTGGAACCCCGCTGCATAGCTGCCACCGGCTGCACCTGCTGGAAGCCCCGAAGGCCCCCTAGCTTTCCTGGCCCTAAGGATTGGGAGGGGATTCCAGGCACTCTCAAGACTCATATAGCCTGGAGAACCCGACCCTCTCAAGGGATCCAGAGGAGCCGAACGGGGTTGACAACCCTGAGGGACTGCTGAACCCCTGGGACCTGGATGAGCTTCCCTCTGCAGAGGAGGAGGACTAGCCGGCAGTAGAGGACCCTTGTGATCCCGAGGAACTGCCGTTGGCTGACGAGCCGGAAGCCTTCCCTGCCCTGCTTCCCCCAGACCACGAGGGACTTGGCAGGATTCCCCGGGCAGTTTACTCTTCAGAGGAATCCCTCGCTGACAGGTATTTGGGCGCTGGTAAGGCACTGGGGAGAGGAAGTAGCCCAGGGGCAGTGGGAGTATATTGCCTGAGTTGTATCCCGCCCTAGCTGGAGCTCCGCAGACCCCAGTGGCAGGCTGCTTTGCCACTGGGTAGGGCCCTGGGCTGGGACGCAGTGGAGTCGGGTGAGCCTGCGTCCCCCTTTCCTTCCCTCCCTTGACGGTGACCCAACCGCCCAAGTGCTTAAACCCCACAGACCCTGCTGAGGAGTTCAAGGGTTGTGCCTGCCCCGCCCTGCCTAGGGGCCAGGAGCGACTGACTTTGTGCCTGCCCCGCCCTGCCTGGGGGCTGGAAGGCTGCTAACTTTGGGGAGTGGCCTCGCCCTCCCTGAGGGCTAGAAGGCACCCACCCTTGGATATTTGCCTCGCCCTGCCTGAGGGCTGGAGGATTGCTGACAGGTTGCCACAAGAGAAAACGAGATTCCCCACACCAGACATAATTGTACTACGGTTTCCCTCGGGCTAAGCCCGAGAAAGGGTCGGGTCACCCAGACGAGCGGCTGACCCCCCTACATATGGTTGGCTTTTTGGTTGGCTTCTCTTTCTGTGCCCCAGATCTTCATGGGTCTGGGGACACCACATGGCAGGATTGTCTCCATATTAAATGGTCTTAAATTCTTGGGGAGTGTTTTGATAATCAGGGTCCAGATATCCAAGGGAAGAACAGGGAACAAGCAATTGAATCAACTGACTGTACACAATATTGCTGTGCTATAGAAGTGTATTGAGTAAGGTCATTGATGAAAGCTGGTGACCGACTGGTGATTAATGTCCCAAAGAAATGTCCCTATTCATGCTATCTGAAGAATTATGGATGCTCCCTGATACCAGGCTTGGCACAGAGAGAACAGGAAGTGACTGAGCAGTTGAGATGCATCGTCACTCTTGGCGTGGAGTCAATGAACTTGGGGTATAATGGGAGCAGAGAGATGTTTGTTATCTGTCACTGAAGGACCTAGATGACCATACCCTCCAAAAAACTGGGCCACTGATCTGCAGGGGTAGAGATGCTACTAACTTGACTGAAAACAGGCAGTGTCTACTAAAGCAGTATTAACTAGTTAAAGTGACATGTTTGTCTCTGATTTGCTTTACCTAGAACCATACCTGGCCTCTGTTCGTATTGAGTATCCCTTACATCTCTGTTCTTCACTGATAAACTTCCTCCTATTTGACTGTAAACCATCTCAGTGCTGTGTATTCAACCAAAGCCTTCAAACAGGCTGGTGCATGCTCTGTCTCTTGGGAGGCAGCGACCTTAATAACTTTTGTGACTGTCTAGTGACAGGGACTGTTTACTGCAAAGAGACATCTCCGGGGAACTCAGGCACTGGAGTTACCTGCAAGGCAAGGTTTGGACAGGAAGGCTATCTACACTTGTCAGTTAAGTTGACCTTGTTAAGTTGACTTAACAGAGTGTCTATACTTTAAGTTGACTTAACAATAGACATAGCCGTCCACACTGGCTTTAAGTTGACTTAATAAGGTTGACTTAGCACTATTCCCCGTCCACATTGGCTTTAAGTTGACTTAATAAGGTTGATTTAGTACTATTCCCCGTCCACACTGACTTTAAGTCGACTTAAGAAGTCGACTTAAGGCTTACGTCGACCTTCAGAGGTGGTGTTATTAAGTCGACTTAAGGAAGCGCTTAAGACGAGTTAATAAAAGCCCAGTGTGGACACAGCTTTGTGTAGGTCAACTTAAGCGCCCTTAAGTTGACCTAAGTTGCCAACGTAGACGCACCCATTGAAGAGTCCTGAAGAGTCCTGGCAAAGCAGACCAGTTGGTGTGCCAGGAAGTCCTCACAGTGCTTAGCATCAGCAATGGTGGTGCTTGCTGAGGTTGAGAGGAGAAACACCGGGGCTCACAACTTTGGATACCCCAAGCCAGACGTCACAGTGGTGTAGCTGACTACAGGATTTACACACAGCTCGCTGGCTGACTGAGGTTCACACTTTAAGCACCAACAAACTGAGATATGTAAGTGACTCAAAGTGAAAAAGCTGGGTACAGGCAGCAGAGGTGACAGTTGGTTATTTTCTGTTGATTTGTTTTGACTAAAGGAAATAGAGCAAAGGAGTGTGAAGATGAGCGAGCAGTCGAAAAGGCAGGCTGAGCAAAGAAGCAGAGGCTGAGCTGCTGAGGAAGAGTAGTTAGAAGAGCAAAGTGAGGCTGGTCAACTGCTGACCAGAAGCAGTCCGAGCTAGTGGCTGGGCAGCACAGCTATTTTTGAGGCAAGCTGAGGGGCCAGAGAGTAAAGTAAGGGGAGAAGAGAGTTGGTAAGTACAAAATAGTGCACGTTGGCAAACATAATCCCAACTGCACATACAAAATGTTGGGGTCTAAATTAGATGTTCCCACTCAAGAAAGTGATCCTGGAGTCATCGTGATAGTTTTCTTAACAGATCCACATGCAAAGGCAGTCAAAAAAGCTAACCATGTTAGGAACCAGTAGGAAAGAACGAGAATAAACCAGAAAATATTGTAAAACCACTATATAAATTCATGACTTGCCCCTACCTCTAACACTGTGTGTAGTTTGGCACCCCCATCTCTACCAATAGGTTTTAGAATTGGAAAAAGTGCAGAGAAGGGCAACAACAATGACTAGGGGTCTGGAACAGTTTCAATATGAGGAGAAATTAAAAAGAGAGGACTGTTCAGTTTAGAAAAGAGACAAAAGGAGGCTATGATCAAGGTCTATGAAATCATGAATGCTGTGAAGAAAGTGAATGGGGAAATGTTATTTATCCTTCTCGGAACACAAGAGCTAGGGGGTCTTTGGATGAACTTAGGCAGCAGGTTTAAAACAAACACAAGGAAGTACTTCTCCACGCAAAGTGCAGTCAACTAGTTGCCTTGAGATGTTGGGGAGGCCAAAAGTGTAACTGGGTTCAAAGAAGAATGGGGAGTTCCTGGGGGACAGTCTATCAATGGCTATTAGTCAAGATGATCAGGGATGCAACCCCATGCTCCGAGTATCTCCCAGCTTCCAGAAGCTGCCCTTGGATGACAGGGGTGGATCACTTGATAATTGTCCTGTTCTGCTCATTCCCTCTGAACCATGTGCCATGAAACTGGGCTAGACGGACCATTGGTCTGATCCTGTTTGGCCCTTATCATAGCTTCTGAGAGACGTTTTATTTATCCATTGTTCAGGAGACCTCGATAAAGCACCTTCAGAGTCTATGAAAATTGGCTCCCCTAGTTTAATGGACTAGGGCTGCTGCTAACTTGATGTAAGAAAAGATCTTAAACAAAGATTATAATTTGCTAAAATTTAGTCATTAGAAAGTGTCATTTTGTTTGTTTTAGTTGTCACCGGGCCTGTCTTCTAGTTGTACTTCGGGGCACTTACATCTCTGTTCTTTGCCAATGAACTTTAAAATTGAGGAGGGTCCCACGCCTGGCATAACAAGAGGGTGCAGCGAGTCTGGCTTGATCATCATTGCAGAGCTGTGTGATG
Source organism: Pelusios castaneus (assembly GCA_007922175.1). Lineage (NCBI taxonomy): Eukaryota > Metazoa > Chordata > Testudines > Pelomedusidae > Pelusios > Pelusios castaneus. Next base: position 546,637 of record ML685882.1, on the reverse strand, counting down.
GGTGCCAAGAACTGGGACAGAGATGCTCCTGATTAGGACTGAGGACAGCTGTGCAGTGTGGAACAGCCAGGATGGACTATGAGTTCTGAGTGAGGAGCAGCCCTGAGCTCTGATGGGAGAGGCTGGATTAGCTGCTGGCAGTGATGGATTTAGGCACAAGCCAAGCAAGCCATGGCTTAGGGCCTCACATTATGAGGGGCCTCTAAATATGTCCGGGATAACAAAGATGATTGATCATAATTGAAATTGATAATGCAAATAAAACTTTTTGCAAGATGTATGTTATTTTTCTTGCATCTTTGCCTATATATATATATAATATATATATAAAATATGCAAATATAATGGTTTATCATTTATTTTTCATTACCCTTTCTGTTATAATGTAATACACTTTTTTCCTCTATTTTTTATGGTATGGGGCCTCTGAATCTTGACATAGCTCAGGGCCTCAGCATGTCTTAATCCAGCCCTGGCTAGGGGAGCTCAGGGTCAGGAGTGAGGCATGGTAGCCGAGCGTATGTAGGCAGCTGCATAACACCTCTGCACACTGCACTGGGTCTGACTCGGATCATTTACTCTAATTCCTTCCTTTTCATGTGCCCCAAATGGAAATCAAAGTGTAATTAAAATGCTCCCCAGCTATGCAGGAGAGAGAAGGGTTGAGGCTGGGTGCAGCTGAGCACATTACTGGCCAGCGTGCGTAGGAAGCTTGCTGTGCTCTGATGAAGGGGTGAGAGGTTCCTATAGTAGCTAATAATATGCACTACCGCTGCTACTGCTGTGCTCTGGTGTTTTGCCTGGTAACCATCTCTTCAAATTTAATCTGCCTGAAAGGGTGAAAGGTAAAGAATTCACCTACTCCCTTGCAATGCCATTGATTGAATCCTGGAACGTATTGCTATCTGTCATGCTCTGCAACGAGAGGCTTTCGAGGAGGGAGATAACTGGGTTTGAAATTGGTTCACCTCCTCCCAGATTAATACATCACCACCTGCAGCAGCTGGGCTGGCATCTTCTCCCAGGCAGCTTTCCCTCCAGCCTGCCTGTGGCGCCTTGGACTTCAATTAGCCGCGTGGCGTGCTGGCTTGAGCATGGCTTGCTGTTTGGCAGGAAGGGCTTGTCGAGCCCCTATTGGGCATGAGCATTAAGTGCCCAGAGCACCGAGCTAAATGAGTCCATCCGCAGCTTGCCCCCGTCACGTCAATGCTGCTCCGTGGCGTGCGAGGAAGGCCTCTCATGCACCAGGCACCAGCTCTGCCAGACTGTCTCTGATTGCTCAAGTTGTGCTCTGTGCCACACGTGGATGAAGGAAGAGAGAAGGGCGAGGTAAAGAGAGAGGTGGGGGCAAGCTCTGCAGGAGCAGGGCTGCTGGCATGATCGGCTAGACAGTGAGATCCCAGGTGCTCCATCGCTGCTGAGCCTGGAATGGAAGGAAAGAGCAGCATGTGCCGTGCTGATGATTGAAGCGAGGGTGGGCTGCAGGCCTGTGGTGAGCCACAAGCAAAGAGATGCTGTAGAAATGCTGAGCCAGAGGGAGATGGCAATGCAGGCTCCGCCTGACTGGCCAGACACCATGGATTTTATGTCTCTAGTTAGTGCCCACACCCTAGCACCCTGAGGACATCTCTCGCAGTGATTTACATGGGATGCTGCCAGTGAATGCCAGCGATTGGTCACCCTGCCCTGCTTAGGGCTGAATCTCAGGCTGAAGGATGAGGCGGATGCTGTTTGTTAGGGTCCCTGCTCATCTCTGACTGGGGATCAGGGCTTAGATCCAGCCCAGATGCTGAATATGCAGCCCCTTGGCCGCATACTTTATGTCTCTTACAAGATGCCAGGATCTCTGCTGCCTTCCTATTGAGGCAGCCAAGGACTGCATCAGCCCATGCCTGGCTGTATTGCAGAGTGCCTTTCCCATAGTGTCACTGTTTAGCTCTGGACGTTTCCTGACCTCGCCTCCCTGGCAGCATTGCCAAGCTCAGGCATGTTCATTTTGTGACCCTTGCCTGGAAATCCCGACCCATGAAACTGACAGTGTGCTAGCTGAGTGCATGTGCCCCACACCTACCACTTTCTCCTGGCCTCCAGATCATCTATGAACCCCTTTCCCTCCACAGGGTCCTTGAACCAGCCCTCCTCTGCATACACAGTGGCTGGAGAAAACTCAGGAGAAGTGAAGGGGATATAAAAACCTAAGAACGGCCATAGTGGGGCAAACCAATGGTCCATCTAGCCCCATGTCCTCCTATCTCTGACAATGCCAGTGCTGGATGCTTTAGAGGGAATGAGCAAATGGGATAAGAGATACAGTCATCTAGTGGATCAGTAACTGGTTAAAAGGTAGGGAAAAGGGTGGGAATAAATGGTCAGTTTTCATAGTGGGGAAAGGTGGCATCACCAAGGACCTGTGCTGGGACCTCACCTGTGCAGTTCAACAGATTCATAAATAATCTGGAAAAAACTGCGAGGTGGCAAAGTTTGCAGATGATACAAAATGACTCAAGACAATTAAGTCCGAAGCTGATGGCAAAGATTTATGAAGGGATCTCACTAAAGTGGGTGACTGGTGACAAAATGGCAGATGAAATTCAGTGTTGATGTGTGCAAAGTAATGCACATCAGAGGAAACTATCACAACTATGCATGCAAAATGACAGACAATCTTACAGATAAACTCACCCCAGGATCACATAGATTCCTTCACCTGGAGAATTCCCTTGGAAAACTCCCCTATTTGCAAGGTCCCTTGGAGTGGGCAGCCTCCTTTTCTTTCTCATCTTCCCATGATGCACCCGCTGTGCTGCCCACCTGAATGCTTCCTGGCACATCTGCTCTCTCCCCCCCTCTACTCACCAATCCATAACATGAGTCCCTGCATTTTGCTTTGACGATCTAGAGCGCCTCCCACTCCCCAGAGACACCCAGTGAATTGTTTATCAGGAAAGAGGTCCAGGTATCAGCTATGGTCTCACAAGGTTACAGGCCCAGAGAAAGCTTCTTGACGCTCCAGCGCTGTTGTTTCCCATCTCTCTCCCTGTCTCCATACGTGCATTCTGCAGCGTTTTGCTGGGAATTCTTCCTCCAGCCCAAGTTTCTGCCGAGTTTACCAGCGACCGCCTGCCTGCCGGTGTCATTGGCAGGGTTAATTGCACCAGGAGCCCTGGGAGTTTCAGAGGAGATATTTTCAGGTCTCCCCGGGGAGCTGGGGCAGTGGAAAATTAGAACATTTCCCTGTCATAATAGAACAAAATCATGCTCAGGCTGGCTGCCCAGCTGCTCCCAGCATATAGAGAGAGGAGGTGCCACGGGAGGGGAAACTGGAATGATCAATTAACTACAGTATGCTTTGTTTCATTAGCTTTGGTTTCAGACAGGTATATATTAGGAACACCATTTCTTGGTATTCCTGCTCTAAAAGGAACGTCTTGTCTCACACACACAACATGCACACAGAGACAAGGTCAACAACAAACCACAGACAAATTATATAACATGCGCCAGACACACACAGGCAAATGTAAAAGATACACTGCAACACTCACAACCAAAATACAGCCCCGGCGCAACCATGGGATTTCACACAGTGCACACAAAATGTGCAACACCCAGACAAACACAAAAATATGTGCAACGAGCTACCGAATCACCCATGCATGCTCACAGCATTGCGCAATGTAAACATGGACATGATGATGGACAAAACGTACAGCAGGATACTCTGAGAACGTTACGCAACACTGGGCAAATTTAGGCCTTCACCTGCATATACACAGAATACCCCACAAAAATACACACCCAGGGGATGCGGGAAATATGGCGAGAGAGCAAACATGCATGTTTTCTTGTGCCGTTTTAATGAAAAATTTGTCAAATGTTTCCACTTATTTTTAACCTCAAAATTCAACTTTTATCTGCATTTGGAAATGAGAAAAATGTTGACCAGCTCTGCGCCTATGATACAATACACAAAGTTGCGCCATGCAGCACTAAAACACAAATGCACAGAGCGAGACAGAGAGATATCTTAATGACAGTAGAGTGTATAGGACAATGCCTATGTATATACAGCACATTGCATCACAAGGGTCTGACCCAAAAGGACATCAGGGTGGCCCACATGGAAACAGGGCTGGGAGTAGAACAGTACTGGCCTAGGGAAGCCCTATCTCTGGGCGAGCACAGGGCATATTCTCAGCAGTGGAGGAACAATTTAGAAGGACATGGGGAGGCCAGGAAAAGTTGCCAGAGGCTGCACCAGGAAGCAAAGTGGAGACTGAGGACTGTCAAGAGAGACTGTAGCTGTGTGATCAGCATTCCCTCTCTTCAGAAGCTAACAACCCTAAACCTGACCTGATCCTATGTCATACACTCCTCTGCATTTAATTTCCTCCCATTCTGTAAGTTTCCCATCTTCAAAGCGTCTGACGAAGTGGGATTTTCTACCACGAAAGCTCATGCGATAAATAAATCTGTTAGTCGTTAAAAGTGCCACAGGACTCTGTTGTCTTTCTACAGTAGACTAACACGGCTACCCCTTTGGAATTCACCCTAAACATGTTTGCTTGAACTAGATATTAAGAGATGGACAATGACTCGGATATTCTAAACCAGTGACCACACCCCATTCATAGCGCTCCAGACTGGTAGGGAGTGACCCAGAGGAAAGCCTGATTTGAGCTAACGATGACTGGGCTGGATGTTTTCTAGGGTGCTGGGAGGATGGTGTGTGTTGTCCCCTATTCTGTTACTTCCTGTCACCTCCTCTTAAGATTTTGGTAGGGACAGACTCTCAGGGGGTGGAGTGGGGGCTGTAGTTGGAGCACACAGGAGTAAATGAGGCTACAGTCAATGCACCCTCTGGCACACTAGACTGGCAGAAACCAGACCCTTTTGCCAGAGACTCACTCAGGTTTACCTTTACAGACTGTAATCCCAGGCCCTTCAGTGGGACTAATCACAATGTGTAAATCCCAGGGGAACCTTTGCAGGATGAAGGCCTACATAACAATCCTACCCGAGGTCCTCCCTTGTAATGCAAACATTATCTCATTTAACAGACAAAAACCTGCTAGTTAAAATGTGGGAAAATAAAAATTGCAGCACCCGTATGTCAGGCCCTGCCTCTGTTGTTGAGGGAAGTCTAGCGAGCGGAGCTGTGCGAATTAATTGCTCTTTTTGGTGTGGTGGCTAAACTGAAAAATCAAAATGTTATTGTTGTTTTAAGTCAAATGTCGTGGTGTTCCACCCACAACATTAATTCAGTGCTTTTTGAGGTGGTTTAACTTTTTTGTTTGTTTGCCTTTAAAAAGGGAAGTGACATTCCAAATGGAAGCTGTTTGGAATGGAAAAAATCATAATTGTTTTGGTGCTGGTGGGTTTTTCCGGTTTTTGTGTTTTAAATGTTTGATCACACCAAGGCAGTGAAATGCCACGCATTCACAAAAGGCTTTGGCTAACCCGAATCTGCCGTTTTATTTATTAGTTTGTGGGGAAAAAGTTTGAATTAAACTCTTTTACTCACCTCTCCTAGCCAGCTCCATTTCCCTCTCTGTAAAATATCTGGCTAACCTGACTGTGCATCCAAGGAAACTGGCTTCCTGTGGGACAATACTTTTCACAGGAAATGTGTTGTACGCTGAAACTTAGAGCTCTGGCTGTGCATTGCCAATGATGTACTGTCCCACGAGCTAATGACGGGACTTCACAAGATGCTAGAGACACTAGGAACTGAACCTCCAGTGTAAATGACTCGGGACTTACACCCTCCCAGTCAGGGCCTGTGAACGTAGCTAGATGCTGAATTGACGGAGCCTGATAGCTGAGAGAAAGGTGGATGGGCTCTGGAAGGCAGAGGTGTCACTGCCCCGAAAATAGGTTTGGGGCCTGCGCCACTAGCCAGGGCCTGCACCTGGGCCCAATCTGGCCCTGGGTACCCATCCAGGGCCTAGACTGGGATCCTGGTGCCATGGCCAGTGGTCCGGCCCTGAATTCCTGGGCTCCCCGCCCCCTGCCACACCACCCCTGCCCCTGGGTCTGATCCGGAGCACTGGGATTTGGGGCCTGTGCTCCGTGTGCCCAGCACCAGCGACACCAATGCTGGAAGGAGTGGAAAAGCTCACCTGCTGAGAATCTGGTGCTTTGGTTACAGCTCAGGACCTTGCCTGGCACCAGCTGGGCTCCTCTGCAGAGAAGCCAAGCAGCGAAGGGCAGAGATCCCAGACTCTGCTCTCTTGCCTGCAGCTACTGCTTTCTGTTGAGAGTGGAGGCGTGTTGGCTGGGGGAATCCTGTAAGCAAATGGTGTAGCTCTCCCAAGGATTGTAGTCAGTCTGGAATGGGAGGGGGAATGGGCTGTGTGATGGGGAACAGTAGGGGGGCGGGGCAAGGCAGCAAGGAATAGGACAGGACAAGGTGTCCACTTCACACCTAACCTCCGCACTGTGCCCTCTTCACCTTAATCCCTGCACCCTCTGTGCCCCAGGAGGGGGGCCATGTGAGGGAGGGGGAGTGAGAAGCAACGCCGGGACTCCCTGGATCCAGGGCACTTTCCTTACCTGGGCAGTGCTACAAACACAGTCCTGTGGCACCTTTAAAGACTAACAGATTTATTTATCGCATGAGCATTCGTGAGAGAAAATCCCACTTCATCCGATGCTTTGAAGATGGGAAAGTTACAGAATAGGAGGAAATTAAATGCAGGGGAGTGTATGACATAGCATCAGGTCAGGCTGTAACAGCAAATCAAAATAGGTGTTAGGATTCAAATACTGGGGAACAGCACATAGAGGAAGGTGAAGTCAAATCACCTGTTGTAATAAGAGAAAAATCCATAGTCCCTGTTTAACCTCAAGGCAACTGAGTCAAATTTGCATATAAATTCGAGTTCTGCAGTTCCTCTTTGAAGCTGTGATTTGTTATTCATCTGTTTCAACACAGCTATTAGCAAGTTGTCAATGGAGTGAGCAGAGAGATTGAAGTGTTCCCCTATTGGTGTTTTAGTGTTCGATTTCTGATGTCAGATTTGTGTGCCTTTATTCTTTTGCGCAGAGACTGTCCTGTTTGTCCAATATATAAGGCAGAGGGGCATTTCCGGCACATGGTGGCATAAATCACATTGGTGGATGAGCAGGTGAATGAGCCCTTGATGGAGAAGGTGGCTTGATTTGGTCCTGTGATGGTGTCTTCAGTGTAGCTATGAGGGCAAAGTTGGCAGCGTGGTCTGTTGCAGGGATATGTTCCTGCTTTAATGTTTCTGTTGTTTGATCTGTAGTTGCTGGTGAGTATCCGTTTAAGGTTGGGGGGCTGTCTGTAAGCAAGGAGAGGTCTGTCTCCCAATGCTTGAGCGAGTGAGGGATCGTCTTGAAGAATAGGCTGTAGATCTTTGATGATGTGTTGAAGAGGTCTGACTTGGGGGTTGTAGGTGGTGACTGATGGCGTTCTGTTGTTTTTTTTCCTTGGGTTTCTCCTGTAGTAGTTCACTTCTGGGTACTCGTCTGGCTCTGTCAATCTGTTTCTTCACTTCTGTGGGTGGATACTGTAGTTTTAAGAATGCTTGATAGAGATCCTGAAGGTGCCTGTCTCTGTCTGAGGGATCAGAGCAAATGCGGTTATATCTTAGGGCTTGACTGTAGACAATGGATTATGTGGTGTGTCTTGGATGAAAGCTAGAGGTAGGTAACTATAGCGATCAGGCACCATTCCTGCTCTAAAGTGGTTAAAATTGACCTTGCATCCTAAATCTAAATATATGGTAAAACCCTTGCAGCCCTATCTTTGTATTTTATTAGGATGGGATGCTGCAGGATATAGGCTTCTATGGTATTTAATGGGTTTTTTTTAATCTCTGTACTACGGAGAGTCTTCTTGGCGCATTGTTCTCTAGACAATGCCATACCTGCGCATGGCCCCTTAGTATTAATATTTGTCTGTGAAGTCCCTGCCTCAAGGACATTACAGTCAAAAGGATGAGGGAATTCTGTTATTGCTATGCAAACCTTTCCTATCTGGCTATGGTGTAGATCTGTACCGCATAGTGTCTGCTTAGTTTGCATACCTCAGGCTATGCACCAGAGATCTGCAGTGCAGATGAGAGATCTCGTTGTGGCTTAGTTCAGAGAATCGTGCCCTCTAGCTCCTCTAGACCTGCAGGCCTCTGTGGAGTAATTTAGATCCTGTGATAAATTAAAAGGAGGCTGCTGGCTTCTGCTTTTAATGCGCTGATTTTTAGCAACAGAAATGGGGGGAGAGGACTGGATCTGATTGCGCTTCCGTGACTGTTGCATAGATTTTGCCTGCAGCTGAGATTTGCAGGTTGAGGTCAGAGGAGAACTTTGAGCTGGGATTTTATGTTATTGAGGTGCCTTTCATGGGTCTGTTGTTAAGGGTCAGTTCTGCTTTGCACTAAAATCAGGGATCCAGCATCTTTGTTATGCATGAAAAATATGGTACTTACTCACTGAAATGAGTTTCCTATGAGAATTTTCAAGTAAATCTATTAATAAGTATCTGAGTTAAAATTCACTTAAAAATGGGGTCCTTGAGAAATTTAACATTTGTGCTAGTTTTTTCTTTACCTTGAGTGATTTAATAGTGGAATAAGATGCTCTACAACTTTCCATATAATTAAAATCAATTGCAATTTTGTCAATGGGTTAATTTGAAGAAAATTTGCTTGAAATTAAGCAAAATTTCATTTAATTGTAATGATTATATAGGTCAGGTCAACAGCCCAGCTAACTTTTAAGTGAGATTGCTATGACATCAGAAGTAGCTCAAACCAATCCCTATCCTTCTTCTGAAGTGAATTTGCATGTGACGGTTCTGTTAATTGTAGGGTGACCAATCAGCAAGTGTGAAAAATCAGGATGAGGGTGGGGAATAATACGCACCTATATAAGAAAAGCACCAAATATCAGGACTGTCCCTATAAAATTGGGACATCTGGTCAACCTGGGTATGAGGAAGATTGGCTGTGAGCCTTCAGTGCTGGATGATTTGCCCCGTTATCATTACTCTTTAAAGGTTCTAATTTGGACACTAGTGCTAGAAAGACTCCCATCGCACTCCTGCCTCAGCTCCACTGTATATTGAGGCACTGCTCTGGGGAAACTGAGGCAGAGCAATAAGGGAAACCTTAGAGTATAGAAATGTTTGGAACTCAGGGCCTGGGTCCTCACCCCTCCTCTTCTACAGTACTGATCTCTGTAATAGCGTTCTCTAAATTCAGAGGCAGCCTTAGGCTATCAGGGGCCCTAGATCAAGGCCCATTGTGGGGGCCCCTATAGGATCCCTGCTGCTGGCCCAGCCCCCTACCTGCCCACCTCCTGGGGCCCTGGCAGCCTTCCAGCCCCCTGAAACACCCCCCCATGGCCAGCCCCAGCCCCAGGTCCCCATGGGTGTCCCCTTCCCCCCATGGGCAACAAAACATCCCCACAGCCCTGGTGCGCTACTGAGGCCCCCAGCCCTCCCCCTGGGGGTCCCGAGTCTCAGCTCTTTACCATGTGTCCTGCACAGTGGGAGACAAACATGTCTTTTGGGGTAGTGAAGGGGCCCCTTACTGCGGGTGCCTGCTTCACCTACCCCAAAAGCCATCTCCACCACTAATCTAATAAATTAAGTTTCCCTTAAAAGCTAAAATAAAGAGTGGCGGAAGGCTGGCACAGCATATCTTCTCCTGGTTTGAAATCTCACAGTAGCATTGTTGCTGGGTTTAATTAAACACGCACGCAGCCGGGATTTAAAAATAACTCCAAAGCGATGGTAAGACTGAATTTTGGTTGAGAGTATGTAAGTAACAGGTAAAACAGCTTCCTGGGATGTTGCAATTCTCCTCAAACCAAGCTTTGTGAGCCATCTTCCCCGTTAAGGTTACACATAAAAGAAATCCAGACGTGTTAGGGGTGGAAAGGACACTTTATCTTAGAGTGGCACCATGGGGGGGGGGGGATCAATCCTTGAGGAAAATCAGAATCTAATCTGGGGCCACGGATGCTGACATGGTCATTACCGGTGGGTGGTGCATGGATTTATCACAGGGTAAAATGTAGATTGTCCAGAACTATCTCCCTGTGTCACAGCGCCTCTCTGATCCTGCATTCTGGGGAGGTGGGAGTACTCCCTGCAGTGTGTTACCACAATCCCATACCGCTTTGGGTATGCTGACCTTCGATTGGTGGGGATAAGGAACCAGAGCTCCGCCCCTCACCATGCATTTCCTGCCCACATGCTCCAGAAAGGAGAAAGCAGGATCATGGCATGCTTTTTCCCATGCACTCTCTCCTTCAAGCACAGGTTGCCCCCCAGCCTGGGGGTATGGGCAGCCTTTGCCATGTTTACACTAGTGAGTTCACAGCGACACAGCTCTTCTGTGACACAGCTGTAGTTGGAACACCAAGACTGCTTGTGTAGAGCTCTGCCGTCGACATAATACAAGCAGCCTAACTAACATTTCCCACCAACGGAGTATGGTGCACACTAGCACTTAATGCCAGCCAAATTTATGCTGCTCAGTGGGGTATTTTTTCACACCTTTGAGCGACACGTTTTGTTGACAGAAGTGTTTACATAGACAGGGCCGTAGCCCTTTACCTACCCTGGCCCATGTGGATGTGTTGAGCCAGAGAATTTAATAGCTTTTTCATAAGAAAACAGCAGCCGCAGTGCATTAAGCTGGGATCGAGTCAACTGACTTTTTGTAGACCCAGCAAGGGTTAAAAAGACACCAGTGAGACACACGCTCTTGGTCTTCTTCTCTTTTCTCTCCAGAGCAACCAGGCTGCCTTGTTCCTCTCTTCCAGGGCTACTGTTTTACTTTGCAAGGCATTTCCAGCGAACACACAACTTCCCTCTGTGAGTTATTGCATCTGCAGCTCCCAAGCACTGCGGAAAATGGCTGCACACCACTCTCTTCCTGGGTAGCTCTCCAGACTGAGCCAACATGCTTTTTAATCACCGCCATTATCATCATCACACAAAATCACAGCAAATCCTGGCAGGCAGTGCCACGCCCAGAAAAGCCAGGGTGTAGTGCATTCCAGACTGTGAATGCCATTTGCTCTGGAGGATAAAGGGCGAGCTGGATGTAGTTCCTGGCTGCTGCTGGGATGTTAGCTGCTTTCTCGCCACTGATGAACCTCATACGTTAGCAGTGTGCATGTTCAATAGCCTGCATCACTAACTCAGAGCCAGGTGTCTTGTATCCTCCTCCCTTGCTTGGGAAAGACGTCTGATAAAATGCTGGCTTCAGAAGGTGGGCTGTTTTGGGAAACTACTACCCAGCATCTTCAAAACTTGGGTCAGGTTCTCTGGCTTCTGTCGACAGAGGGACTGAGAGCTCATTCAGGGGTATGGCTGGGGAGAGACAGGGCGTCCACACCCTTGGGACCAGGAAGCGCTTTGAGGACAGCTGGCTGCCGCCGGAGATGGAGCATGAAGCTAGATGCTTTTCACATCCCCTGCAAAGCGTGTGCATTTCTACCTGGAAACCTGATCAGATGCACCGTGACTGGGCTCATCTGTAGGGCAACACGTCCAGTCACATCCCTAAGCAAGGCACTCAGCTGGTGGCAGTTGTGCCGGGAGACAGAGTGGTTCCCTGTATTGTAACACCTGCAGGTCTCCCCCGTGTGATGAGCAATGTTCTGCCCCACCCATCAATCTGGGCCATCTTTGTGCCATGCTGCCCTCCTTCTGAAGCGGGGACACAGCAGGAACATGCGCGGCTCGCAGGCAGTAATATTATCCTTAGAGTTAGACCTGGTAGACAAGGGCAGGCATGTGTTCTGGTTCTCTGAAAACCACCGATTTCTCTAAGGCAAACGTCCTTGTCAGGCACCTGTTATGGGGCGGGAGTAGAAATGGGGTAGCAGCCTGAACTCCTGCCCCCATGGGGTAAAGGAATCAGAGACAGTTCTGGTTCTAGGGCCTAGGGCAGGGTTGCTCCTTGTCATGTATCCTGTAGTGTGCTGTCGGGCACTGGGGTTTCCAGCTTGTCCGTGGGGGAACTGCTCCATGGTCAAATACAGCTCACTCCATCAGGAAGCATATCTGAGCATTCAGCCTAAACTGAGCCTCTCTCAGTTCTACCCCATTACTCCTAGCTATGCCCCTCAGACCTCTCCACAACATCCCCCTCCCACCTGCGTGCTGTAGATCATGGGCCAGTTCCTCAGGTCATGGAAATGGGCCTCCCTCCATTGGTGTCAATGGAACAACTGTTGCTTCTGCTGGAGCTAAGTAATGGGAGTCCACGTAGCATCCCCTGAGCAGGGGAAGGGCAGGTCTGCCTGGCTCATAGACCGCTCCACTCTCCTAGGCTTAAGGGCTCTGCAAGAGGGGACACCCAAAAAGAATGTGACCGGCTCGGGTTTGATGGGAACGAGTCACCATGGAGGGGGCTGACGCCCTTGGTGAAGTGTCCTCTCTGGCTCAACTCTGTTCCTTCAGAGCTCTGGTGGTAGCCATCTCTTGTGTCCGTAGGAAAGCGGTTCTGTTCTGGCCTAGCCGAAGAGATCTGCACGAGGGGGAAGCCGTGGGGACGGCATGAGCCAGGTGCTAAGGGAAATACCACGCATTAGTCGCAGCGTCACTCAGGGAGGCATTTTTTGAATTAATGCGGGACCCTTGAAGTTGACGGAATGATTTTGTGGTCCCTGGGTTAACAAGGATTGCTGCAGGTCAGGGGTGTCGGCAGAACTGTCTGAGGGTCACAGGCCTAGGATAGTGTTAGGGGAAGGGCAGGGGACGTGGGTCTGGATGGAGGGTGCATCAGCATTGCTGTGGAGGGCTCCCGCAGGAAGGCTTGCTGGGGGTCAAGAATGCGCTGCATTTAGCAGCCTTTCAGGTCCCTGGGCTGGCCTAGGAAGGGACATCACAGGGCATAAGTGAGATGCACAGGGGACGTTGGGTAACTCTTGCTCTACCACTGCAATTTGTCCTTGACTTTCAAGCATGTAAAAATCCCTCCTTTCCCCCTACACAATCTTTGAATGAGTCTTACAGCAGAGCCGGGTTAAAAAGGAGCAAAGTGCAGTGCTAGGACAGGAACCTTGCCCTAAGATCAGGTTACTTTAAGGATGGAAATGGCAGCAAATGCGCAAAGACTCCTATTGCCTGACAGCCCTTCTGTTTCCACGGCTCAGGTAGAGCAGTGATGAACAGTTTGTGCGGCCCAGCTAAGCGAATGAATAATTAAAACTACTTTGGAGAGCTGGCAGCCTACAAGGGTGCTGGCAAGTCCCCAGACACTAGGGGGTGGGGTTCCTTTTGCCTTCCTCCTGTAAAAATCTAAAAATAAGCAAATCAAAACAAATAGTGACTGTGGATCAAGGACAGCACAGCCTCTCAGGACCTTTGAGAAGCAGCAGAGGATTAGGATACAAAACAGCCTGACGTTGCTGGCATTTTCCTTCCCGTTTCTCTTCATCTGGGACGCAAAGGTTATTAGCACCTGCTGCTGCTTTGTCTGCCTGGCACCTGTCTCCCTGCCAGTTGGCTTAATAATTGAACAAAACCTTTGATTTGTAACCCCTTGGAGCTGATGCCCCAACAACAGACTCCGGATGGGACTGGGCTTATTGTGTTTCAAGCTGATTTGGAATTAAAAGGGCTCTCTATTCAGGAGGCTGCAAAACCAGCTGACAGGTGAATCTCAGAAGGTCCACAGCTTTCTTTGGACAAATTCCCCAAAATATAGATCAGTCCCCTGCTCTGACCACAACCTCACTGCACTGGCTTCCATGAGTCAGGTTCTCACTCCTGTTTCTCCCCCTAGGATTCTGCACAACCCCTAACTACTACAACTCTGTCCTCACTTTCACCTTCTCACCTGCAAGCTCCTGTGTCTCCTCACAATCCCAGCTTTACTTCTCATCATGTGCCACCTAAATGGCTGCAACATTCCACCGCTTACATATATGCCAAGCATCCCTTCCAGGGAGAATTCCTGCTACACACCTTGGCAACATCCCTGGAATAAATAGAACCCCTTGTTCCATGTTTGCCTTGTAATTGCCTTACATTGTATGTTACTCGTCTGCATTTAGACAGTGAGTTTTTGGTGTCCCAGATTCTCCTATCTCTTTGGCACAGCAGCTAAGCACTAATAGGCTTTTCTAAGGGCATCTTGATCTTTTGAATATGGAAATCAGTGGAGATTAGCAAATAGACAGAAAGGTGTGTACGGGGATGGTTAGGTAGATCTAGATCTGAAGGTTCTGAAGACATAGGACTTGGGCCCAGGCTCGTGAGAATGTGGAGGATGGATTATCTCTGGTTATGACTTTGGTGTAACCATTACTAGCTTGGTGTATTCAGATCTAGTGTCCACACTTCAAAAAGAATGCTGGAAAACTAGGAAGGGTTCAGAAAAGAGCTGCAAGGTACATTGAGGTCTGGAAAACCTGCTTCTTCTGAGAGGCTTAAGAAACTTAAATCTATTCAGGTTCTTCGGGAGAATTGAAGAGGTAACGTAATCCGATCTGGACTTCTCTCCATGGAGAAGAGAGTCTGTCTTCTACCAGAAAGAAGGCATAACTTGAGCTAGCTGGAGATGCAACTAGACAAATTCAGACTAGAAGTAAGCCACAGATGTTTAAGAGGGAGACTATATCCTATGGAACCACTTACCCAGGACATGGCTGATTCCCCAATACTTGAATTCTTTCCATCAAGGCTGGGTGTCCTTAGATAACATTGTAGCTTAGCCAGAAAAGACAGGCCAGATGCTGAAGTTCCTAGATGAAGTTCTCTGGTCTGTGCTAAGCCAGTGGTCAGATTAGATAATCAGAATGGGCCCTTCTGGACTTCACTCCTAGGAATCTCTTTCAGCGGGGAAGTCTTCCCTTTCAGAGTGAGATTCTGGCACAGCCCTTTTGCACCGCTCTTACAGAAGCTGTAGAAAGCCATTGCCAATGGTGGGGAGAATTCCCCTTATGCTGGCTAAACTGTCCCATAGAGGCCCAGTTGCAAGGGAGCATGTCACGGACATATGAGGAGTCCCTATAGCACACTCTTATTATGGGGGTTCTCGGCTCTTGCAGTCTAAAGAGAATTCTGGAGACTGGCGCTGGTTTGTTGCTAAACAGGCCAGTTCCTGGGTGATCTATTTTGTGCCAGGGTTGCAGCAGAGAATCCCTGCCCAGATTCCCACCAATCCCCGATTTCTCGAGAGGCTGGAAATGCTGCAAGATACCCTCTCCCACGATCCCACCTTTTAATATTAAGCACATTTTCTTGAACCACAGGAAAATAGTTTGCACTGTCAGCCATTCTGATTATTTTCTTTTTCTTTTTACATATAATATTAGTACACCCACGAGGATGGATTTGCAGGCAGAGTTCCAGGGGATGGCTTACATCAGCTCTCTTCCCCCATTCCTTGCACCGAACAACTCTTTGGTCAGCCATGCTAGACTAGGGCAGGACCTTCCAGGCTTCTTCCGAGTACCTGGCCAAACAGGGTACAGCCAGCTGCAGATGTCTTCTCAGTCGCTGCAATGAACTCTTTTATGAGATGTGGTGTGTGCTGTACTAGGTGGAGCCATGCCAGTTTGCAGTCAGGCTGACCGAATACGGTCTGCTAATTGGATTTGATCTGTGGGTTCAGGGTCACTGCTGCCTGACTTAGGTCTCTTCTAATAAACCTCCAGGTACCTGCTTAGCATAGTCAGCATCAGGGCATTATCGGCTCCCTTGCTGGTCCCTCTGCCAGGATGTAATGCTAGACAAACAGGTGGGGGAATCATTGCCACACAAATGTTTCTTTTGGCACCTTTCATTTTGCCTGACGTTCCAAATGCAGCATCGCAGACTCCTTGTGGTCACATAAAGGTCTGTTTTCTCTTGGATGTTGCCCTGATGTCCTGGGAAGATGGTGACTAATCACAGCTAACTCTGGCTGGGAGGAGATTGGCCTGCTGACAGTGGGGGGGGGGGGCAGAGTGAGGGCAGCCGGCTTCAGCTATGTTACTGATCTTGCTTAGTTCATGTGAGCATGCTCAGTACAAGCCAAGCAGCAAATCTGGGGTGGGGGGCACATGGCCCTGCATCCTTTCCCCCCTGACATGTCACCTCAGTAGAGGGATATAGAGTCTTTCACCTCCAGGTTGTGTTTGGAACAGAGCTGGGATTGGCGATGGCTGGCAGCTGTCTCTGCGTGATGGATGTTGGGCAACTTTGTGTGAAATAATCCAGTGGGCGCAGTCTAGTTCCTGACCAGAGTTCCTCATCATGCAGTGCTGAGAATGTGGCATGAACTGCCGGTCTCAGAAGAGAGGGCAAAGCTGGCCATTGAGACTGACTGCCACGTCTGCCCCCAAAGGGAGTCACTCTGAAGGAGAGTTGGGGGTGCTATATGGAAACCATGTGTTTTCACTCCCCGTGTGGGGCCTATTCTGTGGCTAACAGGCAATCTCCAGTCTCAGAGGCTGTTATTCCTACTGCAGAACCATTCAAAATGGTTCTAGGCCATGAAATGGAGTCAGTCCTCTTCAGCTATATTTTTGGTGCTGACTTCTCATGCTTTCCTGAAGCCCTCCAGTGGGGAGAAGAACTATGATGGTGGGACAGGGGAAACCAGAGCCCCTGTTCCAAAGGCGTGGCCGCATTACTCTAGTTCAGCAAAGCAAAGAAGGAGTCCTGTGGCACTTTTAAAGACTAACAAATATATTTATCGCATGAGCTTTCGTGGGAGAAAATCCCACTGCGTCTTTAAAAGTCCCACAGGACTCCTTGTTTGTTTTGCTGAACCCCTGTGTGTCCTGAGTTTTCACAAAATGCAACAGATTTGTTCTGTAATGATGAGATCAGTGATGCATCAAACATCCACGGAATGTGACAGGGATAGAACCAAATGATATGATTTTAGCCGCAACATGTGACTGCACACGGAGTAAAAGTGGAGGGAGGGAGGAAGTGTCATCATGTGGTTAGGCAACTGGAAGCCAGCCCAGCTGGCGTCAGAATTATTGTGTGATCTTGGTGGGAAAGGTGCTTTTTCCCTTAGTGCCTCAGTTTCTCTCTTAGTGAAATAAGGATGCTGACACCTCACTTTGGAGAGGGTGATTGCAATTTTTGGCAAGTGCTTTGCGCTCTTCAGAATGACGAGTGCAAAGGTGCATTCTTATTAATGTAGAGTGTAGGACTTGGTTGGGATTGCAAGCTGTCACTTTAAGATGAGGAAGGACGGGTGCTGTTCACACTAGGAGGTCCTGGAGCAAAGCATGAATTTGCGGTTTGTCTGGAAAGAGCCTGGTTAAAGCAAGATGGAGTGAATTGTGCTAAAGTACAGCCAGCTTTGTTCTCTTTCTGTCGGTTACAGTATGTTGTCAGTCTGGATTTCAAGAATAAAAGTACAATTAAGTTGCAAACTTCCAGGAAGAGTAGTTGATCATTATTATTACCTATCTTCTCTGTGTGTGTGCTAGGATCCTAACAAGCATAAAGTTTGCACCTTGCAAAGCAATTCAAACATTCTATGCTTGCGCAGTGTTCAAAAGAAGCATTACAGGTGTCCATGTACTCATCTTTTAGCAGCATTTAGATTATCATTTGATATCTGCTCCAAATAAATTTAGTTCACTTTGGGTTAATTACCACCATTAATCATGTGCTTGTCAATGCTTCTCTAGCAAGGAGGAAAGATGGCCTGAGATGGGACTGGGGAGCTCTGTATTCAGTACGTGGCACTGTCACAACCTCCCTGTGGCAAGTCACTTTGGGTATGTCTACACTAGCGGTTTAGGTTGACTTAAGGACCCTTAAGTTGACCTAAATTACTCCATGTCCACACTGGGCTTTTATTAAGTCATTAAGAAATTCCTTAAGTTGACTTAAGTTGACTTAATAACTACCATTCTTTAGGTCGACTTAAGGACGGTGTGGATGGGGAGTAGCCCTTAAGTCGACTTTATTAAGTGGACTTAATGCCAGTATGGATGCCTATGTCCAATGTTAAGTTGACTTAATAAAGTTGACTTAAAAGGAGCCCCTTTGTTAAAGTTGACTTAATAACTACCACTCCTTAGGTCGACTAAAGGACGGTGTGGACGGGGAGTAGCCCTTAAGTCGACTTTATTAAGTGGACTTAATGCCAGTGTGGATGCCTATGTCCAATGTTAAGTTGACTTAATAAAGTTGACTTAAAAGGAGCCCCTTTGTTAAAGTCGACTTAATAAGGTCGACCTTATTAAGTCGACTTAACGAAGTTGGCTTAACTTTTCTAGTGTAGACATAGCCTTTGGGAATGATTTTCAAAAGCACTAAGTGGCTTAGGCTCTGAAGGCCCATTTTCAACAAGGAATTAGGCCCTAAGTGGGCTGACTCAGATGTAAGCTCCCAGGCCCAGATTTTTAAAGGTGTTTAGGCATTTTACAATGCAGCATTGCAAGGCCTATGTGATTTAGGCCTGATCTACACTTGCGAGCATTTTCAGTGGCAGTCAAAGGGAGATACCCACACTACGTAAAATAACACGTGTATCGCTCTTTAACTTCCTAACGCTGTGTCTCCAGCACTGGGTTGTTACAGAGGAGAGCTAAGTGGTTCTGTCCATTGCCAGAGTGTCAGGCGGTGTCCTCAGTGCACTTGCTATCAGATTTTATCGAGTGCCTTCTCTCTTGAATAACTCCCTGATCTTTCTCTGTACCCGTTCACTTCCCCCGTCCTTCCCCAGGCGTTGTGATTTGTTCTGTGTGTCAGGGAAGGGCTCCTAGGGAGCTGTTGAGATGAATCTAATAAATATAAATGTGACCTTGATGATACCTCTTCCATTGGAGCCTGAAGATTTCCGATTTCAAGAACTGAGAGGACAATCAGCAAACGGCATCATTGTCACCATGCGGCTGTGAACTGAGATTTAGAATTGCAGGTTTCAGTGGAGTGGGTCTCAGTTATGGCTCCAAAAATCAGCCGTAATTACTTAAAATAAAGGATGCTTACACAGGCTGAATGGCTACATAACCTAGACACAACGTCCTTTACCTAGATTTTTATTAAGACCCCAGTCCTGCGAGTGATTCTTAACTGCAGACATTCACCATCTTGTAAGATCATGGCCTAAGAATAGCTTCAGTAATAGCTATCAGAAGATATTTAGTCCACTTACAAGTAAATGCATATCACATAAGTGCAGCATCTGCCACCTTGGCCAGTACACTGGGGGCTGACACAGGGACCACGAGAGAGGTAAGAACATGAGCTATAGTTTGAATAAAGACTCTGTGGTTCAGGGCTGTTACAGACCACATCGTCTGTGGAGCTGTGCAGAGGAGGAGTTGTTACACATGCAAGACCTAACCCACACCGAGCACATGCAGGGTTGTCACGCTGTATAACTGCTCTATAACAGATAGTCGCCTTTTGTTTAATAGTGAGTGCAATTCATCATTGGAACAAAGGTCTGCAGTCCATATCACTGAATGTCTTTCTAATCTGTTCGAGTGTAAACAGGAGTTGATTTAGGGAAGTCCTGTGTCATGCAGGATGATTGCATACAATAAACTGTATTCAGATTAACAGGGGCAGGGGGGGTTATACCATGTTATCCGGATAACTAAAATGGTTGTTTTTCTGTGTTGGCTTGCCCATATGAGAAAGTTGGACCGGTTCAAATTGATGTGTGAATTTAAACTAGTTTACTTAAACTCCTGTGTGGATAACTTGTGTATGCTGTGCCTAGAGATGTCTTTATTATTTTTAAGTGGGTTTTTTTTCTGATTTAACTTAAGTTGATTGTGATCAAGTTTAATTATAATAAAATACACCATTCTCAAACCAGTTGAGAATGTCCACACAGGTATTTGCATTGGTTTAACTAACTAGTTTTAAAAAAAAAGATGTAAAGCCTCCTCTACACACTCAGAGCTCGATCCAGCTTCTGCTGATTTCAGCGATGCAGCATCAACCTCAAACTGCAGTGATTTAACAATAGATGTGGCTTTTAAAACTGTTTAACCAATGGTGCAATCAAGCAGACCAGTTTCTTCTTCTTCTTCCAGTTTAAATTAGACTTACTTTGAATCAGTTTGAGTTGATAAGGGCTTGTCTACACAGCAGAACCTTTGGCAGTGTAAATATGGCAGCGTAGCCTCCGAGCAGAGATCCAGCAGAAGTTCCACCATCATTGCTCTACCACCTCCCCAGCCAACGTTAGCTAAACTTGACAGAAACGGTCGTGTGTCAACATAGTTGCATCCACACTGGGCGTCTTGCCAGCATAGCTACACTGGCTACAGAGGTTGATGTGTGGCGCCCCCCCGTCCCTTATAATCTATCTAACACAGGCCATATCTACACTACAGACTTTTGCCGGTATAGCTATGGATCAAGTTGAAGAAAAACTAGGGTCTTATCTACACTGAGAAAACTGAGTCGATCCTCAGGGAGCGACGCAGTGGGATCAATTGAGCAGGCAGTGTAGACCCGTTCAATCGATCCCGGAAGTGCTCTCCGTTCCACGCAGTTACTCCACCCTCCCAAGTAGAATAACGCTGCCTCGATGGAAGAGCCATGCCACTCGATGCATCCCAGTCAAGACAGCGTGGTAAGTTGAAGTAAGTAAGTTGACGGGAGGTTGCCGCAGACTGCGTATCTCCCGTTGACTTACCCACGCAATATAGATTAAGCCTCAGTCCCTCTTAAACTGAAATCAGAATATTCACAAAGCGATCGGCACTGGATCAGCTAAACCAGTTAAAGTTTGTGTATAGAAGGGCCTTTCGCTTTCTCAATGGCAGCACATCCACCGTTGTTCCAATCCTAAAAGTGTTGCAGAACAAGGGCAAACTTGTAATACAGGCCCCCAGGTAATGGTGGTTGCAGCCTGGGCCGGACCCCTTCCTGCCCCCCCCAGGGCCTCTGGGCCTGGTAAAGTGAATCCTTCTCCCTCACCCCCAGTGTGGTGGCCCTGATTCAGAGGGATGTCTGAAAGAGAAGTCAAACCTGGGGGAATCAGGCTGCATCCGTTCTGTGACAGAATTACCAGTGAATTGAGCTGGTATTTTTCCTGAAGAAAAGCAGTCAGTGTTCATGGGGCTTTTTAAAGCAGAGAGTCAGTTGAAGCTCAGCAGAATTGCTTCTATTAATGTCTCCAATCAATAAAAAGAAAGACACAGCCTAGGAAAGGAGAGAGGGAGGCGTCTCTGGGTGTGTTTTTAGAGCATCTCAGAATGGTCCCATGTCTCGGTCAGTCAAAGTGAATGGAGCCACCTCTTCCCTGGAAAGCCTCAGGGCAGAATCTGCAGCACTTGCTATTTATAGAGTTGTTTGGTCTCTGTCACAGTGGAGTAGGTACCAGGCATGACTCTGTTATTGGTGCTACTGCTGGTCAGTGCTGCCCTTAAAACACGCACTTGGCAGAGAGAAGATGGCATTTTCTTGGTCAGAGCAGCCAATGGATCCTGCCAACAAAGACTGAAGCCTTATGGTCTGACACATCCTGGGCTTGCCAGCCTTGACGACTCCCTTTCAGCCAGTCATAGAACAGAGGAAATAGAGCTGATCCCTATTTTCCTTTCACGTAGTTCGCAAAAACCAATTCGGACCTGATGGAACTTCTGGAGGAGCAAATTCCAAAGGAGCCCCTTTGAGTCAGTTTGTTCCAAATGGAAATTTAATTTTCTACCTGAAACAATGGGCATCGCTGGCATTGGGCACATGGGACCGGGCCCTGAATGTGCCAGCCAGTGTCCTGAATCTTGATCCCCAGCAGGAGCAGGTGCAGTCTTGCAGACACCCTGCCTGTTTGTCTGCCAGGGAGCGCTCAGCTGCAGCTGGCAGGGGTTGTCCCACCCTGCATCATGTCACTGAGACAGGTGATGCAGGGCGGGAGAAGAGGGAAATTTACATTTAAATTCACTTAAATTCACTTTGGCCCAGAAGTGTGGAGCCACGCAGCAGAGATACGTGCTGTGGGGCCCACTACTGAGTAAAGGAGGAGGGAAAGGAGTGCTGGGTAGGGCAAGGGGGGTGAGAGACGGCTGGGGCCGGCAGCAGGGGTGGAAAGAGGGCCCAGGCTAGGGCTGATGCGATGGGCGTGGGAGCATGGCCTGGGCTTGGGGCAGTGGGATCGCGGCCCAGAGCCAACAGCAGCGGCAGAGAGGTGGCCCCGGACTGGGGAGGCAACCTGGTTTGGGCTCAATGTCAGCGGCAGTGACGAGCTCGAGGAAGGAATGGTTTTGAGCAGGGCAGGAGCCCTGCAGGTGGGGGGGGGGGCGTGCCCCGGGGTCAATGCCCCGAATGTTGTTTTGGGGCAGCGACGTCCCTGCCTGAACTGGAATGTTTTTGTTTAGTTTCCATTTTTAATCAAAAAACAAATTTCCATTGAAAGTTTGGAACAAAATTGTTTAGTTGGTTGTTTCTCAGTCCTGGAATTTGTTCTTGGTTTTGGGGTTGGTTTGTGTTTTTTACAAGTTTTAGAAATAAGCCAGTCAGCGGGCATGTCTATACTGCCACGGCTGTGTTGGTGGTGCTGGTTCGATGCTGTGGGAGTGACTGTAATTGCGCGGGATGTGGAGATTCACTCAGTTGATCCCGGAAGTGCTTTCTCCAGTTGACACCGTAAATCCACCCCCATGAGAAATGTAAGGCTGTGTTGACTGGAGGCATCTCCTATCAGTGCAGCACAATGTAGACACCGTGGTAAGTCAAAGGTAGTAAGTCATCGCAAACACACTACAGAGTTTGTGTATTTCCAGTCGCCTGCCACCGACAGCGTAGACCAGGCCAAAACTAGTGAAAACCTGAGGTTTAGGATGTTCAAGAAGGACGCCTTCATACTGAGAATCTGGCAGCGATAGCCAGAACTACCAGAAAGGAGAGACATGTCCATTGTTGCCGTGCTCAGACCTTTCCACCACTACTTCACAGGAGCTTTCGATTTCAGAACCACATTTTTTTTGTTTCACAGGCAATGTCCTGATCTTGGAACTTTTTCCATTCTGAAAAGGAACTCGACAAACCATTTGAAATTTCCTGAAAAGCAAAATCATTTTAAAAATTTCATTTGGGGTCAGTCCAATTGTTTTCTTGTGATAAAATCAAAATATTTTGTTCTGGTTTTGTTTGTTTTCCACTTAAAAGGAGTAATATTTTCTTAAAGAATTTACCTCTGAAGAGTCATTTCAAAGTGAAAAATGGAAATGTTTATGCTGAAAATGGCTTTTCTTCATAATTAAATTTAAACAGAATGGTCTTTGAGATGTTTTAATGAAAAATTTCCACTTACACACCACTCAGTGCATGGGCTCCCTGCTGGATTTTCCTCGTTCTAGCTTAAACTGGTACCTATCACATTTGGACTTGGGAATATTCTTCCTTATCCTCAAGTGTAAAAAATCAAGTAGCTGTTCTCCATCTCTGGGCATATCTATATAGCATCTGAAGCCCAGGGAGTTCCAGCCTGCGTATCTGTTTTTAGCACAGTACGTTTGCCCAAATGTGTAGCCACAGCTCTGAGATTTGCTGCCACGGGTTCTCATTGCCAGGTAAATGTACCCTGAGTCTTTCTGGCCCTAAATTTCCCCATCAATGGGGATGTCAGACCTACCCTGCCTCAAAGGTGCTTTGAGGATAAAGAAAGAAAGATGTGCAAGCTGCTCAGCCATTCCAGTAATAAATACATTCAAGAACTGGGATTCATGAATCTGGCTCTGCAAAAAACAGCTCTGCTTCACCTTGGCATTTATTTTCCGTAAATGCTTTGACCTTGCCTTGACATTTCTGGCGGCAGGAGACTGTCACCCTGAGACAGCGTTCAGCACCCTTCCACAGTCCCAGGCAATGTTGCTGCCATTCCCAGACAAGGGTGTGTTATTGAGGTTGTTACGGAGACACCCCAATGCCGGTTTTGTGAGGCTCTCCATAAAAATGGTGAATGCTTCACTCAGCTGCAGGTTAGAAATAAAGATGCTCCTTTGAAATCTGCAATTAGCCTGCTCAAATGGCTATTTTCCCCTCCCATTTAATGCTCTAAAAGAAACACTAATGAAACACTAATGCATTAAAAGAAAGACAGAGGGGATGGTTTCTGTTGGAAGGTGAGGAGGGACTGGATGCTGGAAGGAGGAACTGGAAAAGGAAGAAATGTTAGCGTTGCTGGTTTGATGCTGTGGGAGTGACTGGGATTGAGCGGGCTGCGGAGATCCACTTAGTCAATCCCAGAAGTGCTCTCCAGTCAATACCATAAATCCACGCCCTTGAAAAACGTACGGCTGTGTTGACTGGTGGCATCAAGAGAGGAAGGGGATGGACTGGTCCCCTTCCAGGGAGGGCAGGATTGGCAGTCTGGGATGGGGGTGGTGTCACCAATGCCTGATCAGGGCAGGGATGAGGGCCTGGCTCCAGCCCGGGCTGCCACAGCTACTCCCTGTCCAGCTGGCAGGGAAGTGAGGGCGAGGCTGAGAATGGAGTTGTTAGAAGATCTGCCATGGCCCAGCTCCGCGGCAGCCACTGCATCCACACTATCATTTTGAACGCACTTGTGAGTCTGTCTGCCTGGGCTGGGAATTGCTCCCCGGCGCAGGGTAGACATCCCCATAGCAGCCTGCAGGCCTGGGGACACACCATAGCACCAGCTGGCAAGGAGAAAGTTTGGAGGGAGCAAACCAAGGTCTATCAGGGAGAAGAGAATAGCTGCCCATACTGCCTCATAACACATGACAGCCTTCTCCTTTCCTTTAGTCCATCTCTTGCCTCTCCTGTTTTCTCCTCCTCCCTCTCCTACCCTTTGAGCCTTTCCTCTTTCCCTCCATGTTATTTCATTCTTTTTGCCCTTCCTCCTTTCCGCATCCATCCATAGTTCCTATTCCGCTCCCCATTCCCTTCCTCCTTCTCTTCTGGATTAGCTACTCTTCTTTTGCTCATTCCCACCGCTTAAATGAAATTTCGTATGACCCTGCACCCTTCTGCTCTGCCTCTTGGCTCAGTGAAGGTTTATTGTTTTCTCCATAGTGATTTTGTGCCTTTTGTAGTTGGATCACTTATGATCCAGACTATGGAGGACCCCTAGTGGACTGCAACTCTAGTGCAAAAACAAAATCCACAAAAACAAACAAGGAGTCCTGCGCACTTTTAAAGACTAACAAATTTAGTTATTGCATGAGTTTTCGTGCGAAAAAATCCCACTTCGTCAGATGCTTTGAAGACCACCGCTTTGATGCCTCAATTCCTTTGGCCTTCTCTCCCCTCTGTGTAAATGAGTTGCACAGACTGGCAGGGAATCCTCAGCCTGTTGCATTGCTACATCTACTTTTGCATGGAATCACAGAAATGTAAAGCTGGAAGGGACCTCAAGAGGTCATCTATTACATCCCCCTGTTTTGAGGCAAGTTTAAGTGCACCTAGCCCATTCTATTTTTTGATGAAAATTGCTGTTCTGTTACTTAACAGGAAAGGGGAGCAAATAATGGAAAAGGATGAAGTATTCATGCCTTTTTTCCCATCTGTCTTCAGTTCTTCAAGCATTTTGAGCATCTGTTAAGCCACTGAGAGCACCTTCATCAGCAGAATGAAAGGCCCTAAGGCCACTGTGAGGTCTGGTTGGTCGCCACTTGTTGACAACTTTTGCCATTAACTGACAGAAGCCATGGTGACAAAGTGGGTCATCACACAGCCCCCCATGTGGAGAGTTTGGCTGTGGATATTCCTTGTTTAGCAGAGTCCAAAGGTAGCATGGCAGGTCAAATCCTTGCAGTTGAGATTGCAGTGAACACCTTCACATAAGTCGTGCTCTGGGGTGACTGAAATGTCCATATACAGTGGGAGACCTGGACTGGCATGGAGCATTCCACGAGTCTGGCTGTAGACTGTCTGTGACAAATGTGTAGTGGAGTTATGTTGCTCAGAACTGGGTAGCCCTGGGATAGTAGTGGGGTGCAGGGTGCCTATGAGGATGCACATTGTCAAGCTCAATTTGATGGCGACCAGTTTAGTGTGATGTGAAATGCATCACAAAGAAGAGGGGTACAGTGTTCCACTGAGGAATAGTATGGGACCAGACCCAATGTGTGAAGTCTCGGTGCTCCTCCGCCCCATCTCAAACTGGCTAATTTGCTGATTAGATTATTCCTGGTGCTGACTTTGGTACCCCTCTATGGTGGTCATGGAAAGTCAGAGTGGTTCAGTGTAAGATCGGGGTAGACTGGTCTTTGCGTATTTCAGTCATTTTCCATTGAGTAAGTCATCTAACTCATGCTTAAAATGCTTGCATTGTGGAGGTGGAAAATGCTTGAAACTATCTTGGTCGCATTTGGTTGGAGACACCAACTACTACCGTAGTCTGCCATCTTGGTCAGGTCGGTGTTCAAGATGTCTCCAGTTCGGCGAAAGAGCACGACGGGGTAGTGCAGGAGATTCAGTTTATCTGCATAAATAAACTTGTGTGACTGAGTCAGTGGAGTTCCAAAGGGGTAGCCGTGTTAGTCTAGTCCAGCAAAACAAGTTCCCCATCTCCAAGCAGCTGACGAAGTGGGATTTTCTGCCACAAAAGCTCATGCGATAAATAAATTTGTTGGTCTTTAAAAGTGCCACCGGACTCCTTGTTTGAGTCACTGGAGGTTATGCTAACTGCACTAATAAAAATATTACAACGAGAGAATACCTTTCCTAAATGTTGTTGTCTCCTTCTTGCACGCTAACATCCTTGTAATTACTCTGAAATTTCCCAATCTGGTCATGAGGCGGAGCCCCGACAAACCACGGAATGTTATTGGGAATTAGTACATAATCAATAGATCCAGCAACAACATCCCCCTAGTTTGTTAAATAATGAATATAATTTGACCAATTCTATTTGTGCCTCTGACAGGTGGCTTTTTATAAAGAATGATATCAAGAAAATGTATGTATATGAGGACTTAATGGTGATTAACTAATCTAATAGCATGCTGCAAACCTTCTTCCTCCTACGGCTGATGTAGATGTAGAGCAACAACTATAATTTTACATTCAGATGGCTAAGCCAGATAATTGTGTCTGGAGTAGCAAAGAGTCTTGCTGTGATGCCTCCTTTGTATTTGTGAATCGGGAACTGAGTCGTTATATGTTCTATGATCTGTTCTAGGTGACCACAGTCACACACGGGAGAGTCTTTAGTTTTCCATTTGTGCAGCAAGTGTCGCCATCTGCCATGGTTGTGTGGATGTGGTTTAGGAATGCCCATGAGCTTCATAGGAGATCAAAGCCAGGGATCGTCTACATTGGATCTTTGATGAGGTGTTTCTTTGTAACTTCTCATAAACTCCATTCAGCCTTCCAAGCTTCAGCAGGGTTGAAGTTGCACTATTGGAGGATAAACATATGGGTCCAAAAGGGTTTACAATGACTTCAAGTGGTGGTGAGAGATGGTGTTACGGTCCTGGTGGATAGGAAGACATTTGTTTTCCATTATCCTGTGGAATTCCTGAAGGGTTATGACATTGCAGCGAATGGAAGGGAGAGCGATGTGCGATGGCACCAGCAGCCAAGGAGTTGGGGTTGACTTGAGGGTTCCAGTGAAACAAAGCCAGGACCTGTCAGGAGACGTGATTAGGTTGCACTTTGGGCCGTGCTGCTCCCTTTCCTTTTGAAAAACAGGCCCATCTCTGGAATCTGAAATGTTCTAACTGGAAATTAAGTGCAATAGATGGCTAATCCTTGCAGTCGATTGATCTTCTCCGAGAGCCTTCAGCAGCCTCCTGGAAAACCTGAAGAAGCATTTTGTTTAGAAAACACCTTCTCTCTCTTCCCATTAATCTTACTGAAAGTCGCTCCCAGAGACTTCTGGGGCTATACCTACAAAGTAAGGCCATGAACCTGCAATTGCCCATATGGAGATCCCTGGGGTCCACAGTGGACCACCACAATGGTCACCACATATAGCTCACCGCCACAAGGCTCAGAACTCGCACAGATGCTTTGAAATGTTTACACGAGTGTCGTGTCTCCAACGAAATAAATGCAAATTTGCATATGCGGATAATCTTGCCTTGGCAAGGTAAGCAGCCACCTTCAGTGACATCCAGTCCATCTTAAAGACCATGGAGGAATATTTCCAGAAATGGAGGCTCAAGCCAAATCCTCACAAAACAACAGTCACTACATTTCATTTTAATGATAGGAATGCTAAGTGCACGCTGAAAGTGACCTTCTGTGGCGACACTGTGCAACACGATGTCACTCTGACCTATCTCGGAGTGAAGCTGGATTGCATGCTAACCTTCCATGGCCATTTGAAAAAGGTAGCTGCCAAGACTAAGACAAGAGTCAACCTGGCCCAGAAACTGGAAAGAACAAGCTTGGGGGCTATCAGCATCAGTGCTATGGACATCAGAAATGGGCCATGTGTACTCCATAGCTGAGTTCTGTGCACCAGTATGGACCAGAAGAAGCCATACTCAACTTGCTTACGTCCAACTGAATAATGAAATGTGATTAATGGTCTTACTTGCAGCCTGTGCAAGGGGAGAAGCTGACCAGCCCAAGGATGGACCCTCTCTCCTCATTTTCACTCTCACTAAACTCTGCAAACAGCCACGCTGGCTATCAGATTTCTTCCCAATAAACTAGCTCGGGTCTGATGTACATTGGCCACAGATTTCGGCAGCAGTCAACGGGAGCTACACAATCTATGTACAGTAACTTGCATAACACCCATCGACTTCCTAACACCTAATTATCACAGTGTCCCCACTGTACTGCACTGACGGGAAATGCCCTCCCATCCACGCAGCACTACTCTACTTATCAGGGTGGTTTTAAAAGGTTGACTTCTGGCAACTTCCGGGTTCAACTGAGCACGTCTTTACTGACGCTCAGTCAAATGCAGAAAAATTGATCCTGCACCGTTGGCGGTGCCAGCAGCGTAGACATAGCCTTAGTTTGTGTGGAAGAAGGAAGCTTGTAGCACCATAGGGCCATAAACATTTCCTGGAAAGACAAGGTGGCACATTGTGGCGTCTAAGCAAGTGTGCTGAAAAAGGAACAATGGAATGCTGCTCATTACTTTGCACTGCAGTCGTGTCAGGAGGCTGCAGTCATAGACCTCTATGCCAGGTGCTGCACAAACAGAACAATAAGACAGTTCCTTCCCTAATGAGAAACAAACAGAGTCCTGGGGCACTTTTAAAGACTAACAGATTTATTTATCACATGAGCTTTTGTGGGAGAAAATCCCACTTCATCAGACGCTTTGAGGATTTCCCATCTTCAAAGCATCTGATGAAGTGAGATTTTCTCCCACAAAAACTCATGCGATAAATAAATCTGTTAGTCTTTAAAAGTGCCCCAGGACTCTGTTTGTTTTTCTGCAACAGACTAACACGGCTCCCCCTTTGGAACAACCCTAATGAGGTTACAGTCTATGTAAACCATGATATTGATGCAGGAATGGTATCCTTTGTCTCCAGGTTGTTCAATGAGATTTTTTTGCCATCAGTTGCTGCAGAGAACAAGGGAGGTTCAGAGAGCCAAGCAAACACTGTTGCAACATTTCTCCTAAAACTGGTCAAACTTTTTTTTTCAATTTTTGACATTTCAACCAAGCATTTTGGGGGGAAGAGCGGGGAAGAGAGAGAGAGAGAAAATTGTACCTAGCCACCATTAGTTACCCAGCTCGAGATCCCAGCCTGAGCAGCCTCAAAAGGAGACATGGCAAATTTGGAATATTCACTTTGATTTAATGGTCAGACAGTTTTTTTGCAGCCTCAAACAGGAGACACATTGAGCAAGACAGTCAAAGAAATACGCAGGATATTCAAAACAGTTACTGCATAGAATAGCAGTTGTTTTTTCCACAATTTTAATGATAAAAACACTAAATTAAATAATTATTTTTAAATCTTATAAAATAAAAAAGCCAGAGGAATCAAGAACTGCTGCTTCCGGGACCTTGTTAGCTGTGCTGTGATGAAGGTGGAGAGGCTAAGGTCTGGACAACCCTTGATCTGTAGTAGCTGGGCTGAAGGTGAGGTAAGGAATCTAGGGTGACCCCTCAATCGGTGGATTGGCTGGCATGAAACCAAGCAGGCAGGCAGGATGGCCTGGTGGCTAGCTAGCCTCCCATTCTGCTCAGTTTCTATCAAAAGTTGCAACTGAATCAATGTGGAATATTCCATTTCCCTCGAATCAGGATTTTCTGGTGGAAACCTGGAACATTTTCGACCAGCTGTAACTGTTGTGATAATTTAGTTTGACCTCTTGCATAGCCCAGGTCAGAAAATTCCAATCTGTAGCAAGCCCAGCAACTTTTGTTTAAAAACCAGAGCATATTTAGTTCTTAACATTTTTAGCTGGGCCCAGGTTTAGGAACAAATCTTGGTCCACTGCAATTTGCGGCTCAAGTTGATGAACTCAGCATGTCTTAGAATCTGGCCCTATCGCGAAACTTTTTGTGAATCTCATTGAGCTATTTCCTACCATAGCATCTTATTGCATTATGGCCTCACAATGCTGGCTGAACAATAAGCTGAGCACACAACAAGGGACTCCCCGCTGTGGCGCTCCTCTGTTGTGGGAGGAACTAGAAAACCACTGTGAGAACTGAGCCAGCTTTGAGAAACTCACTGTGCAATTGTCTCTCCAAGAACAGGAAAGGACCTGCAGAGTGATGGATGGTGAAACCTCAAGAACACACTCTGGAATCCAGCCTGTATCAGCAGGGAGCATTGTCACCTTTCCTCTGTCTTTCCTCAGTCATGGCTGGCAGTGCCTTCTGCTACGGCTGCTCTCTGGCCACGCTGCTTTGCTGATCCCCCTTGTTCATGTGCAAAGCTGCAGAGTCACATGGGATAGGACTCCACCGGAGATTCACATAACACATGTGGGGAAGTGGGAAAGTAACATGTAAGGAATATCGAGAGCTCTTTCCTGAGCATCCATTTCCATAGCATTTAGGAATCATAGCCAAGACTAGTCACCATGGGTGCGTCTACGCTTACAAATTAAGTTGACTTAAGGAGGCTTAAATTGACTTAATTTACTCCCCATCTACACGGGGCTTTCCTTAATTCGACTTAAACTGCTCCTTCAGTCGAATTAAGGAAAAGTTGGTTCGAATTAATAACACCTCGTTTTAATTCGAACTAGCGCTTAAGTCTACTTTATTAAGTCGACTTAAGCCAATGGAGATGCGGAGTAGTTCCTAGGTGGCCATTTTTAAGTTGACTTAAAACGTTAAGTCGACTTAATAAGGTCGAAAGGGGGCCACATCTACATTTGAAAAGTTAAGTCTACTTCTTTTAAGTCGACTTAATAAGGTCGACTTAAAGTTGACCTTATTAAGTCGACTTTATAAAGTCGGCATAACTTTTTAAGTGTAGATGTGGCCCATGTGCCACATGTTGTGATGTGAGCTGTCGAACGCTCTTTATAAATAGTAAGAGCTAGAGTCTCCATGCCACCCTCGCTTTAGCTGCTATCTTGAGTGAGATTATTTAGCAGTTGTCTTCCTGGCGCAGGCTATTAATGGTTGAAAACATACTAAAGATCATTCAGTCCTAAATGTAACATTCCCCACCAATCCTATGACTATTACGAAGCCAATATGCCAAACAGAGGTAAACCTGGATCACCTCATTGTGAGTCTCAGTCACTCTCAGATGTGCATCCAGGCAAGCATACGAAAGCCACTACAAGAAGGTTTTCTGATCCAGGGAGCTGACTGCAAGGGAATGTAAGAATTTGCCCTTCTCCCTTGCATGACTGGAACTCCCTTCATCTTTATTGCATCTCTCTCTCCTCAAGTAACTTCTCAAGTTACTCTTCAGTTTTGAAATAACTGAGAAAAGAGAAATAAGTAGAAGACAAAAATGGAAGGCACCCAAAGACTATAAATGAGCCTATCCAAATCACAAGGAACATTCTAAAGTTACTTCTCTCAGCGCTCTAAGAAAATGGCCAACATAAAGTCTTCAGCAAACCTGCAGCTCTACCAGGAGATGATAGACCCAAAAGTTTTCCCAAACATCCTCAGTAGTAATAAGGAATTCTCCACTCTCAGATTTGTAGCTTACAACAGCTAAATCGTTACAGTAGGTGGCGTAGCAGACTGCTTAAGAACACAGTTCAGCGCTTCCTATGGGGCATCTTAATAAAACAGGATCTGTACAACCAGCGCTTTTGGGGCCACATCGCTGTGAAAAAAAGATGCCAGTATTCAGTACCCCTGAGTACCATCACTAAAAAGTTCCGGTACTCAGTACCCCTGACGAAGTGGGATTTTCTCCCACGAAAGCTCATGCGATAAATAAATCTGTTAGTCTTTAAAAGTGCCGCAGGACTTTGTTTGTTTTTCTGCAATAGACTAACACGGCTACCCCTTTGAAATAAAAGCCCTGTGTACGACAAGTGCTTAGAAATATTTATATATAAAATTCAGATCATACAAGATTAAATATACACCCAGCAGCTCCAAAGATGACACATAACAAGGGGGAAACAGGGCAGCTGTGCATTACAGTATTGATCTTGAGGGTTTCAAGAGACCTGGATTCCTAAATTGGCCACTATCTTCTTGTGTGACTTCAAACTAGTAATGTAATCACGCTGTGCCTTGGTTTCCCCATCTATAGCATGGGGATAGTGATAACTAACTGCCTGTATAAAGTACTATTCCAGGCAATGGCCACTGATAGAGACTGGCCTAGATGGATCCCTGATCCCTTCTTTCTCTCAGCTGAGATGTCAAATGGAGACTCTCATCACTAAATATCCCATCGCTCTTTTCATAAGACCTGTTCCATAGTCTTGCTCAATTCTCAGCTCATGTAAATGTGTATTTTACCTCTTTAAAATGTTCTGCTGTTTCAGTTTGGAACGGTTAATCTTCCCTTCCCCTACTCAGAAAAACCACAGTTTTGTTATACTCCTAGTGCAGAATGGCTGCCGTGCTCCACACCAGAAGCAACTGCAAACACTGGTGAGGTAGTCTGCAAAGCGTTGTATGATCTTCAGGCTGGGACTGAACATAAGGTAGGGGCACAAAGAAGAGCAGTGGGTACTAATAGTGAGCTCTACAGAGGGAAAAGCTAGGGCTTAAAGTGTGTGTGTTGGCTTTCGCCTGTGCTGTTAGACTGTCTGGCTAAATATTTGCAGAGCAATCGAAAGAACTGTCTACCGTCCAGAGTGGCCATTATTGTCTGAGAGACATGAACCTCTCTGACGGTGTCAACACAGGAGGCCACCTCCCAGCTCCACCTGTGAGTCCTTCAGCTCCTCATCACAACAAGATGGCTCTGATACACATCTGACCAGGCCTATTAATCCCCAGCTGCAGAGATCCAAGTTCCCTTGTAGCTTGTGAATACTGCTGTTCTGCCCTTATAACAATAAAACAAATAGAAGAGAATTTAAAGGCTACAGCAAAGAGAGATTTTTATAACTTCTTCCTTCTCCACCCTATGTGGCAACGTCCCTCTTTATCAGCTTGGAAGCAACACTTTTTTCTGCTACTGATTTTGCTCTTTTCCATGTAGCAAATGTAATGACTTGGGAGCCTATCAGCAGCATTTGAACCTGGGTCCCCCTACAGCAGAATGCAGAGATCTCTTGGTATAGGGCTAGATTGCCTCTTTGCAGCCCCACCACCCCAGCAGAAGGGGGTAGCATACAGTTGTGCTGCCTCAGGAGCAGAAGAGATGCCAAATTGTCACACTTTTACAAATGGGGAAACTGAGGCACAAGACAGTGAAGTGACTTTCCCTAGGGCCCAGAGTAAATCAGTGGCAGAACTGGAACCCACTACTTTGAGCACTAGACTTTAATCTCTCGCTGGGCCCCAGGAACATCTATTGGACATGCCGAGGTTGTTCGCCTCTAAACTGCCATAGGCTGCTATTTTACGATGTTGTTTTCTTGCATAGATTGGCTTGGATGTTGGACCCGGGCTCTCGGTTCATCTGCTTGCTCATGTCACGTGAATGCTGGGAAATGCTCTAGCAAGGAAAATGCCTCCATTGCACTGGGACCTTCCAGAAGTACCACACACAAGAACAACAGAGTTGATGAGAGGAGGAGAATTCAATTTTGTTGCCTAGAGTTATCAATTGCTCATTGACTCCCCTTCTCATTCCAGGGGACACATGGTTTCTCTGTCCCTGGAAAGACACTCTTCAGAGCTCCAATCACAGCAGAGCAGTGTTGTTATTCATGTTACGGTAATAGAGAACAGCCCCAGATCAGAGTCCCGTTCTGTTATGCACTGCACAGACACATGGGCTATGTTTACACTTGCAAATTAGGTCGACTTAAGGAGGCTT
The DNA here is from genome assembly GCA_007922175.1 of Pelusios castaneus. Classification (NCBI taxonomy): domain Eukaryota; kingdom Metazoa; phylum Chordata; order Testudines; family Pelomedusidae; genus Pelusios; species Pelusios castaneus. The sequence continues at coordinate 512,410 of ML685882.1, read as the reverse complement.
AAGTTGACCTAACTTAGTCCCTGTCCACACCAGGTTTTCATTAAGTCGACTTAAGAAATTCCTTACATCGCCAATGAAAGGTTAGGTCGACTTAATAAGACCCACCGGTTAGGTCGCCCTAACCCGTAGGTTGATTCCTTAGGTCGACCTAAGCACAGTGTGGACGCTTAAGTCCACTTTATTAGGTTGACCTAAGGACAGATAAGTCAACTTACTAAGTTCCCATTCAGGGGAAGCACTTTAAGTAGACCTAACTTTTTGTAGTGTAGACATAGCCATAGTAAAAAATAATCACTGCCCCAAAAAGCTTACAGTCTGAATAAGCCAAAGGGAAACGGGCAAAGTGAGTTCCCCAAAGGTTAGCATCAGAGCTGGGCTTAGAAGAGCACAGATGCTCTGAGTCCTAGTGATGTGCATGATCTAGTGAATCACACTTCTCCAGGGGTGTATCCTGAGATGGGTGTATCCTGAAATGTGAGCCCAATAGCCTCCTCTGGACCTTTCCCAGTTGCCCTTTGTAGCTGACTCAGTACCCACACATTACATTTCTCCTTTGCCTCATACTTAGCTCCAGCAGTAGCACCCTGTCTGGGGACAGCCCATATAGCTGAAGCTTCGCATCGTGCATGCAGACGTAGTGTGCGCTTCTCATTCTTGCTCTGCCAATTCACACCTTTCGTGGCCCGTAGCGCCCACACCAACCCCTCCTGTTCCAGTCCAGGTGCACACACAGCTCTGCCAATACGTGTTGCTCTCTATCAGCTGAGTCCTGGCCAACTAATTCTGTAACAATAGCCACATAACCTTCGGCACACATCCTATTCTCTAGCAGCTGGGCCATATGCCACATGGCATCCAACCTACTGGCCAGTATCTGGACCATGCCCCTGTGGCTAGCTAACCCTCTGGCAGTTCTACTGTGCCCTGTTTGGTACCCATTTGGCGCCTTAGCAGCTGGGTTATGTCCTCCACAAGATGTGGCCAGCCAGAGAAAACGTCAATCTCCCTCCTCGCTCCATTGATGATTTGCTAATAGCTGTACTTAAACAAATGGATTACAAATCAACGCTTCAAAGAGAAACTGCAGAATTAAAATTCATATGAAGATTTGACACTGTTGCCTTAGGGTTAAATAGGGTTCTTTTCTCATTTCAACAGGTGATTTGCCCTGATCTTCCTCTACACGCTGTTTTCCTCTAAACAACTACTTTGATTTGCTGTAAAAGTCTGCTCTGATCCTATGATTTACACTTCCCTGCATTTATTTTCCTCCCATTCTGTAAATTCCCCATCTTCAAGCATCTGACGAAGTGGGATTTTTCTCCCAGATAAATTTGTTAGTCTTTAAAAGTGTCACAGGACTCCTTGTTTGTTTCTCTCAGGCTTGTCCACACAGAAATGTGCATTGGTTTGGTTAAACCGGTTTCCTTAAATGAATGCAAACCTCTGTGTGGATGCCCTTAAACTGGGTTAGAGGCTGATGTATAACAATTCAGGTGAAGTCAGTAAGGTGGCACTAAACTGGCACAAACCTGCACAACTTTGAGTATGGACAAAACGGAGGCGCACCACCGAGGCTGAGACTCAAACTCTGGGCAGCATTGGCTTTAAACTCATAAGACGGAAACTTCTAGAAAGCAGCTTGGAATGCCAGCGGAAGGAAAGAACGTATGTTCTTTTTGTTGTTTTGAAACGTCCAGGGGGTCTTTACCTGCTCCAGACGGTGAGGATTTTGGCACCGTGCCCACCCACGGAGAGAAGTGGCTTGGGCAGGAAAGGAGGGACATTGTAATACCAGAGGAATGGACCTAGGAATGTTAAGTGGCTTTTAAAGGTATTTGCAGGGCTGATGCTAAAGCCATTTGTCAATGTGCCTGTTCCCTTTGAGAAGCTGCACCAAGCAACGTGCACACACGTACACAAATACTCCCTTTGCGAGGGAGGCTTGTGCATTGCTGACAGTTTGTGTCCTGAGGCAAGCTGAGTGAAATCTAGCAAGGCGGGCCGGGTCCTCTGAAAAGGGAAAGGAGTTGACACTGGGAACAGGAACCGGTTTGCCTGCTACTGGGCCTCTCTCTTTCTATGGCACCAGGTAATGCAGCTGCCTGGGTCTCCTTGGCAACGGATTACTGGGGGATTAGCAGGTTCAGGTTTGCTATTGTGCAAGTGGTTCAGTTACTGTAGGGGACAGCGTCTTTGGGCTGGTTGTGGCAAGTGGCTGCATCATCTCCGTGTGCTTAGGTGATGCATTGTGGGGGGAGAACGCGCAGAAGGCAGGTTCATGGAGTCTCAGCATTGCTGATGGGAAGTCCTCTTGGGCTATCTGGTTCACCCTGTGGGCTAGGACAGATTGTTCCCTGCTCTCCGGGGCTTTCACCCAAGCAAAGGCTTTCTCCATCTCCCTTGGGGAGAGGCTCCTACTAGCTAATGCCGCCCAACATTGGGAAATATTTCCTCATGGTCTTTGTCTTCATTTCATCCCAATCTGCCTAACTATGCCCCATGGAGTTCACTCTGAGCACTCCCTGCCGTTCTCTGTGCCTATGGGCAACTCCCAAAGGTCTCTGCAGCCAGCTTGGCCTAACTTCTGGGGTCAAGTCTGGCGCAGGTCTGGGAATTGTGGGAAAACTCCAGTTAAAACAAAGCACATGGAATGCTCTCGAAACAAGATGCACCCTGAAGAAAAGCATTTTAGACACCAAATCTCAGAGGCTAAAGGATAAATACCACAAGCAATGCCATAAGGCAAATCAGGTGGTCAAACGCCTTGGGAGAGTGGATAAATGACCTTCTATTGATAAACTGGCAGTACAAGCAGAAGATACAGCAAATGGCAATGTGTGACATAAAAGACTAGGGTGGGAAAGAACCTCAGGAGGTCATCTAGTCCAACCTCCTGCTGACTCTTAGGCTATGTCTACACTTGCAAACTAGGTCGACTTAATGAGGCTTAAGCTGACCTAACTTGGTCCCTGTCCACACCAGGCTTTCATTAAGTCGACTTAAGGGCTTCCTTAAGTCAACTTAATAACTACCGCCATTTATGTAGACTTAACGGCTAAGTCGATTTGGGACGAGGGAGCTGTGCCTCCCAGGGACAAGGGAGCCACGGCTCCCTTCTCCCAGGGACCCACGGCTCCTCGGCAGAAAGGAGCCATGCTCCCTTCTTGCCAGGAAGCCTCGGGGTCCCAGCAAGAAGACAGCCGCAGCTGCGCACTCCCTGGGACCCCTTGCAACTAGCTGCCTTTTTGGCGGGAACTGCGCAGGTCCCAGGGAGAGGACAACCACAGCTGCCTTCTTGCCAGGATCAGCACGCGTCCCAGGAAGAAGGGAGCTACGGGTCCTTTGTCCCCGCAGTCCCCGGGGGCCGGGAGCCACGGCTCTCCCTCAACTTCAGAGTCTAGCGTAGACTCTGTAAGTCAACTTAACAAGGTCAACTTCATGTCGACTTAAGTCGACCTTATTAAGTCAACTTAACAGTCGACTTTGCATGTTAGGTGTAGACGTAGCCATAGACTCCAAGGTCAGAAGAGACCAATATGATCATCTCATCTGACCGCCTTCACAATGCAGGCCCCAGAACCGCACCCACCTCCTCCTGCAATAAACTTCTAACTTATGCCTGCATTATTAAGGTCCTGAAATCATGGTTTAGCGACTTTAAGGTACTAGCAACTGAGTCATGCCCCATGCTACAGAGGAAGGCGAAAACCTCCCAGCCCTTTGCCAATCTGCCGTGGGGGGAAGATTCCTTTCTGACCCCAATATGGCAATCATTTAACAACCGAGCATGTGAACAAGACTCATCAGTCAGACACCCAAGAAAGAATTCTCTGTATTAACTCTGAACCCATTCCATCAATAGTCCCATCAGCATATCTACCACCAGCAGTCAAAGACCAGTCAATTGCCAAACTGGGCTGTACCATCATCCCAGGGCCGTCTTTTGGGGGGGAGGGGGCAAGCGTGTCGACCCCCCTACTGCTGCACTTTGCCCTGCTTCTGCCCGGCTGGCTTCGGAGCAGCTGGCCTGGCAGGGCCGTCCTTTGGGGGCGGGGAGCTACGGGGGGTGAGCAGGGCGACCGCCCCAAACCCTGTGGTTATGCAGGACCTGCATTGCCCTGCTATCAGCGGTATAGTGCAGGGCCCACAGCGCTGCCCCCTCACTGCCATGCAGCCCATTGCGCCTGCCCCACTGCCTTCGGCTTGCTGCCAAAGGCAAGGGGGAGGGTAGGAGGGCAGAACCCGGACTCTGGGCCGGCCCGCCCCAGCCCCAGGATGGAGCAACAACCTCCTCCCCCCCCCCCCATTAGGGACGGCCCTGCATCATACCATCCCCTCCATGAATTTATCAAGCTCAGTTTTGAAACCAGCTAGATTTTTTTGTCTCCACAGCTCCGTTCAAAGACTAGTCCAGAACTTCACTCCTCTCCTGGATAGAAACCTGTATATCCAAGTTGTCATCCTGTCATATGATCGGCCTCAGAAAAACCCTCCATATCTTTTAGACCAGAACAATCTCAAAGCAAGTTTTATTTATAGAGTGCAGCCAAGAAGCAGAACAATCGCAAAGCAAGAGCTATTTATACAGTGCAGCCATGTAGGGCTGAGGACCATCATTACCAGAAGGTGTTGGAAATGGATTGGCCATGTGTTTCAGAGTGTGCCAAACAAGGGAATGGGGAAAGCACCCAACATACCTTTTCCATCTCCAGACACAAAGGTCCAAATTTTGCTCGCAGTTACTCCAAATGTCCCCCGACAGAACTTTGCCCTGCTAGTCACGGCAAATTCTGCTTGCAGTTATGCTGTTGCAAACCTGCTGTTACTCTGAATCTACATTGTTGATTCATAGCTTGAACAGGGCCCGCTACAGCTAATTTAGCCTTGGGCTGGATGCAAAAGACCTGGAAATTATATATGGCCAAAGTCAAGCAGCGGCTGGAACCATAGACGACATCGTAATCTGCATTTCATTGAATCATTTATTGCAGGACGTTAGTAATAAAAACAATATCAGTGGCCAGCCAGCATCCTGGCCAGTTAGCAGGGCCTTTTCCCAGCCTCCTTCACACACCAGCCATCTTGGTCAATGGCTCAGTGTTGCAGTTGCTCCCTCCTTCTGGGCAGTCTGTCTTCCCTTGGCTTTGTTATCATTGCACTCTGGTTGCTCCTCTCTCAGCACTCCTCTGAGGATGTTCTCCTACCTGGCAGGCTGTGCCGAGCTTTGAATATGGATTAGTCTTGTAAGTAATTACCAGGGGTCTGGGCAGGTGACTAGAGCCCGTGCTTCACTGCTTTGATACCTGAGCTGGTGAGATTAAAACTAACATGGGTCTGTCCTATAGTATTTGCACAGAAGAGCTGCAGTCACCCCACCAACCGCATGTGTGTTCAGATAGCAAGCCGTGGCACTAGACTGTAGCAGTAAAGGAGAGGCGGTGTGGTTCAATGTTTAGGGAACAAATTGTGGCATAAGACGACCGGGTTCATGTCCCCATGCGGGGCTCCCTTGTCCCCGGGGAAGCTCCTGCTCCCTTCTCCCCGGACCTGTGGCTTCCCAGCAAGAGGAGCTGCGGCTCCTTTTCAGCCAGGAAGCTGCGGTCCTGGGGAGAAGGGCTTCCCAGCCGGGGCTCGAATGGGAGGGAATACCCCACTGGGGCCCGGGCCCCAGTGAGAGATTCCCTCTCCACTGGAGCCCTGACTGGGGACCCCTGCCAGCTTCCTTCTCCTGGGAAGCCGCTCACGGCTTATCCCAAGGAAAGCCAGCTGTGTGGGGCTGTCTCTCCCCGAGACAGGCAAGCCATGAGTGGCTCTCCCTCGACCTATCCCGTCAACTTAGAGAGTCTAGTGTAGACTCTCTACGTCAACTTAATAAGGTTGACTTAAAGTCAACTTAAGAAAGTTGACCTAACTTTCTAGGTGTAGACACAGCCTTACTAGTGTGTGAAACCCAGTTCAGCCACTGTTGGACGATGTGAGAGAGAGAGAGAGGGAGAGAGAGAGAGAGAGACGCAAGCAATGTGGATGTTTCTGCAGCACGAGGGCTTTTTTTGTGGTGGTACTCAGGGGTACCGAGTACCGGCCTCTTTTTTTCCCCACAACAATGCAGTCCTGGCTCCGGCTGCCACTGCTGGTGGCCCCAGGTCCCTGTCCGAGTAATGGCACTTTTTTTTTTAAACAAACAAACAAAAAAAATCACTGTGCAGCACCCATCACAATGGGGCTCGGCGCCACAACTAGAACCAGTGACAACTGGCCTAAGTGGCAGCAGCGTCCCTGCACAGAAACTAGAGATTTCACCCATTTAACTGGGCCTTTATCTGTCTTTTCGGATGATCATAAATCCCTAAAGCCTCCCAGATGGCGCCATATCCAGCAGCCAACACGGGGGCTGGGCAATTAAAGTTAACCATTATCCAGAGTGAGTTTTTATTTGGGGCAATAAAGACCCCGGGAAAGTGAGGGAGAGGAGGAAGGGTCGTTTATTGCAAGATACCAACAGCCGTGCAGCACAGCCCCAGCTCAGCAGCCAGCGCCTAAGTGGTGCTTAAACAAGATTAATGTTTAAGTAATAGAGAGTAAACAGTGTATTGCCTCTTCGGCTGAGCGCCCGCCTGGGCCTCCCTGCAAGGGAGTAAGGAGGGAATGCTGGGCCTACTGACGCTGGGCAACGCAACAGCTGGATTACACAGGGCAATGTGGCCAGAATTCATGGGGCCGTCCCCCTTAGCTTTACCTACATGAGAGACACTGATCTGGCTCTCACTACTATAGGCTCAGAGCACCTTGCACACAGCTGTTTTTGCACTCACAATACTACTATACTTGTGCCCCCATTTTACAGATGGGAAAACTGAGGCTCAGAGAGCCTAAGCATCGCAAAAGTATTTGGCCATGTAAGGCCCATTGAATTTTATAAAAGTTAAGTGAGTCAATGCCTTTGAGGCGGTGAGCCTAAGCGATTTGCCCGAGGCCAAAAAGGGATTTTGCAATCAAGTTTGCAATAAGTCTTATGCAATAAGTCGACTTAGGGCATCCACACTGGCTTAGGGCGACTTAACAAGTCGACTTAAGCCTTAAAGTCGACCTAAAACTAAGTGTGATTAAGTCGACTTAAGCTTTCCTTAAGTTGACTGAAGAAACAGCTTAAGTCGACTTAAGGAAAGCCCAGTGTGGACGGGGAGTAAGTTAGGTCAACTTAAGTCGACTTAACTAAGTCAGCAGCCTAAGGATTGCTCTTTCTGTGTCCCCCACCCCCATGTAAAAAGGGGTCTAAGCTAGGCCCTTGCTTTGAGCCTGTCTCACTCTAAATGATAGGGATGTGTCGTTCAGCAACGTACACAGGAGTGCCAGTGCTGACTTGCTAAAACACAGGCCATGTATGACAGTGGGCGAGTGGACCAGACTGACCCAGCCTGCCTCTCTGTCAGCAGTCTGAATCTGTGCAAGGGGGCCTTTCAGCCCATATTTCAAGCCAGGCCATAGTGGGGCACCAGATCGCTCTGGAGTACAGACTAAAAGGCAGCCTGTGCTGATTTAGTACGACAGGCCATTTTTTATTTAAATAAAGAACGTCTCTTTTCACAGAACTGTTGGCAAATCTAACCAGACACCCTCATTGAGGCTGAAAATGTGCAGCCGCAGTCTTGTGTTAGGAGATTTGGTGGAGAGCCCTACCATGCACATATTACAACTCCTGGTTGACTATCTGGCAATGGCTTCCCACCACCATTCCTAGTCTCTTGGTACTGCAGCACCAGTGACCCATTTGGGACCCTATATTGTTCTAAAAGGCACTGTACAAACTCCAGTGTAGCCACAGGCCTTGCCTGGAAGAGCTTTCAATCTTTAGGCAGTATTAATGCCAAGCTGTGAATGACTCATACCCATGAGGTTCTGGGCCATAACCCAGACAGACGGGTAACCACGGCAGTGGTACCCACCAGCTGATGGCCATCCCCCACTCAGTTCCCGAGATACCTGACTAACCCATTGAGCTGCTCTCTCCTCAACACATTTAGTTTTCCCAAGTCAATGGATAACTTCACAGCCTGGGCCATGGAAACATCAAACAAAGCAAACTTGGGGAGCTATTTTTTGGCCATTCAGTTTGAAAATGAAATTGTCCTAAAAGTCAATGCTGCATCTGGCATTGCTAACTGCTAGATACCTGCAGCTCTGGAATGTAAAAGGGTTGAATAAACAGCAGGCAAGGGTCAGATCAGAGCATGGCTGCAGCTGAACGCTTGTTCCCTGCTCCCGTCCGTTGGAGTCTACATTCAGGCCGCTAAGAACTTTAAATTCACATTAGAGCCATGAATCTGGGTGTACCCTGAGCCTGAATCATGAGACTGTGATCCTTCACAGTAGCTATTTGGCTACACAGGACCATCCAAGAGAATTAATCCAAATTAACTAAAAAGGTAAATTTGAAGTGGCTTATTAAACCACATTAAATCCCTATGTAGATGCCAACGTATTCAAAATGAAAGTGGCCTTAAGTCAGTGTAGCTTAATTCACTTGGGAGCTGAGGCCTGGTATTCACCTAAAAATTGGATTGCTCTAGTTACATCACTCAAGGCTGTGAAAAATTTTGCATCCTGTGCACCATAGGTCGACTTGAACCACAATTTAGGTGCAGGTACGTCAATGGAAGAATTCCCTCAGAGAAGTGGGTTGACAGAAAAACCTGTCCATCGATGGAGGCAATTTCTACCCAACAGCATTGCTCGAGTGGGAATGAGGGCCTGGAGTTGTGTAGAGGAGCCCCCGCTACATCCACCAACCCCTGATTTTCCCAGCTCCTTATGACATCAGGGCAAGCTATAGGTGCTAAGCCCCGCCGAGAAACACACAGCCATGAGAGATGGCATTGTTCAGTGCCTAGGGTGCTACTCTACCAACCTAGGTTTTATTCCTTGGTCTGCCACTGACCTTCTGTTTGATCTTGGGTGAGTCACTTCCATTCTCAGTGTTAGCTGTCTTGGCCATTTAGTCTACAAGATCTTTGGGATAGGCACTGTCTTGCATGTACAGCGCCCAGCACAATGGGGCCCACTTCATAGCTGGAGCCACAGAAATGCAGAGTAACCTTAGCCAAAGAGTAGGAGCCTCTTTCTCCAAACCAGTCCCTCGGAACTAAAGGGTTAACTTGGCTCTGCCAATGCCAAGCCGGGCTTTAGTCCTCTATCTGCCGTGGTATTTGCCTTGCTTTTTAATGCCTTCTCCAAGCCCTCCCTCCTTGTCCTTGATCGTTGGAGCCCTTGGCATTCCTACGGCTTTAACAACCTCGTAACCGCTCAGATCAGTTAATATTATTGAACTAGGGGTTTTACAGCCAGCCTTGCTTCATCGCCACAGCACAAACAAGGCCAAGAGGGGAGCTGCACATTCCCAGCGGGAGGGGAAAGTCATTCTGCCACAGCGGAGGGAGTGGGACATCGCAGGAGGAACAGCACACAGCCTGGCCCAAACAGGCCAAGTGGACTGTGATGAATGGGCCTGTGCTGTCAACATTCCCTTTCCACAGCAGAGAGGAACCAGAGCTGGGGAACTTAGTGGCAATGATGGACGCCATGTAAACAGAATAAGGCTTTGTTTAGATTGACGATTGCAGCCATCAATAGGCTGCACCTTGACCCTACTGCAAAAAAAAAAACAAACCGAGGGGAAACCAGAGTAAGCTGCTATTGGGCCCCAGAGGAGGGCTAGAAACTGAGGCACGTTGCATCAGTGCAAATCATGGCGTCGCCTGTCTACACTATGGGGTTGGACTGGTGTAGCTACCCTGAGACTCAGTCCCAGCAGATAAGGCCTATGAGTCAACCTCAGCCTTTCCCCAATTTAAGCCAAGCCTGAAAGGAAACTTTTTGAATTTCAGCTGAAGTTCCTTCCCCCCCCCCCTCCCCGCCCCGCCCGCTATATTTCTCAGTGATGTGCCTGAGTCACAAATGTTGACTCTAACTCCAACCTAAACTCCTCTGTCACCCAAGACTTTTTGGTTGCAGCCCATCTCCATTGTTTAGCCTGTAGACCCACCTCTCCTTTTCCTGCACACAGCGGCGGTCTTAGGCTATCTGGGGCCCTCGGTGAAGGCCCATCCCTGCTGCTGGCCCCAGTCTCCCCGGGGCCCTCAAACCACCCTCCACCCCAACGGCTGGCCACAGGTCCCCAGAGCCACAGCCCATGGGCCCTGAAACACCCCCACAGCTCTGGCATGCCACTGAGGGCCCCAAACCACCCCCTACCACCCCGGGAGCCCTGGGTCCTGGCTCTCTGCTATGTGTCCTGCAGGGTGGGAAGCAGACACGACTTTTTGGCTAGTGAAGGGGCCCCTTTGCTGTTGGGGCCTGATTCACCTGTCCCTAACGCTGCCTCTGCCTGTACAGAACTGAGAACAGAAGCAAAACACACCCAACACCCCAGCCTGATGTTTTCACTGATAAGCCAGAGCTCTCACGAACGAGTTTATCATCATGAGACTCTTTTTTTGGCCCGGTTTTCAAGATAAAGCGGCTCAGAGTTGAGGCAGTGGCAGCCTGAGAGTGGAAAGGCCCTTTGCAATCTGTAGATGACGTGGCTCAGCTAGTTTTAGTTTCAAAATGTCCTCAAACACTTGAAGTGATGGAAAGTCACCCATGGTGAGTCCTGCGTTTGAATCCTTTAAAAGCAAAGCACTCCCACAGATCGAGGGGTTGGGATTCATCAGGAACCCCTTATTTTGCCGTTCCTAAAGGGAGTTTATTGATTTCCTGACCCCCCCCAGCTCGCTGGCCCTGGGTGCTGTCCGTGACTTTTATGACTGCTGTTCAAAGGTGCCAAAGTCACCCCCTTAGAAACGCAGCCTGCTGGGCCTGGCGATGTGCCATGGATGCAATGGTGCAGAGTGTATATCACAGTCTCCTGGTTGTCATTTGGCCTCAATGAAGGCCAGAACAGCAGCCAGCTCCCCACACAGAGGTAACAGTTCCCAGCTGGGCTTCCTGGGAGTTTCCAGTGCTCCACAGGTTTGTCCAAGAGACTCAAGGTCCAAGCAGCTAAGATGAGCACAGCCTAGAAGCGACCTGTGGGACTATATGAACTAAGATGGCATGGGACTGCTGCGTTCTAAGCTTCTGGGATTCAGCAGTACATGGGTGTGGGGGGAGACTGTGCAGATCTCCCGCCCGACACCCATTGGAACAATGGCACTCATTGAAACAACGTTCTTTAAATTCAGTAGGAGTTCTCAGAACTGCTCCTAGAATGCCCAGTCTCTTACCAGAGCTGTGGGCCGCGCCAACTATCTGCCTACAGGCACCAGAGCCATGCTAACACCATGGGACAGCTTCAGATCTGGGACTCTGATGTGTGTCTCTGCAGCTCTCAGCCTCTAACCCCCTCAACCTGCCCCATCAGCCAACACACCTCCACCCCACTGCTGGGGCCCTCCCTCCCACTTCCGCCTTCCAGCTTCCCAGGGCCTCTCAGCTGTACATCTAGGGGGCTTGCTTGCAGCGGAGGCCAGAGTGGGATGCAGTTGCTAAAAGGCCCAAAACAGTGCTGCAATTTTGACATCCTGCCAGTGCAAAGCATGCTGCGCTGGCTGAACTTTAGACCCCCTTTGTGGTATATGCACTGAGTTCAAATCACTGGGCTTGATTCTAGGCTCACTGAAATCAGGGCCAGCCCACCCATTGGCCTTGATAGAAGAAAGCTGGCTGAGATAGAGAATTGGTTCATAACCTACACAGCAGAGCGAGTGATTGACCATGAGAGTGACTGTAGTCAAGTGAGACCCGACGCAAGTGGTAGCTGAGGGAACGGTGCCAGAGCCATCGTTATCTACTGACGCTAACACATGTAGCTATAGCGGACAATAGACAGGCCACTAAACTCTTTGCATGGCCTCCGGCCCAGACACAATGCTGGATGCTGACAGAGAATGCTGACAAGCCCTGTACTCTTAGCCACCAGCGATTGAGCTGCGAGCCATGCTGGCTAAACAAACAGCTTGGCTGGGTGCACACACGTGGGCTTGCCTTTCTCAGGCTGCTGCTGTTCACAGTCACTGGTCCTTTCTTCGAAGTCTAGCTGCCCTGTGGGTGGCCTAGAGCACGGCTGACTCATGGAACTGTAGCCCCAGCAATAGGGCCGCAGGTGAGTTTGTATTGGAGATGGGGTTGAGCCACCATGTCTGAGTTCCTAGGAACTGGGGAGCTGTTTGTTTGGCTCCAGGAATTTGTTTTGGACCCATCACCAGCTGATATATTTTGAGAGAGCCTATCAGCTTGTCAACCCTGGTGACTGAAACCTCTGTTTAGCCATGGACCAGGTATTGTACATGTAGCCCTCACGTCAGGCCACTGGAACTCAGCCTTGACCTGGAAGACGAGTTCAAGGTTCTTCTGGTTCTCCACAGCCAAAGCATTCAGCTATCCAGGTCACTCCTCCTCCATCTCTGATGCAGGAGTGATCCAGGAAAATTGCAGTGAACTAAATTCCAGAGAGACTCCTGGGGGAAAGGTTCTAAGGGGAATGGGGGGGGGGGGAGCAAATCTACCCATTCCAATACTTTGCTCTGTTAGGTCCAGCTTTTTAAAGGTATCTGTGGGATGCTCTGCTGCCTATTGCATACATAGCTGTCCAAGACCTCTTTCAAAGGTGACGAGGTGTAGAGCTGAGCAACTTTTCTTGCACGCAATTTTTTCCCCCAGCAAAAACCCTGCCAACTCTGCAACACCAAAATGTGAATTGATTTTGCCCAATTGACTCAGTTGGGGGTTGCCCTCAATTTTTTAAAATTTGCAATAACTTTTCATTTTAAAATGGCCATTCGTTTTATTTATTTATTTATTTTTAAAAAACCTAAAGAATCAAAGCTATGGTTGAAATTGATGTGATATGTTTAACCCCCCAACCTCTGACTTGAAGAAAATTTCATTTGGTTCCATCTTCCACCTGAAACCTTTTTGGGGTAGGAGGTGCCAGGGAACCAAAAAATTCCGTTACTCACCTCAGCTCTCATTCGTGGTCTTGGCCCCCTAGATTGGGATGATGGCCTGGCAAACCAGAAGACTGGTGGAGCACTGTGGCAAAAAACGACCTCTCCACATGCCGGGCTAGTTCAGTGGAATGCCTCATCTTCAAGCGTCTGATGAAGTAGGATTTTTCTCCCACGAAAGCTCTTGCAATAAATAAATGTGTTAGTCTGTAAAAGTGCCACAGGACTCCTTGTTTGTTTTGCTGAACTAGCCTAACACGGCCACCCTTTGGAACTGTTCTCTAAGGCTCTTCTGTGCAGGTGCACAGTGAAAGCTGGAGAAAATATGTGTGCTTTTTGCCTATTGCTGCTGGTGGCTCACACACCCAGTCAGAGGGAGCCCTGACAAAGAGCAGGCCCTGAAAGCCAGCTCTCCACAGCACAAAGGTGCAGCTTCCCCTGTATGGGCGCCCATTGTTTTCAGTAGGCAGCAGTAGCGGGACGTGTAGAATTCTCCATTGTTTTCAATAGGAGAACGTTGGCTCTGGGCGGGTTTTCGCCTTCCTCTGTAGCATGGGGCACGGCTCACTTGCTGGTGGATTCTCTGTACATTAAAGTCTTTAAACCATGCTTTGAGGACTTGAATAACACAGTCATACGTTAGGGGTTGATTGCAGGAGTGGGGGGCTGATGTTCTGTGTCCTACATGGCATAGGAGGTCAGACTAGATGATCATATTAGTCCTTTTTGCCCCTGGAGTCTGTGAGGAACTGCTAGGTAGTTTTGAAACCCTGGCTTCATCCATGGCCATTGAAGTCAATGGGGGCGGTTCTCTTGATCTCAGTGGATGTGACTCTGATAATTCCCCTCCCTTTGCCCCCTCAGGTACACCCATCGACATGAAAGGGAGACCTGGAGAACAGGCCTAGTTCTCAAGTTCCAAAACTGGCCCACGTGGGAGCAGGATTGGGCCCCAGCTCAGCAATTGGACACCCAGGCCAAATGTACATACGCATATTCTGGGGCACTTTGGCTCCTTTTCGTACATAGCAAGATGGCCCCGTTCCAAGTCCCTGGTAAAGCCATCACAAGCCAGAGGCACTCAAAACACACTTGTCTCTGAAGTGACGGCATTTCCAGGAGACTCTCCAGAGGAGGGAGTGAGGCACTTTCACTTGTGACCCATGTCACCCGCTAGACTTTCTTGGGGGTCACCACAGATCTTCCAATTAATTCACTGGCCCTTGAGACCTTGCCAGGGCCGCACTGGTTTATAGCCAGAATAAAACCAGCCAAGGATGTGCTGTGATAAACTAAGAGTGAGGTTTGCTGTAAAATTCAGAATCATCCCTTGCTGGCCTGTCAGACCCAGGCATGTATTTTCCAAAGCTTAATGTGCGCCAAGCTCAGTTTATAGCAATTGGATAACTTATCTCTGTAAATGGCCACAGAGCAGGAGACTGGCAACCACAGTAAAAAATCAGTTAAACTGAAGGGGAGCATCAACCAGGACAGTGTGGATGTTTACCCAGGCTTTTCCTTTCCAACTGGATTTTTATGATCATCCACACACTGCTCCCAGGTGCTTTGCACCCTTGCTGTCCCTCCTGGCTGCCCACATCAGCCATCTGCATCCTGTTCACGTCTTCACCTCCATCGTCTGCTCTCCACGGCTAACCCATATCCTTCACGAGAGACAGTGTGATTGCGCTCACCCCCAGAGCATGTGGTTCCATCCTGGCGTGCCTGCTCATCCTGTGGGCCATAAAAGCAAAGCAAAGGGCTGGTGACACTGGCTGAAGCTCGGCATGGACAGTTGTTGCCAACCATCCTATGCAAACTGCACCTCTGTCCTGCTCTCCAGCATCCAGTGCGGATCCCCCAGCTCAGCTAATTCAGCTCCTTCCTGATATACAGCCTTCCTGCTCCCCAGCTATTGCAGTGCTGGGACCTGGCGAGCTCTGGTGGCCTCCCTCAGTCCTGAGACACATCACCCCTTGCTATCCCACCACTTGCCCACTGTTTCTCCTGAACAGAGTTCGCTAGCAGTGCAGCCTGTGGGGGAGCGGGAAGTGTATAAATGAGGCCACCAAACTGGCCTTGTCCCCAGGTCATCCCCCAGTGAAAGTTAAGTGTAGCCCTGTATGACTCCTGCCCCTGAGAGCCAGCCCTCTCTCTTGGCCTTTACCGCAGGAAACTGACTGTGCCCAGACAGAAGCTCTTCCCCACCTTTGCTTTCATCCAGTTTTTCAGCTTTGCTGCGGACTCGCAGGGGTTAGCAGTTCAAAACCTCAGTGTGACCCTGTGATCCCCTGAGCCTTCTGCCCTCGCCCCAGGCAGCCCATGCGATCAAAGGGCCCTGCGGGCAATGGGGCTCGGGATGGCCTCCAGTTGCACTCTGGTGACGACTTGGCTGGTGCTTTGGGAACTCCAGAGCACTTAGGAAAAGCAGGCTGGGAAAGGTCATTACAGATAAGCAAAGCTGTCAGGAAGAGAAGAACTTTGATCGTGGAGGATTCTAATTACTCAGATTCAGACAGTGATAGTACAGGACTCACATCCCAATGCCAGGACCTTGCCTCTAGATGGAATACTGAGATTTCTTTCTTAGACGCTTTGTTGAATGGCTCCAGGCCTCCCAGCCCAGCAAAACAAGAGGCTGTCACTGTGTACCCAGGTAAGCACAAACCTCCATGGTTCCCCTCTCACCAGCCAGGACTATTCAGATCCTGAGAAGCAGCCTTGAAACCTACCAAGAGCAGAGCTCTGTACTGGAACAGAATCCACCTTCTGCCCATCAACCAAGCTTCTTTGCAAGTCCTCTAACCAGATGTTCCACCACTGCATGGTCTCTTACCGCCAGCTTGTCATGATTTAGCCATTGATCCCAGTTCACACCGCATTTTGCATCCATCTGGCTGTATAAACATTCCCATGGCTCCTAGGCACCATATACATGTCAGATCCATAGCCCATTAGGATGTAGTCTCTCCACCCCACTTTCATTTTCCCGGCTGTCTTGAGTGAGAGTATTTAGGCTTCATATTCCTAGCAACACAGGCCATTTTTGAGCGCAGAAGCTACAAATCTCACACCAGCTCCAAAATCTAGCATTACAATTCGCCACCATTCATATGACCATAGTGAGGATAACATGACAGACTAGAAACTGATGAGGCTCATTCACTCGGAGACACTCAAACGGGCAGGTGTAAGGACAGGAGAGGATTGTTGGTTCTGCGTTTAAAGGTGTTGAGGCACTGAATGCTTAGTGAGCTCAGTGGAAGTGAAGAGCCTAAATTCCTTTGCAGGTCTGGCCCTTTCTGATTCCAGGAAACTGTCTATAAGAGAATGTGAGTGACTTGCCTAGTTCACTGGCCTGCCTTGAACCAGAAGAGGGTCCCTTAATCTTTATTGCATATATCTCTCTCCTCTCTGGGCAATCTGGAAATAGCAGCAGAAAGGGAAAGACTAGAAGAAAAAAAATAAGGCAACAGAAAACTATAACTGAGACTATAAAAACCACAAGCGAATATTCTAAAGCTACTTTTCGCAGTCTCTTTAGAAGGTTTATAATAGGCACACATAGTAGAGTGGGTGAAAAATTTTGATTTGAAAAGAATCTTTCCAGTGCAAGAGTGGGTTTTTTTGGGGTCAAACATCTATATTTGCCTACCAAAAATGTAGAGCTTTGACATTGTTTTCTGATTTTTTTTTTTCAAACAGGCAAATTCAAAACAAACCATTTCTTTCAGAATCCATGTATGGACATTTCACAATGTGAAAAATATCAAAAAAAAGTTAGCATTTGTAATCCAAACATTTGCTTGTGATCAAACATGGTATTGTCGCCTGACCAAGCAGTCCCATCAGCAAGGATGGATCATCGATGGAGGTCTGTGCATAGAAAGCAACTCTCCTCCCTAGAGCTGCGAGCACTCAAAGCTTCAGAGTGAGCTGGGAGTGTCAGGAGGCAGTGAATGGCTGGCACTGTTTTAAAGTCCTTGCTATGGCCCCATCGCTGTCGTATCTCACCAAACACTAATAGCGTTAGCAACCAAACTCCGCTATAAGAGAAGGATGTGTCATTATCCCCAACTTACAGCTGGGGAAACTGAGGCACAGTGCATTTAAAGCTAACCTTTTCAAAAACAGTGTTTCAGAGGGCCTCTACTTTTGGCCCACAGCATCCGCAGTTCCCACTGACTTAAACTGTGTGGTGGATACCACACACCCCTCTGAAAATGAGACCCAAAGAGCATCCACCTGGGCACCCAAAAAACTGAGAGCCCCAACATCTTTGGAAATGTTTGATTTAAATGTCTTGCCCAAGCTCATACTGGAAGTCTGCAGTAGGTCTAAGAAGTTGCTGGAGTCCCACTCCTTCCTCTCTGCTGGTGCTCCTAATGCATCATGTTCTCTGCCTCTAAAAGGCAATAGATCAATGGCAGAATCACCGGGTGGGAGCCTGAAATTATCTTGAGACATCCCCTGTGCTGGTTCAGAAATGAAAGACAACATTGAAATCATTCCACCATGCCTGAGTCCATGGCTAGCTCTACAGCGTCTTCAAAGGCTATGATTGCCACTTGAGTACACAACAGAAGCAAGTTTTCAGTCAGCTATCCCAGAGCAATGACCAAGCCCATCCAGAACCATGTGATTTCAATATAGACGTATCCAATGGCTCTGCTGTGCTCAACCAGAGCATCGAAATTATCTGAACATTTACCCAGTGCCCCCAGGCTTGGTGCCCCATGCCGTTGGGAAACTGACTAGGCCAGGCGCAGAGAAGGATGCCATCTGTAGCCTCGTGCTCCACCCAGACAAAGCAATCATAGAGAAACAGCAGAAGGAAGGCAGCAGTCACAGGGGTCATGGTTCATAAGGATCTGTTTATTTCATTCCTCTTTGTAAAAAAAAAAATAATAATAACAATAATAATGTACAAGTTGCATTTAACATCCAGGATATCCATTGCGTCATACACCCAGCAGCTCACACTTGAGCTCTCTCTTTTCCTTTCTTTTCCTCAAGGGAAGGGTTTTATTCCCTCAGTCCTCCGCCCCCTCAAAATCCCCCAGTGAAGAGAGATGGCTCCTGCAATGTCACCAGAGAGCTTCTAGGAGCCAGGGAGAGGTGTCAATGTTAGCAAATATACTTTGTCTGGGCAGGGTGGCATGTGTTTCAGAGGGAACCTAGCCTCACCGCGTCTATGCTCATTTCAGAGCACGAGGGGGCCCAACTCTGGGGTGACAGTAAAATGCTGATGAACCCTTTAGCTGCCTCTCTGTGCTGCACGTCCTAACAAAAATCTAACAATACTTGTAGCTACACAAACTAAGATAAGGGTGATCATCAAGTATCATGCATCAGGTTGGATGTTGATCGCTTGGAAAGGGCCGGAGGGAATCCTCTTGCTTACTTTTCCCTACACAGTGTTGCTCAGGTCGTCCCATGCATTGGAGGAGGAAGGCAGTTCCGCTTTCCTCTGAAGCATCAGCTAAAGGCTGTGGCTTAGCCTGCTCAATTGTCTGAGGTACCCTGTGTTTCAAAGGGCAAATGCTTTGCTGCACCAATGCACATCAATTTCTCATCCAGCCTGACTGAAGGCCCCCTTGGGTTGTACTTTTTTTTTCAAAAGGTAAAAACTAAAATATCCTTTGGATCTCCCACTCTACTCATTGCTGGGCCGACATCAGTTTGCACTGGAAACAGTACCTTCTTTAGGGCTCTGCTATTTTTCACCTATCTGAGTAGAGCAGCACATCCCAACCCACTTGTAGAGACCAATGAATTTACCATAAGCCTTAAAACTGTAGTCTCGTGATCCACAGTGAGACATGTACCAGCAAAGTGGTTACAGTATTTAAGGCAGGTGGCAAGAACCAGGAGATGGTGCCAGCCCACAATGACGTTTGGAGTGGGGTTAGAAGAATTAACATCCCTCCTTGCAGTACAATTTTATTACAAAATAGCAGATGAATTAATATTTTTTAAAAGTAACAAAGAAAAACATATCTGGAAAATAAACCTTCCACCTTCCAGGTCTCAATTTTGCATGTGTGTTCATATTATACAGTAAACAATTGCTTAAAACCCACATACAAAAAATTCTGTACAGCGTTCCCTACTATTTACAGAAATCCCTCTGCTGTGTTACATGCTCAGAAGCATAAATGCCCATGGAAAAGAACATTTAAGCCCCCAAATTTTGTTCTGAAGGAAGCTTGGGAAATCCAGCCAGTGGGTTCTATGTCCTGAGGTGCTTAGGGACTATTGAAATAACCCTCAATGCACTTCCCAAACTTTCTGATGGTCCATTGTTCCTGAGGCCCCATAACATGGCCGTAGGTTGGCCTGGGCTTGTCACATTTTGGGGAGAATAATAATAGACGTGCCCGTTCGCTATGCTAAACATACACCTTTGATAATGATGCTCAATCTAGCAAAGAGGCACTACCCAAAAACCATTCTGAAGTCTGCTGATTCAAAAAATGTTACCAAGCTCCATTCAAAGTCCCATCACGTCTCTCTTAGGGATCATGCGAAGATGAAAGGTAGAACATTGCTTTGATGGGGGAAAAATTACTTTGACCAAAAATAATAGATCATTTCTATTTCCTTTCACAAAAATAAAAATAATAGAATCCAGCTTTTTTTCAATAAAATATTTCAGTTTTCAATAAAAACAATGTTCAGTTTTTGAAAATGGGTTTGGCTCAGCACTGAGGGAACACTTTTGATTTTTTGAAAAATTCTTTTAAAAAAATTAAACAACCATTTTACTGAAAAGTGGTTTTTGAAGACAAAAACTTTTTCGCTCCCACTGGGAAATTTTGAAAGCAGTGAAACTTCCCACCAAACAAATCACATTGTCATTTTTTGACCCACTCCAGTGAATCAGTAATTATCGTCAGCATGACACTGCGTGGGAGCAAGAGATTTAAAAGGGAGAAAGTGATTGGTTCTTATTCAGCTCTAAAGCCATGAAGTACAGGACATAAAATACTTCACATTTTAACCGGCCTTTCCTTTTTATTGGTGTGAAATTTTCCTTTGATTCCTTGGAAATTTAGCAATAGGGGAAAAAAACAAACAAAACCCCCCCACACACACAGGACATCATGCAAAGTCTGGTATTAAGCCCTTCGTAGGTAACACCCGCTCATTTCTTCCTTACACTGTCATAGTGCAGCTGACTTTATCAGAGGTGCTCCCGACAGCCTTTCCCACTGGACTATATACTCCCAGAATCCACAGACAGACTGGATCTTTTCTCTATGTCACTGGGGGTTGCACACACAGCTGGATGATGGACTCTGGTCACATATGTGGGCAACAACACGCAGGCCCAACAAGGAGAGTCATGCATTCTGTGGGGTTGATAATCACAAGGATCCTGTGTTGCAAATTTTTTTGGGGGGAGGGGTGCACATGGGTGGGGAAGTTTAATGAACAACAGAGATGGTGGGAAAGAATTTGCATTTGCAATACATTGCAATGATGTGTCAGCTGAACCCAAGCCAACAATGTGTGGGTTGGGCTCAGCAGGCTCCAACATGGCTGGTCTGGGTTCCCACCCAATCCATCGACCCAGCCCTAACGTCCAGGAGCCAGTAGATGTGACTGGTTAAACGTGTTGCTTAGATAATCCCAAATGACTGAGGCTGTCCATGTGTGCGTGCATGCGCATGCAGTACCGACGGACTGAACATTCTCAACAAGACCTCTCTCAGTGCACGGAGAACTTCCTCGCCCCACAATCATACAGCGAGATCCGCACAGTGGACCTCTCTCTATAAACAGATGCATGCTGGCAAAGCTGGCAGAATACAGATTCAGTGGGTGACATTTTGCTGATGGATAAATGGCACATTGAGCCCACAAAATGGCAAGCCTGACATTAGCTATGCTCCGGCATGATAGGGTGTTCGCTGGTATAGAGTTGGTCTGAGCTCCTTATTGGGGTGTCAAGGGTTGAATGCTTAGAACAAAGCTTCGTTTTAAGGTCATGAAATAAAAATTAATGAGCCATATACTCAGAAAATCAGAGTTAGAGGATTTAAAAGCAGCAGGGACCCCTAGATCTTCTAATCTGACCTCTTGTATATCCTAGGCCCACCAATGACACCCTACACACCTCAGCACTAGAGAATTAGGACCTCTGCCTCATTGCCATGTTCCTGTGCATGCCAGAATCTGTGCCAAGCAGATGTTACACACACACACACAATATATACATATATATGCGTGCGTACACACCTATTTGACAAGGTACATGATAAAATAATAACATTTGTTACAGCAATAAACATATGGCGCGTCAATTCCCCAGGGATCCTTGACTATAACAAGGGCCTTGAATTTAAGAAATGCGGCCCCTGATGGCGGTGCATCAAGAAGCCTCCAAAATAGACTAGAAAGGGGCGGGTGAAGTGTAGAGAGTCACACCCTTGGCTTCCCTTCCTTGTTTATTTTGGCTTCAGTTACAATTATCCTCTCAGACTGGCTTTGGAAGCCCTGACTAGAGTGGATGCCATTTGTCAGGGTGAAAGCAGACGAAAAGTGGAGCAGGCAGGCGTGGAAGAGCCACAGATAGATAGATAGCTGAGCTCCCCGGGTCATTGGCAAGGAACTCAGGTGTGCCGGCAAGCCCAAGGAGTGAAGCTCAACAAGCCAAGACCTGAGCCGTATCCTTGTATGCAGGCCATGAGCCAAGCTGTGCAGATTTCTGTGCTACCAGCTCAGCCTGCACATCTGGAGGTCACTGGAGTTTAATCCCAATGAGTCATTGCAGGTGGGTAATTTCCATGGGCTAAAATGGTGTCCTCTGGACTGGAGAGGCAAGCTGCTTAGAAAGCGCTAGAATAAAAGGCAGCCCAAACACTGAGACACCAGCAGGCTTTGTCGGCAGCTTGCCAGGAACCCAACTCAGTAACAAACGCACACAAGCCTTGACATCTGTCCTCATTTGCATCTTCCTGGACAGATATACAGGGCCACAGAAGTTTGAGTGGTTTACTTCATAGGGAAAAGAGCAGCCAGGGCCACATTTGGCTGCAAGTGGGTTTAAAGTTTCCAGAGTCTCCACAGCCCGCATGGTTTTGCCTTGGGGTTGATTTTCTATCCCACGTCGCCGTGTATACATTACTTACATTTGTTCGTCAGGAAAATCACTGTTGACTACACTAGGCTGATTACATTTCCTGATTTATTTCTTATCTACTACACTGCTGCTGTTTCAATTGGCAAAGCCTGGTCTTGCTCTGCCTACGTTTAACTTTTCATAGGCTTCAGGGGTCTCCCATGTATGCTGCACATCGAAGCGTTCTAAGGAAGACAAGTGAGGGCTCCTTAAAGAGCGGGGGCCATGAACCTGTGAGGTAGGTAACATGATGACAGTTTGCACAACGGGATCGTGACGAGTTTGTTTTCCAAGCTGCTCTTCTGAATTCGATCAACTGCATAAATGGCAACAGCACAACGTGGTTTGGAATGAGCGGTCACTTGTGTTCGAGACTGGGGGGTGGCCACTCAATACATCCTTGGAAATCAAAGGCACAAGGTATTCTGGGACCTGGCCACTTCTTCTGAAAGCCAACCTGGTTCTGACAGAAAGAGCAGAAGCCAAAACCATCCTCAAGGCAGAAATGCATGGCAAAGACACTTAGAAATTCACGACCCAAAAGCCCCGTCACTGAAGAAAACACTTGCTGGTCTCAGTGGAGCGTGAAAAACGGCACTGTCATGTGCTTTGGATCTGGTCCAGCCATGGTGGCACTACTTGGTGATATGTTTTCCTGCCCTTGTTTCTTGCACCCACAGAGCTTAAGACTTAAGACTTAAATTTCCAAACAAGTTACGAATTCTCTCTGTACTTCTTGCCTGGCATGGATGTCCTGTGTGCCACACAGCTGGTGGTAACTTGGTCCTGGACTAGATCAGTCCACAAAACCTCCACAAAGAACATAAGAAAGCCCACCTGACAGCTGGCTAGCCCAGCGGCCCATCCTCCCAACATATCTCTGCTCATTCCAAACAAGAGGCAGACCCTGCAAGGGAAGGAAGGGCTCCAAGAAGCGTGAGACAAAAGGGAAAATTGCTCCAGAGTGAAAAATAAATAGCAAATTCACTGGACGGGAGAGTCTGGAGTCCTGGGAATACCTCCCAGTGAGTGGGATACTTGTCAGGGTACAGATACAGTTTTAATCAACCTTTAGCTAAGAGTGCTTTAGTGATAGAACACAAGGAGGGAGCGTGCAGAGTCCACACGCTGCCATTTGATCACAGCGTGCTTTTGTTCCTATGTACAAGATGAATCATCCATCCAAGAGGAAGGAGTTCCAGCTGCTCTTGGAGGGGAGACAAGGGTGGGGCAGGGGCTCTGCCGCTAGTTCTGGTGTCTCTTCATGTGCAGGGCCAGGTGGTCAGAACGGGAGAAGCAGCGCCCGCAGGCTCCGCACTTGAAGGGCTTGGCACCCGTGTGCTTGCGGTAGTGCCGGGTAAGCTCATCCGAGCGGGCAAAGCGCCAGTCGCAGCCTTCCCAGGTGCACTTGTATGGCTTCTCTCCTGCGGGGGTACATGGGCCAGAGGTTACAGTCTGCACCACAAGCAGCAAGCCAATGTCCAGTACTTATCCATCCATCCATCCCTTCCCCCATAAGTCCCACTCTATCCATCCATCCATCCTGGCCCTCCACATATCTATCTATCTATCTATCTATCTATCTATCTATCTATCTATCTATCTATCTAACACCCTCCAGATTCTCTTCCCCTCAGAGATGAGACTGCAGTGCGTTGTACAAGTGCCTTGCTTTGAATTTTGATGAAAAGTCAAAATTTCCATTGGAAGATGAAAAGAGTTGTGTTGTTCTCAGCTAAATCTTCCATGGACCCCTGCCCTCAGCCCGCTGCCCCCGCCAGCGCCAGGTTGGCCCCTAACCCTGTGACATTGTGATGTGCGGAAAAGCTCTTGCAGGTCCTTTTCAGTGTGTTTTTGTGACCAGGTGTCACCATCCCCTTTTTATATGGAAGAAGCTCAATTGGTGAAATGTCTCTGCCAGCTGGGCATGTGTATGGAGAAGCCCATGCCAGCCTCACCCAGCTCCTCTCCATATCCCCACAGGCTGTCTGTGCCCTGCAGCGGTTGCAGCCAAGGGAGCTGTGGTGAACTCTGCACCGAGTGCCGCAGCCCGGGCTGTGGCAGGGTGTGGTCCCCTCAAATATTAGTCCTTGTTCTTTAACAGCCTGAACAAGCAGGCAGAGTTCATGGAATGTGCTGACTTTCCCGACCTCAAATATTTACCATCTCATTGGCCAACTGCTGAGAACTTAACAACAGCTCAAGTGCACGTACACATGTGACATGCATGTGCCTGCCCTAGGGTGGGTGCCCATCATATGTGCCCACGGACACAGGCGTGCACACTTGAGCCTAAACATACGTGTGCAAGCACACACCCACACAAACATGAGTTTACATGCAAAGTTAGCACATACACAAAGCCATGCCTGCTAACACACAGGCTTGCATCTGTGGGCATGCACAGCACAAGCGCATAACCACACCTGTTCGCATGCACAGAAAGCATGTGTATCCAGGCCTAAAAACATGCACTCACATTGCATGCACTCACATAAACCTGGAGCACACACAGATAGAGGCACGCAGCAGCAAACAGCACATGGAGAAATGCCCCATAGCTGTCGGCCAGGTGTGAGAAAATATGTTTATGGCTCAGGTAAATAAGAGTTTAAGCTGCGATTTACAAGCAGCACACTGGAAATTTTATGGCATTCTCAGGATCACATGGGTTTGT
Organism: Pelusios castaneus; assembly: GCA_007922175.1. Classification (NCBI taxonomy): domain Eukaryota; kingdom Metazoa; phylum Chordata; order Testudines; family Pelomedusidae; genus Pelusios; species Pelusios castaneus. Next base: position 487,620 of record ML685882.1, on the reverse strand, counting down.
GGGTGTCTTTATTAGTTTTCTAAGCTGAAAGACAAAAGCAAGCTTTGCCCTGCTCAGACTCAGTCATTGTCCTAGCCAGGTCATCTGGCTGGGTCAACCCCACCAAGGCCTTTTACTTTCAAACAATAACAGGTTGATCTCCAGATGGAAAGAAAATGCTTTCCATTGTCCCGCAAGCTGGCTCCTTCCCCCAGGACAGCACGGCAGGCCAGGCTGGAACAATGGGTCCAATTGGCATTCCGATCCCCCGGGAGGTGGGTGAGCGGCCAGTGAGTTATATATTTAATCTCACAATGGCGCTGGGGCAATGAATGGCGTCTCCTGGAGATTGAGAGGGCCTAGACCATAGCAACGGGCAAACCACAGGGGAAGGTGTCAGCGATTGGGTCCCACAGACTTCTCAGGCTAGATCCTATTGGGCGGGTTATCCCACCTGGTCTTTTTAACCCTTCAGGTGACTGAGCTAAGTGAATGCCAGAGTGTAGTTACTTGGAGGATGTGAGAGTACCATGGGCCTTTCCACTCTGGATTTCTCGATTCTCCGAGAAAGAATGGCTGAGGTTGGAAGTTCAATGACTGTGATGTCCTCGGGCTTGTCCACAGGGAACATTTACCCACCACGTAACCTCCCACTATAGCTCTCAGTATAGGCTCACCAATGGCTTCCTCTTCCCCATTTTTCATTCCCCCCTACCTGCTTCCACCAATATGCAAGCCAATTCCAGACACCTCCTCTTTTGTCTCTCTGCCCCAGACAGACAGGCATCATGAGGCAGGTGGTGGTTTGCCTCCTTGGGTCGGTACACAATGGCTTAGGCAACTCGGGAAGCTCACACCTTTCTAATGCGAAGGGCTAATGGGAAGAGCAGAGTCCGGAATGCAGTCAGGAAAAGAGATCTTTATTTGTAAAGAGGAGTGGTTGTTACCATCTCCCCATCCTGAAAATCCTTCCCTGGGGACTCAATGCCTTCTGATGGAACCCTTACTACCATCTGCCCCTGGCAGCTGCAGCCCTCCTTTCCTGACACCTCCTTCTGGGGCGTTTGGCGGCATCTCTACAGGGGACAGCCAAGAAAATGCTGTATCTTGTGCGTCAAGAGCATGCCTCTTTCAGGGGCATGATAAGAGGAAATAGGAGCAGAACCAGGTAGGAGAAATGATTCCCAGGCATGGGACTTGCTTTGTTTTTCATTCATTGCCAATAAAAAAAGAAAAGTGACCCCAAGACAGCTTAATTGCACCCAGTAAAGATCAACACTTCTATAAAAGAGATTTATGAGGGGAGCTATGGTTCTGGGATTGGCCAAGGATCTGATAAGGGCTCAGGTTGTCTTCAGAAGAGCCCGCAGCCCGGCTGCATTGGGAGGGGCCAGGGGCTAGTTTTGTGCCAGGAAAGCTGGGGCACTATTGGAAATCTTTAATTTTAATTAAGTTCATCTCATCTTTGTTCAGGGCAAATGGCATCAAATGCCGGGGATCTCCCCTGAGGTAAAGGGGAAATGTTTCACAAAGGGGATCGCCTTTCCCCTTCTGTTTGCTCCTCATATGCTACATCTATGCATCCATATCACTTCAGGCTGCAATCCTATTGGCTAAGCAGCATCTGGCTTGGTTAGTACTTGGATAGGAGACCTCCAGGGAAAATGCATGTAGCACAAGATGCAATAGGAGGGATGTCTCTCTTGAGCCTGCATTAGACCAATCCCCCACGTGCATGCAAGAGAGCTCAAGGCATGTCTACACAGTAGGGTAATGCGGAGGTGTGATTTCTAAAGCATGCTAATACGTCACACATTAGTCAGTCCTGCTGGCGTGCACTAAACGCTTCCTAGTGTGCCTTAATGTAGTGCTGTTTGAAACATTAGGGACACCAGCAGGCATCGCTGGCACTGGGCAGGCAGGGCACATGCACCAAGTCCCAGCCCCAGTGCCCCGGGTCTGGCGGGGACCCTGGTCCCAGCCGCCGCTGGCAGCCCAATGCACCCCTGCCAGGAATGGAGATCCCGCCCGGCCACAGCAGCCCGATCCAGCCCCCACCGGGGCCGTGGATCCAGGGCCTGCCCAGCTGCCACCAGCCGGATCCGGCCCTTGAGAGAAGGATCGAGTTCCCCTTCCTGGGACGGATTGGGCCTTCCCCGTGGGACAGATTGGAGCCTGGGCCCCCAACCTATTTGGGGGGCAGCGATGCCCTTGCCAGCAGGGTCTATATCAGAGGTGCACAACCTGCAGCCCGCGAGCATGCTCTGTGCGGCCATCTGGGAGTGGAGCGAGCGGGGGCATCACGTAACGTGACACCCCCCACCCTGCATATTGCATTTGTGGCCCTCAAGTGGCCTTAGAAAATGCAATTTGGCCCTTGGCCAAAAAAAGGTTGTGCATCTCTGGTCTATACAAAGACTAATTTTTGTGCAACGTGTTAGTGTGCTTTAGAAATCAGGATTCACTTTGTGGCATCATGTAGATAGTCCATTTGCAGCATTTAATGGGTACACCGTACACATGGATAGGCAAGCATGCATGGTAATGTACAGCTATCAATTTTCTGTTGCAACTGGTATGACTTTTGTTCTTCCAAACACTGCTGGATCTCTGTGATAGGCTCCTCCAAAAAAGCTGCTAGATCTGTTTATCTAATCGCCTTTGTTTTGTTACTGATCACATTGTACCTGGAGTAATACCAATGAAATTACCGGTTTCCACTCCAGTGATGAGTATGATATTAAATAATGTGGCTAGAGAGATCCTAAGTGTTACGCCACACTCAGGTGTGCACTTACCAGTGTGAGTTCTCTGATGTGCCTTCAGGTGGGAACTCTTAGTGTAAACTTTTGTGCAACCTGTAAAAACAGGAGAGAAAGCCCTAAGTGTGAAAAGTGTTGATCTCATACAGATTTCAAATACATCCACCCCAGTTATGGTGAGCTGCAGGAAATGTGAGTTGCGGGGAAAAGGACTGGAAGGAACTTGGGCAATAGTTTGCAAATAAGTAAATGTGTGAGGCTTGTTTCTGTAGCAGCTAAACAAGCAAAATTATTCAGATTGAAGCCTGCATGTGACAGCTGAGGACAGATTCTTTTAGGCAAATCAGACAGGCAACAGAATAGCCAACCTCTTCCATAGGACCCCCATAGGACCTTTCTCGGTATGATACTCGTACCTGTGTCTCGACTGGGGATGGGGAACCAGGTTCAATCAAATCAAATCAAATCCAAGCTTTCATCCCAAGCTCACACTGAACCTTTTACAGAGGTAGCATAAAAATGTTCACTTGTGCATTGCTATTTGACTGTTTTGCATTGCCTCTGACTTTCTGGATTTCAGACAGGTTCAGAAAAATGGCCAAAATACTGCAAGAAAAGCTTTTTTTGTGGTATTCCTAGCTCCAGCAGATGATGATGAATGAGAAAACAAGAAGTACTGGCAATTTTGTGAGGCTCTGGCCCAATTTTAAATAATCAAGAGCAGAGTGGATTAAAAAATTTTCAAAGGAACCGTTTTCAGTTAGAAAATGCACTTACATCTAAACCTACACATTTTGCAGAAATATGTCAATTTCAATGATATATCTGAGGGAAAATGTTAAAATGAATCATTTCGACTTTTTCGTTTCCTTTGTATAATTGTTAAATGTTTCACTGGGACAAGCTCAAAATGTTTCATTTTGGCTTTATTGGTTTATTTCATTTCATCATTTATAGTATAAGATTAATTTCAATAGTACATTATATGTACAAATTGTATAATTAATACATGATAATGTTTTGACATTATCAAAACAAAATATCTTCACCTTATTGGGTCAAAATGATGCAACATAATTGAAATGAAATATATTGATGTTTCTGCATCACAAACTTTCTGAAATTTCGACTCCATGAAGAATTTTAAAGTTCAGCTTTTCCAAATCAGAACAAAAACACATTTTGAAATGTCAGAAATTCCAACGTGATGAAAATTCATCTTTCCAATAGCTCTATTCATGACATTCAGATAAACATCAGATTCATCCAAATGTTAGATGTTCTTCAGAATTGAAGGCACACTCCAAATTCTTTTTGTTTAGCCCATCACTAGCTTTCTCTGCTTACAGCTCTTTTATTCTCTCTATTGGCTATTTTTCATTCTGCTGGAAATCTGTTTTATCAAGATCAGATTGATTCTTCTTTGTTTGAAGTTTGCTCTGCATAAATCAATGTGACTGAGAGAAATTGTTGTGTTGCATGTACCAGCCTGAAACTCAGCTGCCTCAAGGAAATGTAGCTGATTAGAGGAACTCCCCACCCATGCCTGGAACTCTAGTGATGTTTACATAAGCCACCATTGGAGCTGAGGCACAAACCAGGTTTCCTGTGGTACCAGGTAGTGATGGGTCAAGATCTAAACATGTTTCAACTTTGAGGGAAACAGGGTTTATAGCTGAATTTTATGAAAGTCCCCACTCTGATGGGCTAGATCAAAATAGTGGATCTGAACACCCTCTAACTTTGGAGTGTCCTAACCCAGGACACTCATAAAACTCTTGCTTGTTTCTGAACTCCTATGAGTGTAACTCTGGATATTCTCATCACTCATATTCATTTTTGAACCTTGCTAACATCTTGGCCTGGCTGATATCTTGTGGCAATGAGTTCCACAACCTATTTGTGTGTTGTCGTAATACAAACATTTCATTCCATCAGTTTTTAATGTCTTGACTGTCAATTCCCTTGAATGTCTCCTGTTCTTGTATTAGTCGTAGATTCCAAGGTCATATGGGACCTTTAATGTAGATGAAAGGATTTTTCCCAAAGACCTCCAAGAGTAGATGTGTTAGAAAAATATCCTGGCAATGGTGAGAATGTTCCAGTGATGAGTTGGTTCAATGGTTAATTACTCTGACTCTGAAAAATGTACACCTTACTTCCAGTTGAAATTTATCTGGCTTGAGCGTCAACCCATCCGATCATGTAATAGCTTTCTCTGCTAGATTGAAGAGCACATGATTAAATATTTGTTGCCCAACGAGGTACTTATAGATTGCAATCAAGTCACCCCTTATTATTCTCTTTGCTAAGCTAAATAGATTCAACTCCTTGAGTCTATCGTTATGAGGCATGTTGTCAAATCCTTTATTGTTCTCATGGCTCTTCTCTGAACCCTCTCCAATTTACAAACATGTTTATTAAGACAAGGGGTAAATAACAGGACTTGGCCTATTGTCTCTCGAGAACCCCTGATTCCTTATATATTTATCATGTCCCATCTTCTTCGACATACAATTTTTTCATGGGAAATAATAGCTCGTGTGCAGGCTTAATGGCTAGCTACATCAAAAGGAGAATTCTGGCTCCAAAGTCTGCAACTGCTTCTTTTATGGCCATTGCAGAGATGACTGTATGTCATGTGGACTGGAGCCAATTTAATGTTAGTGGTACGGTATACCATAGATATTACAATGCACCTTCCATATAGCATGCACATAGCCCACCACTGACATGCAGCCCCTCTGAGGTGGAGGGTGTCAATCAGCTGCAGAAGACAACTTTGAGAGGAGGGGACATTGTGGACAAAGGCACGGTAAAGGTCAGACAGGAGAAATCTGCACACATCAAGAAAGGATTCAAAACCAGCACAGGAGCTGTGACGGTACCTGGGTAATCACAGTGATGTATCCTCCTTTTCTCCAGCTCTGGGTTATTGCGTCTGTTGTATTTGGGAGTTGGCAGGATAAGGTGCCCTTGGGAGAGGGTCCCGAGACCATTTGGGAGTGCGGGAATCTGCGACGACTGTACCAGCTTCAGTCCAAACGTGGCTTCATAGGAGGGTGGGGGTGAGATGGTGTTGATGAGCTCGGGTTGATTTTCTGGGCTGCCGGGCTGTGAGTTTGGGGGTGAAGGGGGCAGGTTCAGACCTGGGACAGGATAGAACTGCCCTGGGATGTTGTAGTTTCCCTGACCTTGTGAAATATTTTGGAAGTGCTTCACTTGTCCGCCAGGCTGGATGGGTCTGGGGAGCATGGCACTGCCCGTGGACATGGTGACGCCGCTGATGGTGTTGATGGATGTGGTGCTGCCAGTTGAGGGAACCAGAGTGGCGACATCAGCGTCACCATTGCCAATGGGCATCTGGTAAAGCTGAGCCTGCTGTGGGCCACCAGACAAAGAGATCTCCGAGGGCATCTCCTGCTTGATGAAGATATTGTTCACCGCCACCGACTGTGGCATGCTGAAGACACTGGTGAAATCTGGCAGAGTCTGTGTCGAGCCTGCTGCAGATGAACAGGGCTGGGCAAAGCTGGTGCCAGGCTCTGTTTTGATCTGTGGGAAAGGTGTGAGGGGCTTGGCTGGCCGGTAAAGCCCGGTTCGCAGGTGTGTGGTGTCAGGCAATATTACATTGATGTTCACACTGTATGGCGTGGAAGGCTTTTCTGTCGAGAAGAACTCATCCACCACGGAGGCACTGTCCCTGCGATACTTCTTGTCTGACACCATTGGAATTGGTAGCACCTGATTTGAGAGGTACTTGTCCAGTTCAGAACGTCCCTGCGGGGAAGAACAAAGGAAGAACTCTTGAGTGAAGAGTTTAGACACTATGGTGATGACTGCTCTAACAATACCTAAGAGAGATGGGTGGCAAAAGGGCAGGAAAAATGGTCTAATGGAAAGGGCAATGGACTGGGATGCAGGAGCGCAGTTCAGCCACAGACCTCCCACATGACTTTAGGCAAATCACTTAAGTCGGTGCCTTCAGTTTCACCATCTGGGAAATGGGCATAACCCTTCTTTATCAACTGTGAGGATAAAACCTATTAATGACTGTTAGGTGCTTAGATACAGTAGTGATGAGGGATGCATAAGCAGTTAGGTAGAGAACACAACAATAGCAAAAGGGATGCAGTCAAATAAAGAAGGGCCAAGATTTAGATTTTTCCGTATAAATAGTAAGAGGGGGAGAACTTAAAACTAAAGCTGGTAAGCCTAAATCAGAGCACTAGCTCCAAGTGTTCTCCAACTGTGGGGGAGTTAGGACCAGGGTGAGGCTTGGGCCCAGCTCTCTTTTAAAATATATAAAACCTAATAAGAATTAATAAGACTATGGATTTTTTTCTCATTACAACAGATGATTTGACCTCACCTTCCTCTATATGCTGTTCCCCAGTGTTTGAATCTTAACAACTGCTTTGATTTGCTGTTTGCTTGCTTAAGTCGACTTAATTTACTCTGCGTCTACACTACACTTTCCTTAAGTCGACTTAAGCAAGCTGCTTAAGTCGACTTAAGGAAAATTAAGTCGACTTTACTAATCCTGCTTTTAAGTCAACTTTTGGCTTAAATCGACTTTCTAAAGTCGACTTAAGCCAGTGTAGACCTGGAGTAGCCCTAAGTCGACTTAGTGCTCTCCAGGACTCCCCCACTGCTTTCCCTGCTGGGGAGATGGCACAGGGAGAGCCTGGCATGCCCCACCACACCCTGCCCCTATGCCCTGCCAGGGTCCCTGTCCCCCTTTGCCCCATTGTACCCAGGTACAATGGGGCAAAGGCTGAGCCCCCTGGCACTTGGCAAGGGGTGCTCCTCCCCCGCCACTGTGGACCTGTCCTAGGTCCACCTAGCCCCTACAAGTCAACTTAGGCATCCAGTGTGGACGCTCTAGGTCAACTTTGTAGGGTCCCCCAAAGTCGACTTAAAATTTAAGTGTAGACATGCTAAGTCGACTTAACAAAGTCGACTTTAAGTCAACTTAGCTAAGTCGACTTAAATTAACAAGTGTAGACATAGCCCTAGATTGGAAACTGACTGGTCCATTTTCACCCTCCCCATGAAATTTTCCCATCTGTAATACAACATAACAAAGCTTGCATTTCAGTCCTGACTTTCTACATATGTTTTTCCAAATTTAAATATTCCAGGACAGCAGCAGCTCTGGTTACAAATATCATCAAACTCTGGATTCCTTCATGACTGCTATCTGACAGAGCATCGTCAGGACCCATTCTCATTGATTCAACAGTCCAAGGGCAGCAACCTGCTAGGAAATTCAATCCCTGGCGTCTGACGACTGAAGCTCTGCTCTTTGTGGTTAATGATGCTACCGCTAATACTGCTTAATGGAGCTCCTGCCTTTAATTATGTGGTTACCCAGGTGTCATTCTCATTCCATAAACCTCATAAACTCATTCATCTGCAGGGGAGCTGGCAAACCAACCCAATTTCCTTGGGTCCTGCAGATATGGGCTGGCACAGCCGACTGAATACTGCAAGAAAGCACTCTGATCTCATCATCACTTCTTATGCATTTTGCCAGAAGGCTTTGCGGTAGCGAACAACATCGCTATGTGCCAAAGTCACCCTGGTGCAACTAGACTGCTGTCAGTGGAGATGAATTTGGCCGAAGGTGTTTTCTCCACCCTACTTTCTATATGGCAAAAATACACCTATTTTTTGTTCAAAGCATCCCAAGCTTTGCCCGAGAGCCACAATGGCAATGTGCCAAGAAGCTGGGATCACACCTAATTTGTATTTAATGGAGCAAGTATTGCAGCTGCTCTGCTCTTTAAAATGGAGGCAGCCCCATGTCCCAGCATGCAATGCACCATCTTGATCCAAGCAGTTGGGCTGAGACCTGAAATCTCCAACAGGCCATTGCAGAACTGTACAGGCTGCACAGGAACCACCTTTGGTTGCAACTCGACTAACAAGAAGTGATATGCCCATTTGTCTGGTGTTATCAGCAGACCATCCCTGTCAAGTCAGATGTGCTGGAAAGCTCCCAGATGTCATTAGGGGGCATTCTCAAAGCAGGGGAGTGCAGGCCCATGGTGCCAAGAAGTTCCGCTCATATTAAATGGCTGACCTATTTCCCTACGTCTCCTGGGTTCAAACACTCTCCTTTGATCTGAGACCACCCAGTGCTATTGTGACAAAAGATATGGATCAGAGCCACAAAGTACCAATCTAGAATTGGATCAAAATTGGGGTTTACACTCAGGTATCTGGGCCCAGCCCATGAAAGACACACCTGAGCTGCAATTTGAATCTGAATCCCAGTTTCCACAAAGTTTTGGATCCATGTTTCCGATCAGGGAACCCTTGGAAAGCGGCCTGCTCTTGCCTGATTCTCTCTGCATTATGTGTCACTCCAGCCTGTTATTTTTAGAGGCAGGAGTCAGATAATTGCTTGGCAGTACAGGGGTTCTACCGCCAGCTCTGAATGCCGCACATACCTGAGCAATGAAATGACCCACTCACCAGGGAGATGGAGGAGGGAAGTGTGGGCGTCAGGTATATTTTACTTCTAAGATGCCCTTATCTCTGGTATTTCGATTTCTTGCCTTCACTTTACAGGAAAGGAGTTTTTCTAAGAGGTTTCCATCATGTCCAAGGCATTTAGGCACCTGACTCACACTGAAACCAATGGAAGTTAGGCACTTGACCAGCCTTGAAAATATGGCCCACGATGTCTTTGTGCATGGATTCCCTCCTGCTATATTTAATCCTGTGCATTCTCAAACAGGGACACCCTAACCTACACATTCCCTTGACAACTTCTCCGAACCACAAATCAGAACATCAACGTATTGCACCATCCACCCCCAAAGGAAATGCAGCCAACTGGTTCCACCACTCCCACTACTGAAATGCAGCCAACTCAGGGATAGGATGTGGCAGCTGATTGGCAGCACGCAGCAAGCCCATTGTGTTGGATGTGAAGTAAAGAATACTGTAGCTGAAGCAGTATTATAGGTCAGCAGACCCAAGTCCAGAGGCTATGTCTACACTAGAAAAGTTAAGTCGACTTTATTAAGTTGGAGAACGGATAAGCACAGAGATTCAGGGACTTGCCTGTGATCACACAGGGATTGTGGTAGATCTCCCAAGCCCCAAGTGGTCGGAATTTAATCATGAGACTCCCCTACCACTCCCAGTGGTACTCCTACTGAACCTGCATGTACTGCATGTTTCCTCAAGTGTGATGGGGAGAGGGAAGGGAAGGGAAGCGGGGAATTCAGCATGCTCAGTTTACAGTGTCTTGGTCCTTAATTTGGTTCTTAGTAAACCCCAGCAGGTGGATCTGCTCAGGAGAAACCAGCCATACTGCATGAAGGCACCTCTTAACCCCAAGTAAGTAGCAGAAACGTGTGTATAGAAGAATAATAAAAACCTTCACCTCCATAATAAGTGGCATCCGCTGCTCCATCCTCATTGGGGTAAACTGTGGAATAAACACAGCCCGTTACTGGGCAGTCATGGTGCAGTTCATCGTAAACATGGGACTCAGCGTCCTCTGAAACCCCTCTTCTCCCCCAGAAGGGCCAAGGAGTGCCCATGACACGCATGCCTCCGTCAACACGCATGTCTCCATTCACACTCATCACACTGTACCAAACCCAGAGGCCCGGATGCTGGAGTGCGCTGGCCAAGAGCCCTGCGGGATCCTGAGTGCTTTACGCAGGTCGGCACAGGGAATGGGATGGGGCTTTCTTACTGTGCAACAGGGCTGCTCCTCCACGCCAGGACATCTCCTGGTGTCTTTGGCATCAGTAGCCAATCAACCCCCCCCCCCCCACACCCACACCCAAGGCGGGGGGCTGGGCGGGGGGGGGCCTCAGCTTAATAAACCCCACTGGCTGCTCCCTGCGGTTACACCTGGCCCCAGCAGCTACCTGCAGGTTCCCCCCTGTCCTGGCACCCAAGATCCGCACCCACTGCCTTCAGCTCCCATCCAGGATGGGGATCCACTCACTACTGTTGTTTAGTGATAGTTGCTAGGCAACACAGAGCTAACCATTCTTTCTGCCTGCATCCCGGAGAGGGCAGTCGTGGCAACAGCACCCTGTGGCACAGGTGGTGCAGATTCATAGGTGTCTTCTTGGGGGAAGCCAAAAGGTCTACCCAGGCCAGCTGGGGCACCTTAGCTCCACCAAAGGCCAGCCAAGTCCAACAGAATCCAGAGGGGTGGGGGCATCTGTCTTATTCTGGTGTCTGTTGCCCAATGGGCAGAGCTGGTGTGTGGTTGGCATTGAAGAGAGCATCGCTGATGGGTAAGTTTCAGTGCCTTCATTGCTACATGGGAGAAAACCTGGCACAGAGAAGCTAAGTGAGTAAATGGCAAGAATGGGGATGGAGCCCCAGGTTGCTTGTATCCCAATTGCCAGCTCAGTCCACTAGGCTACACTGTTTTATGGGCAAATTAAGACTAACTTTCTGCCCCAAACTGGGATAAATTTGTTTCCCCTAACTGTACAGTACCAAGCATAATGGTTTCTGATTCAAACTGCCGTGGTGGCAATCAATACCAACGCCCTACAGCAAGGGAACATTCAAAACCAACTCTGAGCCATCCGACTGGGAGCAATCAGAATTAATACAAACAAATTATGAAGTATTGCATTCACAGTCTAAACACAAAAAGATGGACCCTGGTCTCCTCTATACAGTCCACATGATGGAGCTTAGGGCAGACACTGCGACGATCCTTGGTTTCCCAGTGTTTCGTATGTAGATTTTCACACACACACACCTCAAGAAACCATGGTGATGAGAAAGTGTAAACGTGAGATGGGTAGATTAGATTCAAACAGAAAGACATCTATGCACATTTTCATACACACACAATTGCTCTCTCCCTCTTCCTCCTACTTACTTCAGGGTTCTACAGTGACACCGTTTGTTTTGGTACAATTTAAATCTTATTTATATAAAGACACAAAAGACATGCTATCTTTTTGGCAGAAACTTTTTTAGCTTCTTTTTTTAATCAGCAGGGGATATTGCCTCAAGGAGAATTTTACTTCCAGCATGAAAAAAGACCCTAAGATTAGTTTAATTAGGGGAAAAATCCTCCTTTGTAATTTGCATGGTCTGTTTTTAACACCTGTTGTTTTGAAACTCCACTCCAAACTGCAAACTGTTTGAATGCATTTGGAATCAGTTTACATTTGTTTTCCCTAATGCTTCTGATAGAGCTGCAAATCTGTGCACACGGAAATGGAAATTTAGAGAAAGGTTTTGTTTGTTTTGGGGGGGGGGTTGCAAGAAATTGTGAATTTGACTGAGAGAAAATTCTGCAGTGAAATCTACCTTGTGACAAAATCACAAATGTCCCTACATTTAATCCTGTTGCAAAATTAACTTAGGAAAATATTTACCGTCTGCAGATACAGTGAAAAATTGAAAATAAAATTATAAAGTGGTTGAAGAGGTTTCACAGTTCTAGAGTCAGGAATCCTTAGATCACTGGCCCTTTACCATACCGGGAACACTCTAGAATTCCCTTCTCATTCAGCCAGGCTCTAAGTAGGACTCCCCACCCATTCAGTAACATTGGGAATGCAGGTTGAGAGCCCCTGCCCTAGATTTTTGATGAAGAAGTAAGTACTCTGTGTTGAATGTTGTGGTCTAATGCTCCGACCTCAGTCCATTCAGTCCACAAATCCCAGAGTTAACACCAGGAAGGTCATGGAACAGAAGCGAAAAACAGCTTTTATAGCTATAGATGAGACACTCAGCACTCCTCAGGCCTCAATTTCCCACACTTAAATGCAGGTAATATTTACCTCCCTCCAAGGCAGGCAAGGGAGATGAGGGTTGTGCAAATCACTGTGTAAGTCGTTACTGTTGCTGTCCTCTCCTCCCTATGATCCGAGGTCATCAACGCCCCATGTTTCTAAGATCAGAAGCAAATCTTATTTCCTCCTTATAGAACGCAGGAAACCTGTATTCTTGGTTAGGAGAGCGGGGGCTGGGCATAGGATTATGCCACCTTCAGCACTTTTCTGTTCTTCCTCATAGACAAAGCCCGGCCAATGCATTAACCAACCTGCCAGATGAGTTGGGAGTTGGTTCTCAGCCTGCTCAGTATTTCTCTTAAGAGGCCTAATCCTCCCTAACCGGCAAAGAGGGATCTCATGATGTCATTGAGTGGGTCCGTCACCTAAGGCAGAGATAAGGAAAGCTACCTGGCCAAACCCCATGGAGTTTGGTGACCCTTGGCTTCCTAGAGAGAAACAGCTCACTTTCTAATTGAGAATAAATGGACTGGGAAGACAGAGGAAAGGAACCAATCCTGTGGAGACGGAGCGAAGACAATACTAGTATGAGGCCCACACAAGCCATTCAACCTCATAACTTCCTGTGAAGTTGGGCAGTAATGTTACTCCTCTCTTATAGACAGACAAACAAGAGACAAGTGTATTTGCCCAGGGCCACCCTTCAAGTGCTAGATCAGGGACTTACACTCTTTCGCCATCAGCCCCACAAGGCAATGCTGCTTGTGAAGAAAAGGGCCCTTCAAGCCCTCAACTCCACTAGCCAATCCCACCCTTTCAAGGAAGCTGAGCAGGGGAATGCAGCAAATTGAAGCACTTGTTATTTAGCAACCTGGAAGAAGCAAACCAGGGCTTAGCCAGAATGGCAGACAAGAGTCCAGGGCTGGGCTGGGACTAGGCAAATATAATTACAGGAAGTCTCACATACAATCCATAATGTGAAGACCTGCCACAGTTCCTTTGGAGCACTAATGTAAAGGGATAGCACCCATGCATCCAACTTGCTTGTGACCAGATCCTGGGAGAGGATCTGAAATACTTTAAAATTTGCAAGGGTCTCCAGGAGAAAGAAGGGTGCGCCCTTGTATGTTCAGCCTGCATAGAAGCTGTTTGTTGGTTTTATGAGAGGTCTCCCCTATAACACTTTGGTTTGCTTTATGCAGGCCAGCTGGCCCCTGGTTAACCCTGTCTTTGACCCCGAGACAACAGGACTAAAGTCAGACCTGCTGAGGTGATTACGGTGAATTGCAGGAGGAACCGCACTCAGAATCTAAAGGGAGAGGGTCCAAGAACAGTAACAGCTAGATGCCTGGAACCTAAAGTGTGGGTGTGGGCACTCAAGGAGGGACTCAAAGTTGCAGTGACTTCAGAACCGTGACACCAGATCCCTGGTGAAAAATCCACCTTGTTAAGGAAGAGATTTCAGTGGATGTAGCTAGTCATTTGGTCAATTCTAGCACATCTATGCCATTTCCTGCCATTTCTCAGCCTAATTAGCACTCACTGGAGGGAGCTATGGATCTGAGGAAGCAGCTATATCAACTGGCCCCTCCAAGTGACAAGCACAGCAGGTAAGAGTGTAAAATAGACTAAAAACCTAAAACATTCCAGTGCAAAATTTAAAAAAGCAAAGCTCATGACACCCTGGCAACACAAATCCCATGAGCACTCATCACCAACCCAGCACGGGTGTGCAACACGGAACCTATGAGTGTGCCTCGCCAAGCCATCACAAGCATGCAACATAGATCTCATGATGAGTGTGCGCCACCAACCTGCTGCAGATGTATAGATAGTTTTCATGATGGAAATGCATCAGCAGTCCAGGATAGGCATGCAACATGAATCCTATGGTAACCACACATCACCAATCCAGCAGGGCATGCAATGCACCCCCCATGCAGCAAGTATCCCATGATTGATGCGCACCATGGTTTGGTCTCTACTTCCTCTTCCTGAGTCCATTCAGCCAACAGAGTGGAAAGCAAACAAGAAAGTATCTCTGCTGCTGGATCAATGAATGAAACTGATAATGGTTTCCATTAAAGGCAAAGGGGAAAAGTGGCATGAGCCTTTCCAAGGGTAACGGCCCATCCAAACCCATCACCCTGTGGCCTACGGAAATAGCACAACTGAGTTGTTTGAAAACCTCTTCCATTCATTTCCTTATCCTTCGTGCTCCGTTGCCTGGGAATTAGAAGTACAGAACATGCGAGACCTCCTGGAAACTGTGCCTTGCTCTGAATCTGGATTTGAAGTCTACCTATTGAAGTCTCCCGTGATGGCATGGGAGAAGAGATGAACTAGCCACCTTGATCACAGTCCCATGTGAGTCCCTAGGTATGGACCAGGTATGTAGCTCATCCTGCCACCCACACTGTCACAGCTGCATTGCTAATTTTAGCATGCTAGCTCAATCAAAGCGAGCTAGAATATGTAGACAGCAAGCTGGTGATTACACTTCCAGCCCATGTGTAGTAACACCCATAGACACAGCAAGATGAGGTGTGAGCGTAACAAAAATCACCTGAGAACAGAATGCTCCTGAAAAGGTTTTCTTTTGATACGCCTTGGGAATCCAAGAGAAGTGGGCACTATCCAAGCCTTCCCACAATGCTCTCTTGCCGCCCTCACAGCATGCCTACAACTTGCAGTATAATGTAGTGGAAGACACTGGGTCACTTGGAACCCTGCCCATTGAGGGAATATCAGTGCAACACAGGTCTTCGAAGGACGTCACACCCTCACTAGAGAGGCCACTACTGGAAAATATCCATCAGAACCACTCTTCCATTGGGAAATGCTGTTTCTACTACACTGACATTTTTCACAGCATCATACAGATTGTGATGAAACTATTTTTAAAAAATAGAAAAAAAAAATAAAATATTGATATTTTCAGAACAAGAAGTCTGCATTTTTTTTTCATTTGGAGAAGGGCTTTAGTTTACCTATTTTTTTTTAAAATAGAGCTAAGTAAGATTCAAAATCAAAACAAAATCTTTTGATTGATCCACATGGAATTTTTTCAAAATTCTGTTTTGCAAAAAATTCAGAATTTTGGCCTTCCCCAGAATGGGATGGAAAAAATGTCAACATCTGGAAATTTTTTGTGGGATGGAAAAGCAATTTTCAGATAAGCTCTAACTGTTTATTTATACGCTATTCTTATTCTTGGCTGACCGAGGATAGGGCAGGTGAGGACTCACTGATGTATTAATCCAGCCACCCATTAGGTTCTTCTCAATCACATGAAGAATCAATGACTTGGTGCTTTAATCTCAAACATTTCCTCTCTGCCTGCCAAAGAGAAAAAAGATTTAACCCTTTCGCTGGCCCACTGCCAAAGGTTTAGCTTGGGACATGGTTATGGAGAGTAACAATATTTGGGATGTCTAGATACTGCCAGGACACGCACTCCATCTGCATCTGCATCTGACGAAGTGGGTTATAGCCCACGAAAGCTTATGCTGAAGAAAATCTGTTAGTCTATAAGGTGCCACAGGACTCTCGTTGTTTTTGCTGTACACAGACTAACACGGCTACCCCTATGGAAACTCCAGAAATGATTATACTCAGAAAGCCTTTAGTATTTCCTATTGGGATTGCCAAGTTTTTTACAAAGCAAATGAGTTTATTCTCTCAGCTCCCAGTGAGCAGCTATATCATACCCATTTGTCTAGAGGAAACTGAGGTACAGATGGGTAACTTGACTTGCCCAAGACTAACTAGAAGGTCAGTTGTAGAGGCCAGAGCAGAACCCAAACATACTTGACTTCGGCCTCCAGATCAGTGTCCCCTGCCCTGCCCCAAAAAGGGCAGAGGGGAAAATGCTTAAGAAGAAAATACAATTTTATTGTAATAAATAAATAAATAAATAAATAAATCCCTGAACATTTTTGCACAAAACAAAAAAACTTAGTTTCTTTTGAAATGTTTCACAGAAATGACAATGTCATTTTCAAGCAGCTCAGATGATCTATGGACCATGTGGTCCTTAGCCCCTCCAAAGAGAGGGCCAAAAAGAGAAGCAATTAACAGGATGACAATCCACTGCGACCTAGGCTGAAATCCACCAATTCAGTTCTTGCTGGCCAACAAACAGTAACAGCTTATTGTCTTGGTCTGGATTCAAACCAGTGTCCTATAGGTAGAATGTTCCATAAAAGCAAGATCAAGCACTTTCTCCAGGGTCATCCAATCTGCCCACTTAAAACCCTTTTAAAAAAACTTTAAATTTAAAGATTTCATCATAAAATCTTTTTTAAAATTCTGATTAATCCACATAACAGTGGTTTGTGCTCCCCTGCCATTTCAGCGGTGATGTCACTCTTCCTAGAACTGTGCTGATCAGTTCCGGTTGCTGGCACACAAAGAAAAAATGTGCTAGATTGAGGATTAGGTGTTGTAAAAGCTGAAGTTGATAAATAACAAAGAGCCATAACAACCGCAGATGTTTTCAACACACAGGCAGCGAGGGGGTGGAGGGAATCGATGTCTGCTAAAAATGGGAAGGGATCATTATGTTGGGAGTGGGGGGAAGAAGCAATTCAGCATTCCTCCACAATTTCTATTTCTGACCACTCCAGCCCAGCTTATTGGTCACTGGGGGCTTGCCAGGATGCTAGCTTTGAATCTGGTCCTGCAAACACTTAGGACCTGGTCTACAGCCTGGTGAAGTCAATGGAAAGTCATCAACAAGCTTTCTGTCAGGCCCTTTATGAGAATGATGGACTTAGAGATAGGACAAACTCATGGTAAATTAGGCAAAAATCACAGAACAGTCAGAGTAAAAATGAATAAAATCATGGTATGATCACAGTCCCCAAAATGTAATTTTTAACAATAGAATATTACAAAATGGAACATTTACACTGCTCGGTTGGCCTTGGGCACCCCCCACAGCCAATGGCAACACTCACCCAAGGGACTCGCCTGCATGCCAGCCCTGCAATTGGATACTACCTCCTGGGTCCTAGTGCTAGAAAAGTTCCAATTCTATGTATCCTGGGTGGCCCAGCATACAAAGAAGTGGAAAGTCACGGCAGGTCACTGGAGATCAGTGGCTAAAGTAAGTGGGAATGTCAGGGAACGCCATTCCCAGGCCCCACAAATTTCATACATTTCATTCCTTTGGATTCCTATGGGAAGGGGGCCCAAAGATTAGGAAGATTCTGGGGCCCATTCCGGGACCCATCAAATTATACTTTAACCACTGCTGGAGATCATGGTTTCCGTGACTTCTGTGACCTCCATGACTTAGTCTGATCCACTGAAGGTTTATTACAGTAGTGCCTGCGGCTGACAAACAAGAGTGTCCTATTATGGTAATCACTGTGCCAATTCAAAGTACGGTAATAGAACTTGCCTCAACGAGCTTTCAGTCTCAACAGATAAGGAAGACAAAGGTCAGGAGAAAGGGAAATAGCATACAAGACCCTTAAGCATGGGTATAGCTTTACTCACCTGAGTAGATGTACAGAATCTAATGGGACAATTTGCGTGAATAAAGTTATATATATGCTAAAGTGTTAGCAGATTCTGGACTTGTGTGTACGTGAATGAATGAGGTTGCCCCCTAGTGGCTAGGCCACATACAAGAATCAGGATTCGTGAAAGCAAAAGAAAGCTCTTCTTCAGTTCCTAGAGGAGAAACTTGTTGTTTTGAAGCTCAAAGACCAGAGTTCTAATCTCACCTTTTCATGGGTGTACATGACTGCAACCCAAGGCCCAGCTCCACAAAGGTATTTAGGCCCCAAACATCCATGGAAAGCAATAGACATGAGGAGCCTAAATACCTTTGTGGAACTGGCCCCAAAGTCTGTTGTCTACACGCACCTGCTAGAAACCCAGTTTCCAAGCTCCTAAAAAGGAATAACCAACAATAGGCAGGAAAGACATCAATCAGAAGCCTTGACCAGTTCTTGGCAGCATCCATTTGAAAATATGTGTTATAAATAGAATGTGTTTATATACCGATTTGGTTCAGTATCAGCATTTATTGTCCCCCCTAGTTAAATATTGACCTGGACAAATATTTGCATCTCTGATCATTCAGTCTTGATATTGACCTCAACTGAAGTCAGTTTCTGTTTGTTGCCTCATTTGTTCTAGAACTCTCTGAGGATAAGGATTAGCGATAGCGCAGGCAGCCCTGCCTACCAGGAGAAAAGCCTGAGATTTTTCCTTTCAAGCAAAACACACACCCGGTATACATTAGCTACAGTTCCACTGAAGTCAGTGGGTCAAATCCTCAGC
The DNA here is from genome assembly GCA_007922175.1 of Pelusios castaneus. Taxonomy (NCBI): domain Eukaryota; kingdom Metazoa; phylum Chordata; order Testudines; family Pelomedusidae; genus Pelusios; species Pelusios castaneus. Next base: position 468,839 of record ML685882.1, on the reverse strand, counting down.
TAGCATAAATCACCATCCCTCCACTACAGCCATGGAGGAGTTTAGCTTCAACCCCAGCCAGCTTGTACACCTTTACAGGTGTTAAACTGCATCTACACTATGTGCTAAGCGGCAATTCCAGTGTGGTTATCTACCTCTGGTAGGTAATTCGATATAAATAGAATCACATTGTTCCCTAATCTACACAAGACCCATGGGGCTACACTGCAGTTTTCTACCCTGAGTGAATGGATTGCCAGTTAGCCAGAGGCTCCTAACATCTTTGTAAAGTTTAGGATGGGCACCTCACAAAGGTTTGTTCCAGGTTTGGGAGTTGCAGACCTTTGAAGTTCTGGGCCTAAATTTCAGGGTAAACTTTGAGGCCTTTGTGCTTCCTGGCAGGTTGGACAGGGGAAATTTCTTAACCAACACAGTTTTTCGGAACTGTGCTGCTAGCTTCGATGAGGCTGGTGCACAAAAAAACAAGAGAAGATCCAATTGAAATCCAAGTTCTAAACCCCAATAAGCTCCAGCCTCTGCCAAATAGAAAACGAAAGAACACATGCAGTTGGGACTTCGAGAAACGGAGTGAATCCATAAATGAACTGAAGATGTAACTGACTCGGTAGGCCTCCTGTAGCAGCGCTACAGGCGCTGAGCTTGGATGAAGCTCCTGTGCTGTTTAAAATCACTTCTTGATACTGAACCTGGGCTGTTGCCATTGATGGAGTCTGTATCTATGGAAAACCATCTAATCTCTTACGTAATGAATGAGGTAGATTACCAGATTGAGGGGCACCCCCTACCAGACATTAGGGTAACTGCAGGCTCCATTACCCCAAATGGAAGAGGACTCCCTATCCGTTCAACATTATTCATAGATGATAAAGCCAAAAGGGACCTTGGTAACCATATGTCTGAACTCTTGTACAGCACAGCCATGGGGGCTTCTCAAAATTAACTCCTGTTTGAACTAGAGCAGGTCTTCTAATGCAGATATTGTTAAACAACCTTTTTCTCCCCATCTTTCAAATTTTGGGGCTACTACATGATTGGCTATTCGGGCCCTTTCTTATCAGCAACGTTCCCCCGATCTAAAGCATCTTCTCATCTCACTGTGGGAAATGTCTCCCCTGACATGCCCAGCCCTACTTCGAATATTTCAGTGCTGGTCTTCCAGATCAAACAAACACTTCTACAGCAAGCTCTGTGCAGAACCACTCTTGGGGGAGTTGTCTGGTAGGGGGTGAAGTTAGTGAACGGGCCACGCTTCTCAGGATTCATCACTCCGCAGCCTAACCTCTGGTGGACGAACCACTTTGTTAAACTGGGTCAATTCTAGGATGAAACCTGCACCAGAAAGGAAGGATATTACAGCTCCAGCTTTGCAAAGGAATCTCTTCCAATGTACATTCAGGCTCTGTAATCTCTTAGCTAGTAGAAGTCACTACAGGCCTGAAACGGCATCTTTCCCGCACTGAGCCCCAACAGAGCACAGATGCACTGTGCTGCATGAGGTCAAAGGTTTCAGATGCCTTCAACCCCCTGGCACAGGGCCCAGTTGCCAATTAAAGCACTGCTGTCCAGTGTAGCATATCATGACTCACCTAATATCTTTGCTGCACCTAAAAGCCCCAACCAAGACCAGGGCCTCACCGTGCTAGGGGCTGTATGTGCCACACGGTGACTGTCCTGTCCCCAAGAGCTTATGGTCTAAACTCTAAATAGACAGATACAGCTGAAGCAGAGGAACAAAATGTCCAGAGACCTTCTTTTCATCTTGAAAAGCTGTGGCAAAAAGTTCCAAAGTTGTCAACATTCTCAGCATTTCTCGTTTTGACATTTTCTAAACAAATCCTTTCAGTGTTCCAGTTCTAAATGACTGAACTTTGAAATTTAAACGAAGAAGAGCACCAAAATTAAATTGAAACAATGGAAAGCCACATGAAAGGATCAAAATGAAACATGGCAATTGACCTGAACCAATTTTTCTAAGATGTTCAATTCATTAACTTTTTCATAATTTGGACTCTTCATTCCAATTTGGGGACAGGACACATTTCCAAAATCTTGAAAGCACTTGCCGGATGGGAAAAACATTTCCCACCTAGCTCTACTGATCCACACTGATATGAGAGGAGAATAAGGCCCAGAAACATTTGCCCAGTCCAGCAAAATAAAAAGTCAATGTCAGTGTGCATTAACAGGTAACAGGCGACCCAGTTCTCCACCCCTTCTTAGGTCTTTGTTTCCATCTCTTCACAGCCAGGATCTAATCCAGCACACCTGGAAAGTCCAAGGGTCCACAAGGTCTGCCACCACCACATGAAGTAGGAACTTTACCTGTCTGTGGCACATCATGTGGTAATGCCAGGTATATGCAGGGCCAGACCAACCATATATGCAAACTAGGCGGTTGCCTAGGGCGCCAGGCTTTAAGGGGCACCAAATTAGATGGAAGTTATTAATTTTTTTCTATTTAAAAACATATATATGAATATGTTCTTTCTAGACATTTTTATCTATACTGAATGGGAGGGGGGCACCAAAGTCATAGTTCGCCTAGGGCACCAAAAACCCTTGGGCTAGCCCTGGGTATGTGCCTATCTCGGATGCATGCACGTTTCTACAGCACAGTGCCAGGGCTTGCCTGATCTACATCCCTGCTTTCGCAGTCTGTCACGCACATTTCCAGTGACAAGTGCATTCGCAGATTAAATGGCATTTACAAATAAATAGCTGAGACACCAAACCTGCGGACATGACTCCCACCAGCCAAATTCTGCTGCTATTCACACAGGTGTAAATCTATGATTCCAGTGGTCATGCTAGACCCACCCACCATGCACAGGGAATGGAGGGCTAAGCTGTAATTGATGGCAGCACCTGGCCCTTACAAACCACTATGAACCACTCATTTATCTAGCTAATGGTAACTTTCCATTGTCTCAGCAAGTGGCCATGTTATGTCATGATATGGCAATGCAATTCAGGTGGCAGGATCTGACGCACCGCTGAGCCATGGAGACATCTGAAATAAACCAGTGATTCGTCAACAGTCCTTCAAGACAGACAGAACATGGAAGTGGGGCTGTCCCATTAATTAATATCATCCACAGGCTCATCCTAATGCCCTGTCCAGTGGGTGGCAGCATAACATACTGTATAATATCCCTTCATTTATTATTATTTTTTTTTACTATAGCACCAATGGGCCCCAGTCCCAGACCGGAGCCTGACTGTGCTGGGTGCTGTACAAACACAGGACAAAAAAGAAGGTCCCTATCTTCAAAACCATATGATTTATTCCTCAGTAAAATACAGTCCAGTTAACCTAAGAGCAGAGCTTGCTGGAGCAGTCAAAGCCCAAGAAAAGCCACCAGTGCACAATGTATATGAGAAGAGGGAAGGAGGGGGGAAGTACTAAATGATTAGAGAAAGCTGGGACAGGATCGATTAGCTGAGGCCAAACTTGTCTTATTATTTACAGTGGCAAAGGACCTGCCAGTTCCTTTCCTGCTGAAGTCATCGGCGACACCTTGCTCGCTGCTTTTGTGAAAAGGGCCTGGGAAATCCTGTTATCAGGTGCCTTGATCTGTAGTGCCAATAATGGCTCAGCCCGACAGCCAACAGGACAAGCTGAGAACATGAACTTCTTGAACCGCTTCCTGTTGCAGCATCTGCTCCTTTCTGTCCCACATTTCACAATCCCAGACCTCCTCTTGGAGCGGAAGGAACGTGCTCCAAGCAGTGGGGGAAATGGCACTTAGGATGGATCCGATAAGGAGAACTCAGATCAGCTTATGTGGTGTCCAAAGGGACCTCCAAGCACTGAAATCCTAAGGGCTGTGCTGTGCTGGGGTAGCACCAGATGGATAGGACACAGGCGCCCACTTCCCACTAGAGCAGAGTGAACTTTTTTAACAAATTGGCATTTTAGCACATCCCCCTCCCCCCCCCCCCGTGCATTTTCTGAGGTCTAAAACTATTTGCCAAATTCAGGTCAGATTCAACTAATGATTTTGGTTGAGGGAAAATAATTGCAGAAGAGTTACTATGTTTTATTTCAACTTTCCAATGTGCAATGATGTTTTGATTTTAAATCAGGCTGGTTTAACAGAAAGAAAAGGCATAAATACAACATCTATCAGGAAGCAAAAGAACTCAAAGCAATTTCATCTCGGGGCAGCTTAAAACACTTCACTCAATTCAAAACGTTTTTTTTTCAAGTTTTTCCATTCAAAAAAATTTGAATTTTTTTCTTCATATTGAACCCAATTTCTATTAGCTTATTTTCATTTCAGCCCCTGAACCAAAACAAATCCATCACTTGCTCAGCTCTACTTACCATTGTGTCACTATGGGCTATCACAGGGCAGTGGGGGCCTTCTCCTTCATTTCCCTTTGTATCCCAGAACCCATATTGGCAGTGTCCCTCACTCACACAGGGCATGGGACCCTTTCCATTGCATCAGGCATCCAGTGAGCTGGTCAAGGCCATCACAGAGAGCAAATGGAGGTGCTGACTTCCCAGAATGCTCCCTCTATAGCATGGCCTGTCTGGTGGCACCCAACCACATCCCCCCACATCAGATCTTGCCATTGCCCCACTGCTGTTTGGTGTTGTACACTTCACTGCTTTTACTGCCCGTCTCTTTCTAGCGCCAGAGAAATTATTACTGCAGGTGATCGTCCAACTTGATCTCTGATCTCCTGTTGCCCCCTGCAGCTCACTGGGTATCATACACCTAATGACCTCGCCCTCCCAGTCCAGCCCAAAGCTCCCAGAATGCAATAGATGGGCACAGATACTATCAGCATCTTCTGACAGCAGGCAGGCCATGCTGAGAAGAGGTTAGTAAGACCAGCCATGCCCGGTTCTCTCATAGGACACATCTACATAGCAACGGAGAGGCAAATCGTGGTGCAGGTGGACATGCACGCTCTAGCTCTGCTTGTGGCAGCAGGGGCTACCCACAAGCACAGTCTTGGCCAACACCTGCGTACATACTGGGGATGTGAGCCTGAATCACCGGCATGGCCACATTTTGGTCAAACAGAGCTAGCATGTGTACGTTTCTCTGAGCTGAAATATACAACTGCAGGCTGCTGTGTAGACAGAGCCTGTGCTGTCACTTATAAGGCACAAGTCCAGAGTGACACTAGTTAGTAACTCCTCTGAGGTCACTGAAGTGACCCTACACCCAGGGGAATTGGGCTCTCTATTGTGTGGCCAGCACAAGCCACTAAATTCCATTGATCACTCCCATAATCCTCTGGGCACTAGTGATTGTCACTACTTTGGTCCACCCTGAACCAATCCAATTTAACCCTGGGTGATTAATCCCTCTGTGCTCTCACTGATGTACCCTGGAACCTCCAGCCAGGCATCACAGCTACCCAGGCAGATCAGGAACAGCCACCTGTTCACCAGACAGGACCCATCTGCTGTTTGGCATGGAAGGCGTTAAACTCCATCCTTTCCCTCCTATGGCTACGTGTTCACTTCCTCCTGGAAGCATGGCCTGATCATGGAAACCTGAGCCCTTTTCAGATTATCTCATTCCCCCTGGCACAGGCCCAGATACAGCTGATTTCACTGCAGGATCTGAGCGGGCACTCATGACCTGGATCAAGGAATTACATCAGGCCACAAAGAAATCAACGGGTCCCTCTTGAGCGATTTGAGAGCCCATGCCTACTCCTGTGCAAGACAGTGGCAAAGCTGTGGACAAGAAGGTTCAGGCCCAAAATGCAGATAAGGATGAGGGAAGAGGAAGGGGGTTAGATGTCTTAGGGGACGGCAAAAGAGATATGGAGCTTCTAACCTACCACCGAGTTCAAACCCAGCCCAGGGTAGTGGAAATCACCAGGTGGTACCATGTGACACATGTTAATGATCTACCTATGTCTCAGGCTGATTTCTGGTGGCTTGGTCTCTAGCCACCTCATCCAACCACCATCGCTCCTGCGCTCTCAGCACCAAGGCCAACGGCCTACAAGACTATGGAGACTAACCTCCTGCCTCACTTTTAAGGTATGTCTGCACCACAGAGGAAGCTCAAGGTTCGATCTCAGACTCCAGCCTAACCCTCCTTCCACCTACACATTAATCATAATAAACCCAACAGTCCATGGTGGTGGAGAGTCATGGCAGGACCCAGGGTTCAAGCTCTATTGCTCTGCAGTGTAGACAGTCTTGCTGGACTCATGCTCTGGGAACCTGCCATAAGAATCCCACAATCCCACAGGCTGGCTTGGTTTGTCCTCTAGATAATCAAATTTTCCCACATTGCACCATAACCAAAGTGGACACATTTTGGGAGGAAGTCTGGGATATGGTGGTTGGACTCAGACCCACTTAATGCAATGTAGACTCTGAAGCCCCAGGCTGGGACCCAGAGTTCAACAATTCCTAACCTGGCCTTACATAAGACAGTAGATGCTCAAGCCCTAGGTTAAAACACCCAGTGTCTGCTACTCAAGTTCTCCTAAGCCTAGGCTTAAATTGCAGCATAGACATACATAGAGCTCACAACGGTGAGACACTGTGTCATGGTGCGGGGGAGCTGTCAGACTCTACCTGCCATGGGGTGTAAACAGAGGCCCCCCCGGATTGTTAGCTAAGCATCTGATCTGCATTGGCAGGTCATCTGTGGTGTAAACCAAAGCAAGGAGGAAATGGAAGAGCAGAGACAACCCAAGCAGATTACTAAGGAAGTCACCTAGACTGTCTGCGTGTGGATTCTCAGGACACTTGGACTGGGGGTGCTTGCTGTTAATTGCCCAGATATCATGGGTGCTAAATGCTGAGAAGGGGCAGGGGAGTTCCTGACCTGTCTATCGCAGGCTACTATTGCCATCAATGGTACATCCAGTCCCATTGCCAGAATTAGACTAAAGCATCTCAGCCCACAGGGGATTAAACTATTAGGGGCCATGGGCAGAGAACAAGAGGTTCCATGGTGACCCGGTGCCCAAGGCCCTTGCAGATCAAGTGAGATTTATGCAGCCATTCTGCCACCACATGGATGGCTGGTGGGTGAGGGAAGATCCTGGCTGAGAGAACTTTCTTCCCCAGCTAGCATAGGCTGAACATTGCAGCTGGTGGGGCTGAGCGTGGATACACTCCGCTTAACAGAAGAACAGGCTCTTCACTAGTTCACAAGCCTGTTGTGTTGCTGCACAGGGGTAGGAAAGGGGCTCTGAGTACAGATCGGGGTTGCCACTAAAGATGGGCTCAAGTCATAAGTTCTGCAGGTGGGATCGGGACCTTGAGCCAAATAAATTCACAGGAGCACCAATTCAATAGTTTGGACAGGACCCATCACTCATTGCCTTTTTGCTGCCCACTTGAATGGGTCCGAAAACGGCCATTCCTCCCCTCCAAAAAAATTCAAAGGAAAGAAACGATTTTCATTGTGTTTGACATTTTGCACACTTCTTTGGTTTTTCCTCAAAATGAATTTTTTTGATACGAAAGGAAAAGTTCCCCTTTGTTTCTATCTGGCACCAGCTGAAATGAAAATCATCAGGTTTTTTTATGTAAAATTTGGCTCCCTTTCCCCCCGCCACTTCTTTTTTAACTAAAAAAAGGCAAAGCTGGGGTGGGGGGAGGGGAGCAAAATAAGAACAAAAATATTTTGGTTCAACTCAAATCAAAATGACCTTTTTTGTTTGGATGGGGGAAAAAAACAGAACAGTTAGACTGATCCCAACATGTTTTGCAAAAACTCCCATATTTGTCAAAAAGCTGTTTTCTCATGGACAAAACTTTCAGACAGAAAAAAAACGGCCACAGGTTACAGGAAAATTAAAGCACTAATGTAGGAAAATTAGCTTCTGCGCATGTCAGGAGGAGGGGAGACATGGGGAAGACTAGTTCTGCAGGCGCTATGTCCTCTTCGCTATCGCCCTGGGTCTGTAATTGTCCTAGTGAATCATTCACAGGGAGAAACCTTTTTAATAAATTCCCATCAAGTAGTTCAGAATGCCTTGTTCTCCTGAAGCAAGGATCTTCCAAACTCCCATTTATTCAGCCTTCAGCTATCACAATGAGACAGCTTTGAACTCTCTCACTCTTCCTTATTTAGAACTAATAAACTGAAATGTTTCTCCACCAATATGGTTAGCCGGGGGGACATCCTGACCTGGGAGATCCCAGGCTGGAATATTTTAACACCAGTAGCTACGCAGGATGAACAAGGAATGAGCCCAGGCTTTAAGACACAAAGTAGATGGTCTATAGAGGCCATGGGGGGACCATAATTTGAGTGGAAGTTTGAGGATCTCTCCACTGACACAGTATCACATGGCTAACTAGGAATTTCTATATCTAGATGCTTATCTGACCCTTATAAGACCACAATGTCTGAGCAACTCACACCCATTAATGGACTTTATCTTCAAAATATCCCTCTATGTTAAGGAAGCATGATCTCTACTGTATAGATGGGGAAACTGAGTCATAGGATAGCTGTCCAAAGTCACACTGGACCTGAACCCACAGCTTTATATGCTAGTGTGGAGCCATCAGCCTTTAGGCCACCCTTTCTGCTTACATTAACTGCTGGATCGCTGGGGGAAAGACACTGGGTATGGCTACATTGCAAAAAATCCACCCATGGCAGTAACTCTCAGACTCAGGGTGACGTTTTCACTCTACAACTGGCAGAGCAGATGTTCCCATTCGGGCTGGAGCTTGGGCTCTGAAACCAAAGGGGCAGGGGAGGAGGAAGAGGGTGTTTCAGATCCTGAGGTCCAGCCTGAATGGGAACATCTGCAGACCTGGGCTCTGAGATTCAGTTTGGTTTTTTGCAGTGTAGCTATCTCCACTGAGTTTGATTGCCCAGTTGTCTGACCCACTGTAGGAAAGCTGACATTCCTGTTAACATGGAGACAGAAATATAGGCAAAACATAGCAAGATTCCTATAGTTCTGCATCATCCGACATGGCTGGCACCACGGAAAACATGCATCAAAGTCTACATACGGGATTTGATTGGCAATAGCCCCCCCAGTGAAAGAAGGAGCCATGAGCGAGATGTTGTGAAAGGGGATGTGGCAGCCGTTCCGCCCTGCTCAGCCAGAGCTGATACCAGATGCCACTGAGAAGAAAGGATGATGAGATTCCATTTAAAACAAGCCAGAGTCGCTAGATCTGTTTGCACTGGTAGCTCCCTGGATTAGTAACCTTGAGTCCAGCTGCCTAATCACCCTAACACCTGGGTTATGACCATTTAATGAAGAGCAACGTGGGGCGAGAGCAAACTCCTCACTTGTCTCAGATCAAGAACAAACTAATCAAGGGCTGATGCCTGTGTTTGCCAGCCTGGCTTTGAAAGATGCTCCTGATTGTGCAATGGAATAACAGACAGGGTGGCCTGGAGCTGACACTACGGAGAGTGCAGGCAGACCTACTTCACTCACGTTTCAGCCCACAAAATTCCTCCCCTCCTCCAGCCAACCCAAGCCCCCTCCTGCACAGGGCCCCAGTTGGCTCTGGCAAGCCCTCGGATGCCTCATGGATTCAGGAACCGTTTGGTCTTTTTCAGTGCTTTTTTTTTTTTTTTTTTTTTAAGTGCCAGTACCTGGCCAGGGGCCTGGGGCCACCGGCTGCGGTGGCAGGAGCTGGGGCCGCATCGCTTTGAAAAAAAGGTGCCGGTATTCAGTACCCCCCAGTACCATCACAAAAAAAGCCCTGGTCTTTTTAGCTCTGGGCAACTGCTGCTCTTGCGCCTTGGGACCCTGCGCTGATCGCAGCTGCCTGCCTAGGAACACAAAAGGCCATGGGGTGGGAGGTACAGTCAGCAGCCAGAGTCACAGCCTGTCTTGTGCTCAGTGATGGACGGACCTTGGTGGGCAGCAAATCTGAAGCTAGTCAGCTGGCACCATCCCTGTCCTCCTGTGCTACAGGACATTAAGCCTGCAAGCAAAGGGCTAAGGAGATGCCAAGTACGTGCATTCACATGGCATCCAGGGGCTTGCAGCCACAGGACTCCCAGCAGAGCTGCATTCTGACAAGGATGGGGGTATACTGGAAGTGGGCTCTTTAACAGCGCTTCCCCGAAATGGACACGGGCGGTAACTAGAGCATGGCAACGCAAGGCCCAATCCTGTTGACTTTAACAGGCATCAGATCAGGCTACCATCAGCAAACCCTAAGGCAGAACCCAGAGACCTGGGAACCACAGTGTGCCAGAAGTGTGGTCTTAAAACGGGGACGGTCGCTAAATTCCTTGGGGTTTTCTTGGTCCCGCTTGCAGGCAGGAGGCTCTGTGAAGAACTGTGTGATCACAGTCAGTCAGCAAACAGCCAGTCTAGAGTTATGCCTCTCTGTGTTAGGGGAGCAGCCTGCTTTGTCTCTCACTGTTTTGGGGGGAGGTTGTGTTACTGTTCTGAATTCTAAGAAATATGGTAGCATTGGGTTCCAATCTTCCAGCAAAAGTTTTTGTTCAACTTCCCTGTGTGCATGCCATGAATGTCACAGGAAGCCAAGGCTGGGTCCTTAGTCAGAAAAAGTGCAGTGGGTCTTCCGTGTACCAGATATCAAGTTCCAGTCCATAGAGGGCAGGAGGGCATACTTTCCCTGGCTGGGACATTACTGACTGTTGAGTGCCAGGGAATGGATAGATGAGAGGGGAATCAGGTGTATGGGAGTGAGGTTTCCTTGAATGCCTCCACTAAAGCAAATAAATCACTGCCAATCTCCTGCCTCCTTCCCAGGCCCCTCACTGGAAGATGATGCCAAAAGGAATCAGCCCCAGAGAGCTCCTATCAAAGGGAGAGGTGGTGCTTACACGGGTGCACATCTGAAGGAGCTCCTGAACCAAGGATGTCTACATGTGGAGCTGGGGCGCGATTCCCAGTTTGAAGAGACACACCCATTCTAGCTGTGATTGAGCTAGTGCGCACAAGATAAAGCGCAGCCGTGGTGGTGTGAGCACAGCAAGGGGAGAATTGCCCAGAGTATGTACTGTGCATCTTGGACAGGACTGTACAGTGGGCTATGCGGTTATTTTTAGAATGGCAGCTCGGGGAGAGCCAGCACGAGCACGTCTCCTCGAGTCCCTAGCTCACACTGTTGACAAACACTAAGAAAATCAGAGGCGTGAAACTAAAAATCAGAGTGCTAATTTGGGTGCCTAGCTATGGATCTAGGTGCTTAAACCTCATTTTGTAAAGGCTTGGTCTCTGGCCTCACATTAGCTGAGATCAGATCCTACCCCCAGAGCAACCATGTGCCTGTTGCTTCGGGTCCTTGTTTGTTCTTGAAGGCAAGAGCTTGCACCAGGAGCCTCACCAACCTGGCCTTTTCTTTTCTCAGGTGTTACACTAGTGCCTGAAATCCTTCTGAATGAGCGCAGCTATTTGCACGCATCCCCCGCTGCCGTCACGGAGCTGTGAGGGGAGAAAGCCAGTGTCTGGATTTCCTGAGCCTACACCTACGGTGAGGCTTCCAGCTGTTGACTTCGGAGCCCGGAAAACTGAATGAAGACAGCACAGTCCCAGTCCCGACTCACCCTCCTGCATCCCAGTGTGCCTCAAATGGTATTGGGAGGGACTTCAGACCACGGGGCTTCCCACACTATACCCAGCTGTCTCTCCTGTTAGCTGTGCTCTACCTCCCCAGAAGGTACTGGACTCACTGGGTAAAGTCCTGTGGCTGGTGCTACGCAGGATCAGGTGATAGCACAGATCAGAGAGGGAGCGAAACCAGAATGAGGCCTGAATTAACCCCTCCTCCACAGACTTAAGGGGACGTGCACAAAACTGAGATCCTCACTTCTTAGCTAGGGCCCATTGCTTCAAAATTCCTGAATTGTATCTCAGCCACGAACCCAACCTCTCCCCCCCCCCGCTCCAAAGAACCCCTCACCAGAACTGAACTGCCTGGCCCAAGCCTCACTCTACAAAAGCCAGCAGATTTTTTCAGGGAAGGAAAAGGCAGAAATCACTCTGCCTGTTGCAGTGCAAAACTGAGATTTTCTGGGTGAAATCTGTTCTCGCTGAAGTCAGTGGCAGAACTCCAACTGGCCTTCGATGGGCCAGGATTGACAACAGATCAGCAACCTTCCCTAAAACTCTGCAGGGAGACACAGGGCTGTATATTGACTGGACTTGCCCCAGCAAAGCAATCCCTTGTGCTTTGAATGGAGAGCGGGGGAAACGGACTAGAGGGTGGCCCTGCCATAGTGTGTGTGTGTGTGTGTGTGTGTGTGTGTGTGTGTGTGTGTGTGTGGAGAGAGAGAGAGAGAGAGAGAGAGGTGGGGGGGGTGAATGCACGCATACTGGGGGGAGTGGGTGTATAGAGGGGTGAATGCACATGCAAATCCTCAGCAGACAGAGCACTGAGGACAGCATGTGTCAAACGTAACAATGAGCCAGGGCGTTGGCTCTGAAGTAGTCTCCTGTTGTCTGTGGGAGTCTCTGGGTCACAAAGAGGCTTCCCTGGCCTCTGTGTAGCTCCCCAGGAGTTTGTTGGGGCATGTCACAGAATCTGGATTGACTCAGCACTCTGAGTGGCCGGTGGTGCTGTTTGGAGTCGGGAGAGCAGGGGCAGCCCAGGACCTCGGAGGACCCAGCTTGTGCAGAGGGCCAGGGGACCCCCTGGGGTCTCAGTGCTAGATCAGATCTCCCTGCACACTCTGTGCAGTGCCCTGCCTGGCCCAGTGGGGTCTTGATCCTAACCAGGGCCACAAATATAACCACAAGAGTGAGGCTGGGCCTGCCCAGGGCCTCTGGAGGCTGAAGAAGGAAACAGGGCCACCGCACAATATCCCCTCTTGTCCTGTTACAGAGGGATGAAGTGGCTTCCCTGCCCATCCCGTTGCCAGAGTGCGAGATCAGAGCAGCTTGCTGTGTCCCCCTCTGATCTCACTGCTGGAGGGGGACACAGAGCAGGATTTCCTCCCACCCTTGGAGAGTGGCAGCACGCTGGCCTGTGAATTGCTGAGTCCATGCAGGGCCTTAATTGTCATCTCACCCAACCCCTTGAGGGAACTGCATCAGCAACGCCCATGGGGGAAAGAATCAACCCCACAGCTGGCTTCCTCTGCACTCTGTCTGTGGTCTAAATGACTCCAGCAGATGCACCCTGCCTCTAGCCCATTACTGCGGCACACGTTGTAGTGGTGGTGGCAGAAGTGATGGCAATGAAAGCTGAAGCTTCCCCCACCACATCTCCCTCCTGTGCCTACTGAATTGTCTCTTACTCCCCAACCCCAGCAGAGGGATCGCAAAGGCCAGTGGCTGAACGTGCAAGGCAAACTGCAGTGGGGGGGGGGGGCATGCCTCCCAGGAGAGGCTTCACTAGATCATTAGACTTCCAAAACAAAATGGCCTGAAGTTCCCAGAGCGCCAGATTGCAGCGAGGAGGCCATGAGTGGTGTACACTCATCCAAGTAACTTCCTGCAGTACTCTTTTGGAATGCCAGCAACCTGGGACAAGATCCTAAGATGAGAATCAGTAGACCCAGAGTGATTTTAACTGGTGGTTCTCCCTTCTCTGTCCACACCAACTCAGGTCCAGGGAAATGGCGCGCCATACCCTAAAAGAGCCACACTCACACTCCCAATCCAGTGACCGCCTTCCTGCTTCCCTCCCCCCACCTCCGTCCCAGAGTCCGGCACATAGACCCGTTCTACTTCCCAGCGCTGGCAACAAGATGGCGCCTGGAAGGCGCGCACTCAGGATTAATCATTAGCCAGCTCAGCGCTCTGTCTTAGCAAGACCACAGCAGAGCAATGCCAACCTCACGGCTTTCTACACAGCTTCTGGGAGCATCCGGGAAAGTTGCTCTAGAGAATGGGGGTGGGAGACACCTCACCAAGAAGTGACCCATCCACGTGTCAACCCATAACCAAAGTCCTTCAGATCTGAGAGTTCCTTTAGCCTTCCCATGAAGACTCATTCTTTAGGGACTACTTGACCCTGGGTATAACCTGTTGACACCTGAAGGAAATGTGCCCTACTGGGTTTCACTTCTTTCCCAGAACCCTTTGAAGGATCATTTCCAAAACTCTCACTCATTTCCACTTGGACTGGGTGAGTGGGGAGAAAGGGTGATGCCAAGCTGCCTTAAAAGCAACCGAATCCTGTATTTCATCTCAAAAAAGCAAAGCAGCAATCCAAGAACCGCTGTAAAATGGTTCCCCAGGATACTGCCCATGTTTCACAACCATCCCTGCAGTCATCAGGAGCAGAGTCATTGTATCCAGAGCTTTCACCCGGGTGCTGGGGGCTGATTTCCAGCACCACAGTTTTCAAGAGCTGAAATGCAAGTGTGAATAGCCATTGTGTGTGCGTGTGAAATACATGGCTCACTTATGGCAGTTTATCCACAGCTTTATCTCCGGCTTTGCTGTTCACAGAAGGAAGCAGCTGAGCTGGGGAATTTCAAACAGAATTCCATTCTTGTCTCCACTAGTGTGATTTGAAAAATAGAAGCCTGAACTACAGGAAAGTACCCGTTCCTGAAGCCTTTCTGAGTGACCTTTTCTGTTTTACACCACAGGCTCTTTTACCGCTCCTCCGAGATCCCTTCACCATGAAAATCAAACTTCTCCAACGAAATCCTATGGACCTTAAATGTTTCCAAACTGGGTTCTTCCTGTCACGCAACAAATGACTGAAACAATGTTCCAGTGACTGTTCGCAACCCATTTGTTTCATACCTGGCAGAAAACACTCTCTAAAATTCTCCACCAAACTTTTAATAGTCTGTGGGTGTTTTCTATTTCAATGCAAAAACACAACAAAATCCAAAAGTGATTTTTTTCCTTTAAAATTCAGATCTATGCCTTTATCATCTGTGACGGATGGACTCTTTATGACGAAAAGATGTGCTTTGAAAATCTTTTCAATCTAGCACCCACAAAAGGGTAATTTTCATAACTATATCCTGATAGGCCAGAGCCTCATCTGGTGTATATCAAGGCAGTTCCACAGACTTCAGTGGAGTCACCTTGATTTGCACCAGCTGAGGATCTGGCCTTTTCTTTAACCATGCTAGGCTAGTTTTGCAAGCTGCAATTTCTGGGGAAGGGCCGTGTTCATTGGAAATGTTCTCATCTGTCTTTTTCTGAACATTTATAATATCCATTTTTTAGAATGTCCAATAATGAAAACTGCACTCTGAAATTTACAAGCCAGTACCTCATTTTTCCACATCAACAAGGATAGTGAGGTGTGAACAGAGCTGTTAGCGTTTCACTTACCTGTGCTAGGTCATGTTGGTTTTCCAAGATCCTTATAGCAGGCTTGATGTCTTCAAAGACCGAGGTGTCTTCAGCAGACTCCCTGGACATTCTGACTGGTTTTAATTGTGTAAACACCGAACTTTCTTCAAGATTTGAGGTGCTCAGAACCAGCCCACTGCTGCTCATCCCTCCTGCAGCCCCCTTTCCCCCCCTTCTTAGTGTATTACAAACCAAAATCTGAAAAGAAAAGAAAAAGTTTGTGGACAAAGCTGGAAGGGATTCAAGAACTCGGAAGCAAACCCGTTGCTAATCCTTAGGAATCCAGGTGCACTGTAGCCTTAAGAAGTCTGATCTGTTACAGAAAAGTCTTACCTGTCCTGAAGTAGGAGGCACTAACCTGGCAAACTTCAGTGACAGGCTGGCTGAGCCAATCAGGATTGGAGCTAATGCTGCTCTGGCCAATAAGGCGGCTGACATCTCCTTACAGAAACACAAGATAAAATGAGCACAGAGCTGAGTTGCCGTGACTCTCACCACCAGCCATGTTACCTGTAACAAGTCTACCTAGAAAAAGAGAGAGATTAAAAAGGGGAGATACAATTATAGACAGACTTTTGCGACACTCTATGGCCAGGGCTAGGTGAGAAATTTTTGCCAGTATAGTAATGCTGGTTAGGGCTGTGGTTCTTTACAACATTTTTATACCAGCACAGCCTTGGTATAGATGCTGCTATGCCAGCAAAAGAGCCCTTTCACGGGTACAGCTTATTTCATAAGGAACTGCTCTCAGCTACACCAGCAAAAGAGTTCTTTTGCTGGTATAAGATGAATCTCCGCCAGGGGATTTGCCAGGACCTCTACATCAGTATAGCAAACCCTTTCTAGCCTAGACAAGCCCTAAGTGACACAGTTGGGTGTGTTCTGTTATCCCCTATCAGAGCCTGGAGGATCACACTGGTTTGATGCAGCCCACATACACACTGCCCTGGTCTAGTATCACAGATCTAGCCCTTCTAGTATCACCGAATGCTCCAGCAGGTTGGAGATTTTGAGACTATAGCCCAGGGACTTGAAACTTGGCTTCCTGAAACACTCTAGACTGCCTGGCCATCCTGCCCTTGAGAGATTCAGAATATAGCAGATCTTGTGAAGTGAAGTAATCTGCTAACTAGGAGTGGTCAACAACTTTTGACCAAATGTTTCTTCATCGGTCAACAATTTTTGACTAAACTTTTCTTCATCAAAAAAGGGGCTTTGTTGAAAAGGAATGGGGTGGGGGACTATTTTGGTTTTCAAGAAAATTTTCACTAACATTTTTCAAACAGAATGACAGATGTGGATTCTGAGTAATGTGAAGTCTTTAAACCAAGATCTGAGGATTTCAGAAACTCAGCCATAGATTATGGCTCTACTGCTGGAGTAGATGGCTCAGATTCTCTGGCCTGCGACGTGCAGGAGGTCAGCTGAGATTGACATGATGGCCCCTTCTGGCTTTAAAGTCTACGAAAGCCCACAAAAAGATTTGGAATTTTTTTAAAACTATGGGAAAATTACCATTTCCAGTTTCTTTTACTATTCCCTACTCTTATTCTACTAAAAAAAAAGGGGGGGGGGGGATGTTTTTTTTAAAAGTGAGGAAGAAACACTCACTTATTTCTTTCCCCAGAGTAAGAATTGAATTGTTTCCTTGTGCACTCCCATATGTCTGTTTGTATCAGCTGGCTTTTGTCTTATACTTCATCTGTAAACGAATTGGGGCAGTCTTTTTGTCATGTCTGTACAACTCCTAGGGCTGATCTATGACAGTGTCTTCTTGGAACTACCATAATTATAATAATTCAGGATGAAGCAAAGTCTCTCATTTGAATAACATTTCCTATTTCGCTGGGTCTAGGTAGAGGAGCATGAATGGCCGAACTAACCACAAGAATAAAGACTGTTGTCCTCTATTTCTGGCTCACATGGAAGAAGGAAGCATCAGAATTCCCCCAAGAAAAGAGGAAATCCTGTTTCTCATAAGGTTTCTAGCTTTGCAGACCCACAAGGTTTGATCAGCATGAGTAGTTCTGGGGACTTCTTTGAATAACCTCTCTAAATCTTTGCAGTTCAGTCCTCCCTAGCCATCAAAATGTTTGGGAACTATCACAGTTTTCATACTTCTTTATACCCTGTCCCACAAGCTGAGCTTTCTGGGAAACTAGAAGTTTATAAGACCTTGCATTACAATGTTGCATCAGCAACACATCCCAGTGTATTGCAATGTGTATCCCCCAGCTTCGTGAACGAAGGAAAAACAGCCACAGGCGTGGCATGATAACCCTTGGTACAACCCTCGATAACCCTCAGTACAGACTTCAGTACATAGAACATGCTTGGGTCGTGACATCCATGCAGCCGTAACTACACAGCTATTTTTAAGACACTAACTCAGTCAGAGTTAGCATGGCTATATCTACTCAAGATGGAAATTACACTTCCAGCTCCAGTGTAGACATACCCACGGGAACGGTGTTACAATGTGATTATATTGCCCCCCTTTGCAACTACAAATTGGTGGCAGCCTTGACTAGATCCCATTGGTCAAACTCTCCAATCCATTCAGCCTGCTTTGGACTATGTAAATCAATGCAATTCATTTGAAATCAATGGAGCTACACCTGACACCAGCTGAGGATCAAACCAGTTTATTTCAGTAGGGGAGTAAACATCCCTAAAGCTCTGTTTTCAGCTGTCAGACTTAGGGAATGGAAGGCAGAGGAAGACCCTTGCTACTTTGCATCTGCTATGGATAGAAGACTGGGACACTTCCATGTAGTAGGCAAAAGCTTCCATGGGAGCAGACAGCATTCAGCAATTCACAATATCGGTCCTTTAATGCAAACACTAATACTAAAGGTTCCCCAAAAATGCAAGCAATCAGTCTTTATTAGCGTCCCGGGCTTTCGCCAGCAGAACACATAACAAATATACAAAACAAATAACTTATATCAGATGCAAGACTTTGGACTTGTACACTCAGCAACGTAGTCATATCCTCCTAAAGAACTGCTCTGAAACCAGTTTGCTGAATAAGTCAGAGTTCTAATATTAAAGAGATAGTGCTGAGCATTTTTTAATAGCAGCAAGTTGCATGAAACCTATTGTTATCAAATGTTTTCAGGCTGTTTATTATATCAATGAAAACTTTTGATTTTAATCAAAACCTCCCACTGCAGGATTTGCAATTATTGTAATTATCAATAATAACTATTTGTATTTTTAAAGACTAACGGATTTATTTATCGCATGAGGAAGCGAAGTGGGATTTTCTCCCATGAAAGCTCATGAGATAAATAAATCTGTTAGTCTTTAGAGGAGCCCCAGGACTCTGTTGTTTTTCTACAATAGACTAACACGGCTACCCCTTTGGAATTTAACTATTTGTATTGTTAGCCAGGGCCATCCCTGGGGGGCTGAACGGGGCGATCGCCCTGGGCCCCGCGGTTACGTGGGCCCCGCACTGTCCTGCTCCCAGCGGGGCAGTGCGGGGCCGACGCGCGCCACAGCCCCTCCTCCCACAGCCACCCCACTGCCTTTGGCAGTGAGCCGAAGGCAGCGGGGAGGGCCGGGCCAGGAAGGCTATGCCCGGCCCCTGGGCCAGCCCTTCCCGCCCTCAGGGCGGAGCAGGCAGGCCCAGGGGCGGAGCACGTGGGTCCCGGCCTCTGGGCCAGCCTGCCCCATACGGCCGGCTCCTCCCCGCAAGCGGCCTCGGTCTCCAGGGCTGGAGCTGGCTCCCCCCACCCTGCCTCCCCTGCAACAGGCGGCTGCCGAGACCGGGGTCTGGGCCGGCTCCCCGCGCCGGCAGCCTCTGCCTCCCGGCCCAGGGCCCGCTCCCTGGGGGGCGGGGCCCCACTTCAGTCAATTGGCCTTGGGCCCCGCTCCCCCCACGGGACGGCCCTGTTGTTAGCACACCTAGCAAACTCAGTAAGCAATCAGGACACCAGTGTGCTAGCCCGACAACTCCAGAACTGCTCTGTGCACAAGACGTAAAGCCGGTGGCAAAAGAGGGAACATTTTCCATAGCAGATTTTTTATCCTTTTTCTGAAAAACTTTCATCCAGAGTTTGAATATTTGAAAAATATTCTAATAAGAATATCAGGCAATGAAACCCACCAGGAGAAAGTGAAAGTGACCAGCCTTCTTCCCTTGTCCATGAGAAATGGAATGCACACAAGTAAATAAACAGCATCAGGCAAATTTGGGTTTTAAAATGTCTTCTCTTACTAATAATGCAAAGGTTTATTAAAACACAGCTGAGGACACTCTTCTGATTTTAAGGTATCATTCCTTGGGTTTAGAGATTAAATTGCATTATGCTATGCCGTGAAATTGTTCTTTTATTGGTATTTTTCCCCTGTAGACATCTGGGGCCATCTAGGAATTCAACAAGACCTGGGGGTATTTCCCTGCAGTTATCAATCAGTCAGATTCTACCCTCATTTAGGACCACACTAATTTCTGTAAATGATTTCCCAGCAAAAGGATTTCTTGATTTCAGCATTAAAACAAAGCAATCTACAAAGATCTTATCTGTGTCAAGTCCACTTGTAAGGATATGGCCTTGAGTCTATAAATGATCTCTGCCACTTAGTTTGCTCAACACCTTTCCAGCCAAAGGCAGATAATACCTCTAAGGAAGCTCTGATACATTTAACCCAAGAATAAGAAGATGTGTTGTTCTATAAGCCTTTTATCTTTGGGTCTCATTCAGCATGGAGGACAAAATCTCTGCTGCTTCAACAAAGAACAAACACTAACAGTTTCTTGTAGCTGTTCTATGGACACTTTCCTGTACTTCATCTGGCACAGTGCAGTGCTGTTAAAATGCCTTCTACAGTGCAAACCTGACTCAGAAATGCTTTTAGATCAAGGGTGCATGTAGGGAGATTTGTCTGGCACTTCATAGACTCATAGAATAATAGGGATGGAAGGGACCTCACGAGGTCATCTAGTCCAACCCCCTGCTAAAAAGCAGGACCACTCCCACTAAATCATCCCAGCCAGGGATCAGGAGTCATGACAACCAGTGTGCTGAATTATATTCAGAGATGAGCCAAAACAAAGATCCCATACCTGAAGTCTAAGATTCATTTCTGTTGTCTAGTGGTTAATGTGGGGAGATCTGGGCAGCAGAACTACTGGATCTTACTGCTGGCTCTGGGAGGCTATGGAATTTAGCAATCAAAGCAGAGGGGGTATTGAGTTGGGACTTCTGGGTTCTCTCCTCAACCACAAGATTTTGGCCTAGACATAGGAATTACTGGGTGGAGTTCTCAGGCCTGTGCTATGCAGGATAATACACAGTCTGGGAAATGCACTGCCATGGGATGTTGTGATAGCCAAAGGTATAACGGTCCAAAGAAGAACTGAATAAATTCATGGAGGATAGATCTATCCATGGCTATTAGCCAAGATGGTCAGAAACATAGTCCCATACTCAGGACAACCCTAAACCTCTGACTACCAGAAGCCAGGAATGGAAGACAGGAGTGGCTCACTCCATAACTGATCTGTTTTGTACACTTCCCCTGAAGCTCAGGTATGCCCCACTGTCAGAGACAGGATATTGGGCAAGAAGAACAATGGCCTGACCCAGTATGGCAGCTCTTATAGGGTCAGACTAGATCAGTGATTCTCAACCTTTTTTCTGTAGCAACACACCTGACAAATGATGTTCCCCTGCGTGACACACTACAATCTCTCGGTGGCGGTAGCATTTGATCTGGGAGAGCTTAGGAGGCTGCGGTGCCCTGGAGGATGCAGCATTCTGTGACCTGGCTGGGGGCAGAGTTAAGCCAGCACAGGCTGGTGGTCTGGTGGTCTGGCTCAATGGGGTCAGCTTTATTTTTGTGGGGCAGGTGGTGTCCCCCCCACAGCCCAGGATCTCTGGGTTGCAGCCCTTAAGTTCCTTTACTCATCTGGCCCTGGCTGCTGCCTACATTGTGCAGCAGGAGTGGGCTGTTGAGGGCAGCAGAGAGTGGCAGGCGGCAGGAGCCCCAAGCTGAGCTGCCAATTTTCCATGACACACCTCCCGGCTCTTCGTGATACATTTTTGTGTCCCAAGACAATGGTTGAGAACCACTGGACTAGATTATCACAATAGTTCCTTCCAGTCTTAAAAAAAAAGCCCTATGAATCCATGAGGTTCCCAAGCTTTGAGGAATTATGGATTTGGATCTGGACAAGAATTTTGTGGCTCTGGGCCCACTGCCCATTCAATGGCTACCTTAACCACCCACTGGTGAGAGATGTACCCAGAATCCCCACTGGCTGGTACCTATCATCAGCCTCTCTGGGGGTGCGTTTACACTTGTAAATTAACTTAATTTACTCTGCATCTACACTACAATTTCCTTAAGTCGACTTAAGTTGACTTTACTGGCTAAGTCGACTTTATTAAGTCGACTTAGCCAGCGTACATGCGGATTAGCCCTAAATCGACTTTAAGGGTCCCCAGGGCTCCCCCACTGGCCTCCCTGCCAGGGTGGCTGGCACAGCCAGAGCCTGGCATGCCCACCCACAGGGCAGGACACAGCCCTGCTCACCCCGCTCCTATGCCCTGCCACGGTCCCTGTCCTGCTCAGCCCCCACTGTACCCTGGTACAATGGGGCAAATGCTGAGCCCCCTGGCACTTTGAAAGGGGTGCCCCCCTGCCACCATGGACCAGTCCCAGGTCCACCTAGCCCCTACAAGTCGACTTAGGCGTCCACTGTGGACGCTCTAAGTCGATTTGGCAGGGTCCCCTTTAAGTCGACCTATTTTTATAGTGTAGACATGCTAAGTCGACTTATTTGGCCAAGTGTAGACATAGCCTGGGACTCTGGGATTAGGGTCAGGGGAATATCTCTCACAGAAGAGAGAAGTTAACCTGCAACAAGCAAGATACACACCCTTCAGATGCTGGCACAGTCAGTCATGTATCAGATCGTTCCTCCTTCAAGTGCGAGACAGGGAGCTCTTGGACAACTTCCCCTCACCCCCCTTCTCCCCGCTGCCTTAGAACGCCAGGGCAGCCTCACATCTTATCCTGGGGTTCACACACACCCCAAGGTGCTCTGCTTCAAGGTGAAGCCACAGCACTCCATGATCCAGATCCATCTCCCCACACACACACACGTACCCCCAAGTCACGTTTCCATTGACTTCAAAGGGAGTTGGATTAAGCTCCAAACAGGCCTGGTTCTCTTTCCACCTTGCAGAGTGATATCAATGGCTCCCAGCTCAGAACAGAAATGCCATAAAAACACACTGACCCCCAGGGGCAAGGCAGTGGAGAGTCAATTTATTCCCCTTCCACCTGTTCCTTGACCGCTTTCAAATACAGATAGGAATAGGATTATGTGAGATCCAAGCAGGCCCTTGTGATTTCTTCATTGTGTTTGTGCTGGGTAAAGAAAAATACCCACACAACAGAGAGCTACGGTGTGCCACGGAGGCTCTTACCTGAGATACGCACTGCAGATCCCTACTTCTGACCGGATAGGACTCCTGAATGGCTTGGTTTGACTGAAGCCTGAATATTGTGTGTGTTTTAGTCCAGTAGTTCTCAACCACTGTGTCGGGACACATTGCTGAGTTGCCACACAGTGGTAAGTGTGTTGCGAAGAGCTGGGGAGATGGCTGGATTTGGTCGGGGGATGGGGGGAGTGGGCTGGTGTGTCCTGTAGGGTCGCGATATGACAAGCATGTCGTGATTTGCAAAAGGTTGAGAACCACTCTTTTCATCTATTAAAAAGCCTTGAGGTCCTGGTGTGGACCTTGCTCTGGTGATGAGGACAGTCTCACAATTCAGCATAAACATGGGAATGTGCTCTCCACTCACACAGGAGCTTCCCAGATTGGTGCCCCCTAAATCCTGATATTGCGACAGAGAAGACTCCAGCTTCTCTTCAGAGAAGTTGCCATAACCCCATGGCACTGTGATGAATGGTGTTGGATTTACACTAAGATAAAAGAGCACAGACTTTACCTCCCTGGTCTTTCAGAGGTTGATTTTGGGCTTCAGTGAAACATCAGTGGTGCACAGCACTCGTGCAAGCACTCAGCCCGAGGGAGGCATTTCAGCCCCAGAGCTTTGATTTCATCACTGCTACTAGAATGCCAGGGTTTCTAAACCTTATAAAACAAAATGGGTGGGACCCCGCACTCCCAGAAATGCAAAGCCACCTGGTTCACTAACCACTCCACCTCCCCCCCACACTTCCGTGAAATTTGCATCCAACAAATCCTTCCCTGGATCCCTTCAAAAGTATACTACTTCTCCCAGCTCCCTCCTGCACCAGTGCAGTCACCAAACCAGTCTGTTCACTCTGGGAATTCGCTTTGAAAAGAGTCAGGGAGGGAATGTAAACCCACACACCTGTGCTGCATTGTGCAATAAGGAGCGGCAGTTCTGAGGGGCAGAGTGAGTTGGAGTGGACAAGCAAAACACAACGGTCTAGACTCTAAACACTCAGCTGGTGCAGATTGACTCTAAGTCCAGGTAGGTGTCAAGCTCATTTGTTGGTTGAGCTTGGATCCCAAAGGAAAAGAGGAACCTCCGGTCCCTGAACACCAGTGAACTATCTGCAGCTGCAAAGGCAGACCTGTACTTAGTGTGAAATCCTGTGAACAGTGATTTAGGAGCAGCAGAAGTAGGATTCGTGTTAGTAATACAGCAGCATGAGCAATAAAATAGAAGTACTTGTATTCCCCCACCACCAGCTGCACAGTCACAAGAAAATACGGCCCCTGCCCTGAAAAGCTTCCAATCTAATTAGAAACAGGATGCAGCAAGTAAGAGTGAATGGAAAGGGCCACGGTGAAATGACATGGAGGTGAGTTCAGAAGCTAGAGGTGTGCCTGACTGGGTTCTCCTGAATCGGAATTACTGTTAAGATAAAAACAATGCGTTATTAATTGAGGGCGTGACTGAAATCAGGTCTCCCTGATTGTCATTGAACCCAGCCATTTTTGGTGGGTTAGTTACTTGTAGGGGTCACATCAGGAGTGGGTCTAGAGGAAGGATTCAAAGGAGGCAAGGATAGTGGCTGTGAAGTCAGCTCAAGGAGGGGACTCGGTGTATCAAAGACCTATAGACACATCACTGGGGGAAGGAGACAGACATTCAGAAATGGTATCACTGAACTGGAGCACAGGGGAACACAATCACATGAGACAAAAGTGGCTGAGGAGCAAGGGAGAGAGCTAAGGCAGGCTGACGAAATGTGGACAAGAATCTTGAATCCGATGCTGTGGGCGATGGGTGGGGGTTTGGAAAGCAGAAGATATCGTGGTGTACATGTATTTTTTAACAGTGAAGGTAATTAACCATTGGAACCATTCACCAAGGGTCCTGGTGAATTCTCCGTCACAGACAACTTTTAAATCAAGATTGGAAGTTTCTCCAACAGATCCACTCTGGAAATTCTTTGGGTGAAGTTCTGCAGCCTGTGTCAGACTGGATAATCCCAATGGTCCTTCCTGGCCTTGGGAGCTACAATCTGAGAAACAACCCATGCATCTCTGTGCCAACTGCCTTGGTGTGTTAAAGCTCGCCTGGTTCACCACCTCATGCTGAGTAGCACCGGTAGTCTTGTTGGCCTTCGTTGTAACAGGAGATATTGGCAAGGATTCTGCTTCATGGCTGGAATCCAGTAGACATAACAGTTGTAAGCAAATGTACAGCTCAGAGCTCAGCTCCCCAGGACAATGAGCGCCTCAGGCTTATGAGAAGAATGAAATCATTCTCGCTGTGTTTTAACCCATTATATGCCACATCTCCTCCAACACAAATACTACTCCCCAAGAGCCGACTGGGACTTGAGGCAAAATTTTCAAAAGCCCACAGTGACTTAAGGCCCGGATCTCAAAGGTATTTAGATACCTAAATCCCCTCTGAAATCAAAGCTGCCTAAATAGCTTTGTGGTCTTAGACCCATTTCACAAATGACTTGGATACTTAGGAGCCTAGGGAACTCTGAAAGGAAATCAAAGGCAATAGCAAGTGTGTAGCAAAACTCCATACAACTCTAGAGATGTCAGGGAGCTTCCACTCCGGTTTGCTGATCAAGAGCTTGGCACAAGCAAAGAAGAAATCAAAGGGTATGTCTACACTTGAAAGTTATGTCGACTTAAGGATGCTTAAGTCGACCTAAAGAACCCTGCGTCCACAGCAGGCTTTCATTAAGTCGACTTAAGGGCTTCCTTAAGTCGACTTAATAACTACCGCTGTTTAGGTCAACTTAACGGCTAAGTCGATTTGTTAAGTCAACCTAAAACCGGTGTGGATGCCCTAGGTCGACTTAGTTCCCTAAGTCAACCTAGGGCTGGGGACAAGGGAGCCGTGGCTCCCTTCTTGCTGGGAAGCCTCGGGGACCTGACAAGAAGGCAGCCACAGCTGCCCTCTCCCTGGGACCCGTGTGGCTCCTGGCAAGAAGGCAGCCGCAGCTGCCGCCTCCCTGGGACCTCTGCAGGTCCCAGGGAGAAGGGCTGTCCTGGCTCCCTTCTGCCAGGGAGTCACGGGTCGCTTGTCCCTGGGAGTCCCCAGGAGCTGGGAGCTGCGGCTCTCCTTTGACTTCAGAGTTTAGTGTAGACTCTGTAAGTCGACTTAACAAGGTCGACTTTAAGTCGACTTCAGAGTCTAGTGTAAACTCTGTAAGTCGACTTAACAAGGTCGATTTTATCTCGACTTAAGTTGACCTTGTTAAGACGACTTAACAGAGTCAACTTAGTTTTTTAAGTGTAGACAAACCCAAAGAATCCAGCCCAGGACTTTGGTCCAGGCTGCAAAGCTGCCCACGCTGCATGGCCGTGATCCATAAAGTGCCGTTACGCACCTCATTCTCAAGTCAGCACTTCCAGGACCCTGGGACATGTTCCCAGGACTCTGGGTCATAACTTCAGGCTCATTGATTTCAGTAAATCAACCACGGGACACGCACACACAAGCTGGCGAGGACAGGCCTCACTGGCACACAGTTGTGTGTTTCACGACTGTGGGTTTGAGATGCCATGGTCCTGATACACTTAAGCTCTCACCGCCATGCTGAAATGGTAGCCCTGGGAGCAGCACATGGGTCACAGAGAGGAGGTATCATCCAGTGGAAGTAGCTGGGAGTAAAGCGAGGAACTGAAGGCACAGCAATTGCTGAATGACATGGGCATCCACCAGCTTGTCAGTAGCACGCTATCCCAGGAGCTCAAAGCATTTTACAAGGATTCAGAAAGTAGCTGAAATTTTAATTTAATTTAATTAAGGGCTTTGGACACCCTCTCCCCATGAAAACTAAGATTGAAACCTCAGCTTCCCAGTGCTCCATGAGACAGATAATATCACTAGCACAATACAGACAGGGAAAGCGAAGGCATAGATAGAGAGAAGTGATTCACAGCAAGTGATGACTACAGAACCAAGATCTACTGATCCCCAGACCCCTGCTCTAACCACTAGGTTGAGATTCCAAATTACTTTGCCCATGAGAGTCAGCAGAACAGCTGAGGGGCGAACTGGGGTCTCATCTCCTAGGCATGTGCTCTAACCGCTACGCTATCATCTTCTACAGCTAAGATGGTGTTTGTCCACCAGCAGCCTCTGACATTTCATCCTAACTGGTTCTGGTCTGTGTCAATGGCGTCTGGGTCACTATTTGACCATTTCAAGAAGAACAACTGGGAATGTGACAGCACAAAAAGAAGCAGACATATTCTGGGTGTCTGTGCTTTGAAGGAAAAATACAAGGACGTGCCGAGGCAAGCATCGATGGAGGGAAACCAGCAGCCAAGAATGAGAAACGACTGTGCCAGATGCCTCCGAAACCTCCGTGTTGCACAATAACGGTCCCGTGGCTTGTGAACAGTTAATTCCAAGCCTATGTCATGCCATTGGAATGTGCTTGCTGCTTCTTTCACCTATTGCCTCTTGCGTGAGGTGTATCCGCCAAGCTGGTTTCTCAGAGAAACAATTCTTTAAAAGCAGTGAAGCCGCAAAACAGCTACATGACATTTCACTCGGCTCATTCATCACCACAGCCTGAGCAAACCTGAACCCAGCTGGTCTCAGCTACTAACACACCTTGCCTCAACATTCGCCGACTTTTCCATTGTGCCGTCTCCATTCTTTTTCTGTCTCTCTTTCTTCTGCCCTCCCCCCACCTGCCTCTCTTTTTTCCTGTCCTGCTTATAATCCGTATATTCACAAGTGTTCCTTTCCTATTGCATCCCAGCCCACCCTCTCTAATTATTTTTACATCATTTTCTCTGCTTCTGCCTATATGTTTGATTTGGCTTGTTTATACACAAGTTTAGTACACTATTATAGTTAGTGGGACTAGACCCTTAGTGTGGGTGCAGCTTTATCAGCATACAAAATGCTTTAGCTACTCACATACAGAAAGAGGATTAAGATATAAAGTATACCAATATAAGTGATTGAACCTGTATAATCATACAGCTTTATTTTTTTTCTAAAAAAATCACATCCTTAACTGTTTTAGTTCTACCAACCCTCTGTTTAGACTAGGCCTTAAGACCTGGTCTGCATGGGTAAGATTCTTTTTTAATCTAACCTAAGGAGTGAATTTTAACTAATATAATTATGGCATGTGGATGCTTATGCCAGAATGTGTGTCACAAGAGGTATTATACCAGCATATCTGTATTTGTACAGCTGGTTTTTAAAAAACAACAGAAAACAAAAAACCTTTCCCATGGAGATTAAACCATAACTGGGGGTTGGAGGAGGGGAACACTTAGTTGATTGGAGAATTCTGTAGATATTTTAGTTGAATTTTTCTCACCTCCTGCCCAGCTTCTCAAAATTCCATTCAAATATCAACATTGGACACGGCCCTGGTTAGAACCCCAACTAAATCACACGTAAATTATGTTTCATTTATTTCAGTCCGGCCCCTACCCACGGCACAAAAACAAAGCAGGTCTGAGATACATCAGGGCACAGGGGTGTCCCATACTGAGAGAACAATGAGTGATCTATTTTATGTTAGCCCTGACATGCACTGGCTGATGGGCTATGTTCCATCTAAGCTGTGCACGTGTGCGCGCGCACACACAGATCATGAACCCAGCGTACACGGGAATCCAGCACACATGGGAAAAAATAGTGCGCACAAAAATAACCAGAATGCCCCAGAATACCGTTTTGGCCAGGGCCCACAAATTTGTCCAACTAGCATTCTGGGGCCCAAAAAATCGGAAGAATTGGGCGGAACACGGATCCCGAGCTTGTCCAGCCTGCGGGCGCAGTCTGTGGTCCACCCAGAATCTGGCCCGCGGGCTGGGAAGTTTCAAATCTCCCTCCCTGAGCATGCTCGGGGCGGGAGCAGCCTGGCCAAGGAGCGACTCTGGATGCCCCTGCAGCTGCTCCGGCCAGGTAAGGGGGGCGAGGGGAGAGGATCAGGAAAGGGGCGGCGGGGGGGGGGAGGGAAGTCGAGGAGCTGGTGGGCAGTGGTGTGTGTGAGAGGAGTGGGGAAGGGAAAGGGGCCAGGGTGGGCGGGGAGCTGATGGGCGGGCAGGGAAGGGGCCCTGGGGGGGTGCGAGGAGTGGGGAAGGGGTCCGGGAGGGTCAGGGTCCAGGGAGCAGGCGAGGAAGGGCCCAGCAGGGTGAGAGGATTGGGGAAAGGGCCTGGAGGGATGAGAGAGGATAGAGGAGCCAGAGGGGGAGGAGGAGAGAAAGGGGCCCAGAGGGCTTGGGGGTAGGGGACTAATGGGGGGCAGCAGGGGGTCCCCTTGGGGGACAACACCAGGGAGATCCAGTGAGGGGATCTGCCACATGGCACCCCCCCTGCGCCACCTAGTACCAGTGCTCCCCATACTCCTCTGCCCCCCCCCCACCTCTGCCCTGAATGGGCAAATGCCAAAGATCTCAGAGAGAAATTATAAGGTAAGTCTTTATTATATTATTATCTAGATATGCTTGTGTTTGTCTATACATGAAGATTACAGCTCATATATTGTCATTTTCCTAACGACTTCTGCATTATACTTGCTTGGGTGCGCTCGCATCATGGTGCACACATTTGAACTCTGGGTCAAAAAAGTTACACAAAAGAAAGTTTTTGCACACACGGCCTACCAAAAATTAGAGGGAATATTGCTGGTGGGTGTATATATGGGATCCAGAACTGACATATCAGGGGTGCACTGAGAGAGCTATTGCTAGCGTCCCAGGACTGACACAGCTGTGGGGGTTAAACTGGGGTGTATCGGCAGTAGCACATGAGGAAAGCTTTTCAAACAACGACCTGAACTATACCAGCTTTTGCCATGGTTATTAGTCATCTTTACTCCACCCACAGTTATATTGCTCTGTGCCCTCTAGCTGTGGGGAGGAACTGAGCGCTTGCTCAGTTAGCTAGGTGCCTGGGCAACGCTGTATGAATCACCATCCCATTGGCAGCTGTAGGGATTAGCTGTATTTGTACAGTGGGAGATGACTGTGCTTCACACCAGCAACAAGTGAGCCTGAGAGTTTCAAATGCTTTGCTTTGGCTTTCACGGCTTCTCACCACCTCCCATCTGCCAATCATCCAGCTAGCTTTCGAGGCCAAAGGGTGAGCAAACAAAATGTCTCTGAACTCCAATGGGAGGATGCTGGTGAATTAGCAAGCAAGAAGTGGTAAAGGTTTGTGCCTATTATACAGACTAAAAATATGACAAAGGGGCGATCAAAATCTGACAGAACCAGACAGGGAGATTATGCAGGTGTCAGAAATGACTCCAGAGTGAAGGCTGCATTGAGATTTGAGGCAGATGACCAAGGAAACTGGTGGATTCTCCATCTCTTGAGGTGCGTCTACACTGGCAACTTAGGTCGACTAAGGACGCTTAAGTCAACCTAAACAAAGCCACGTCCATACTGGGGTTTTATTAAGTCAACTTAAGCGTTTCCTTAAGTCAACTTAATAACACCACCTCTGAAGGCTGATTTACACCTAAATAGACTTCTTACGTCGACTTAAAGCCAGTGTGGACGGCTATGTCTACTGTTAAGTCGACTTAACAAGGTCAACTTAAGTTGACTTAAAGTGTAGCCACTCTGTTAAGTCGACTTAACTTTACAAGCCTAGACATAGCCTTGGAGTCTTCAGACCCAGACTGGATGTCCCTCTGGAGGAAATGCTCAGCTGGGTGGAACTCTCTGGCCTGTGCTATGCAGGAGGCCAGAACAGATGACTGACGTGTCCCTTCTGGCCTTAGAAATCTGTGACTTTGCATTTAGGCTGGGGTTTTCAAGAGGGCCCAAGGGAGTTAGACATCTAAATCCCATTGAAATTTCTTTATGTGTCACTGAAATCCCCAGCTTTAAAAGGGGACCTCAGATCCCTCTGCTTCACACTTCATTACTTTTTCCTCTCCAGATGCAGCATGAGCACACAGCAGGGATCCATGGGATTTTAGAATGTTTGTTATAAACACTACTAACTTCTGCAAAGGAGTCGTTTCCAAAATGAGGCCTTTGTGGATACATCTACACTACAAAAAGCCTGCCAACCAGCTCATGGCAGCCAGTCACATAACCCAGATCTGTAGACATGGGCTCGTGCTACAGCACTAAAAATAGGTGTGTAGATTTCTCATTCAGGATTGTGTCTCTTGCCAGGTTCCAGAGTCTCAGTGGGAATGTCTAGACTGTTACATTTAGCCCCCTCAGGCTCTGAGACCTATAAACTCTATGGTCAAAAGGGACCGGTATGATCATCTGACCTTCTGCACAATGCAGGCCACAAAACCTCACCGACCCACTCCTGTAATAAACCTCTAACCTCTGACAGAGTTATTAAAGTTCTCAAATTGTGGTTTAAAGTCAGAGAATCCACTAGCAAGAGAGCTGTGCAAAAAACCCGAGAGCCCTTGCCAATGTGCCCTGGGGGAAAATTCCTTCCCGACCCCAAATATTGTAACCAGTTAAACCCAGAGCCGTGAATTTGTTTTTTGCAGTGTAGATGTATCCTGTGACGTTTTACCCTGAGCATTTGACTACTTTTGCTTCCCATCAGCTGAGCAATCACGGTCCTCACCATCTGCAAACTTCTCACTCAGAAACACACACTCAACATAAGGCCTTTGCAGAGAAACTGAATGACTTCCTTGAACCAGTCTTCACTACAAATGATGGGAAGGCAATTCCCACATCTGAGCCATTCTTTTTAGCTGACAAATCTGAGGAACTGTACCGGATTGAGGTGTCATTAGAAGAGGTCTTGGAACAAAGTGATACATTAAAATGTAATAAGTCACCAGGACCAAGTGGGACTTACCCAAGAGTTCTGAAGGAACTCAAACATGAAATTGCAGAACTACTAGTTCCTCATATCACTTAAATCAGCTTCTGTACCAGGTGACTGGAGGATAGCTAATGTGATGCCAATTTTTTAAAAAGGTTCCAGAGGAGATCCTGGCAATTACAGGCTGGTAAGCCTAGCGTGAGTACTAGAGAAACTGGTTGAAACTATAGTAAAGAACAGAATGATCAAACATATAGATGAATACGGTTTCTTAGGGAAGGGTCAACACAGATTTTGTAAAGGGAAATCATGCCACACTAGTCTACTAGAATTTTTTGTGGAGCTCAACAAACATATGGAAAGGATGATCCAGTGGATACAGTGTATTCAAATTTTCAGAAAGCCTTTGACAAGTCCCTCACCAAAGGCTCTTAAGAAAGGAAGCAGTCATGGGATAAGAAGGAATGTCCACTCCTGGATCAGTAACTGATTAAAAGACAGGAAACAAAGGGTCAAAATAAATGGTCAGGGTTCAAAATGGAGAGAGATAAACAGTGGTACCACTCAAGAAAGAGATTTTAAAGTCACTCTTGATAGTTCTATGAAAACATCTGCCCAATGTGCAGCAACCGACAAAAAAAGCTAATAGAACATTAGGAACCACTAGTTTGTCTAGATCATTTTGAATTTTAATCCTATCCTCCCAAGCACTTGAAATCCCTCCCAGTTTGGTATTGTCTGAAAAATGTATACGTGCATTCTCTAGTCTGTTATCCGAAATATTTATGAAGATATTGAACAGAACTAGATCAGGACCAATCCCTGCGGGATGCCACTTGATATGCCCTTTCAGCTTGATTGTGAATCGCTGCTAGCTATTCTTTGGGAACAGTTTTCCAACCAGTTATGCACCCAGCTTATAGTAGTTCCATTTAGGTTGTATTTCCCTACTTTGTTTATGAGATCATGTGAGACAGTAGCAAAGCCTTACTAAAATCAAGATATATCGTATCTACTACTTCCTCCATCCACAGGGCCTGTTACCCTATCAAAGAAAGCTATCAGGTTGGTTTGACGTGATTTGTTCTTGGCAAATCCACGCTGACGGTTACTTATCACCTTCTAGCTGTTTGTAAACAGATTGCTTGATTATTTGCTCCATTATCTTTCCGGGTATTAAAGTTAAGATGACTGGTCTGTAATTTCCTGGATTCTCCTTATTCCCTTTTTATAAATTGACACTGTATTTTGCCCTCTTCCGGTCCTTTGGAATCTCTCTTATCTTCCATGTGTTTTCGAAGATAATCACTAATGGCTCAGATCTCCTCAGTCAACTCTTCAGTATCCTCTGATGCAGCCTCGCTGACTTGAGGATATCTAGCTTGTCTAAGTATTTTTAACTTGTTCTTTCCCTATTTTAGTGTCGGCTCCTACCTCATTTTCACTGGTGTCCACAACATTGGATGTCTGATCGCTACTAACAGCTTTGGTGAAAACCAAAACAAAAGAAGTCATTTAGCACTTCCATTGACAGAAAACATGGAAATGGCAGAAATACTAAATGATTTTTGAGTAATGAGCCTACTCTGTCGCTGGTCATTTTCTGACTTCTAATGCAGTTGTAGAATGTTTTCTTGTTACATTTTATGGAATTCCTTTGGAACTCGTTACCCTTTAGGTCGCTAGCTAGTTTAATCTCATTTTGTTCCTGGCCTTTCTAATTTTGTTTCGACATGCTTAGGGTTTTATATATATTCATCTGGATGGTCTCTTGCCACACTTCCTATCTTACCTATGCAATATGATATTTTGCTCTTGTGCCCTTAATAATGTCTCTTTGAGAATCTGGCAACCTTCTCACATCAGTTTTCCCTTTAGACTTGCTTCCCATGGGATCTTGCCTCCAAACTCCCTGACTTTGCTAAAGTCTGCCTTCTTGAAATCCATTATCTTTATTCTGCTGCTTTCCCTCCAACCATTCTGTAAAACCATAAACTCTATCATGACATGATCATTTTCACCCAGGCTGCCTTCAACTTTCAATTCCCAACCAGTTCACCCCAATTTGTAGAAATCAGATCTAGAATAGCCTCTCTCCCCATATCTTGCCCAACCTTCTGAAATAAAATATTGTCTCCAATGCATTCCAACTACTTTTTGGACAAGGTGTCTCCCAGTCCTGTAGTCTAACCTCTAGACTCTCTGGTGCTGGAAACTACTTGCCTGTAAGCTCCATCACAAATGCCGTCCGAAATCAGGGCCCTAGCAGTAGAAAGTACAAGAGCTGATGGCAGGAATGCAGCAACTTGTTACATTGTTTGCTTTCGATGGGTAAGAAAGGGTAGGCCAAGCAGATTTCTTTCCACAGGACATCTTGATTGCTAGGAAATTCTGGGAAAGATAAGTCAGTAAACATAAATCCAGTGACCCATCTTTCCCTGAGTCTTGTGGCGGGGATAGTGAGGAAAGCTAGGGCGACCCCGCCATTTTTTGTATAATGTTAGTAGGATTAAAGTGACTTCTAAATTCCTCAATGCAGTTTAAGCAATATTTATTATTATTAATCCTATTTATTATGGAAGTGCCTGAGGGCCAACAAAGAATGGGCCCTATGGTACTAGGTGCTGTACAAACAGTGAACAGATACTTCCCGTTCTAAAGAGCTTCAAATCTAAATAGGCAAGACCGGGCACAGGTGGGGAAAAGTACCCATCTGACCATCCCCATACACACCACTCTATCTATCTATCTTCTCCATTTCAGGCTAAGATATCCATCTAGCTCTGCATGTTATACCACACCCTTCCATCTACCCCCATACATACCCTTCCATCTCTCCATCATGCCTAGAGTTGGTGGTCAATCTCTACTTCCCATACTGCAGCTTGCAGCGATATTTACACTTGTGCAGTAGCAGTGCGAATGGGAAGCCTGGTACTGCCCAATCAGAATCGCCCAGTCACTGATAGCGTTGTAAAAGAGGGACTACCGCAGACAGAAGGCAATGAAGAATCAGATACAATCAACTCAATTTAATCTAAGTGCTTCTGTTACCTTTGTGACTATGGAATCAGAGTTGCTCCTGAGAATTTCAACACACAATAATTTTTCTTTCTCTCCCCTGCCTGCAGCCTTATTAATGCAAAGGCGATTGAAAATGATGAATGTATCATGTGTTCGGAGGACAGATTGTTTGGGGAAAGCCCCAGCAAACAGCTGAGCCTGGCATCTAGCCCTGAGTTTGGGAAGCAGCTTGGCCCAGTGAACGGAGCACAAGACCCAGGAGCCAGGCTTGCCTGACTTCCAAACTTGCAGCTGATGTTCTGTGTGCTACCATTCTGGCCAGCTCATACTAGGAAAGATCACAGAATAATTACATCAACATGCAAAGCTGCTTATGTAATGTGACACAGCATTGTTTGCAGTGGTGTAGCTGTGAGACCAAATAATTGAGGTCTCTTTTATTGGACCAGCTTTTGTTAGTGAAAGGGAAAAGCTTACCAACTGTGTCAATAACATGCCAAAGGGCTGATTGTGTATGTTCTGTGTGAGTTTCCTGTCTTCAGGTTTCAAGAGGCTGATTGAATTGGCTGAGTCCTGCTGCCTGTGGAGCTAATGGGGCCCTACTGGTGCTGCCAGATGTAGCAGTTACACCACAATATTCCCCAGAGATATCACTGGGGCTCCCCTGGCCCAAACTAGCAGAAAACTGGTAGACCGCATGGAAACTCAATGCATGAGTCCCAGTCTCCGTCCCGTCACTCCCCAACTCCCACCTTCATCCGCTGCGCCTGGCCCAGTTAGAATTGGGCACCCAACTGTTTTTTCCAGTTTGCATGCCCTTCCAAAACCAGATCTGGGGGGAAAGTCATTCTGGGTAGAACAAATAAGAGAAAGGAACTATTTCAACCTCGAGGAGTTGGAGGAAAAATTCATTTTGATTTCAAGCTTGGGGTTTCTTTGGTTTTTTTACTTTAATTTTGTTGAAATTAATTTCGAAACACAAAGTGGCCTCATTAAAAATATCAAAATGTTTCACCTTTGACCTCCCCCCTACCCCACCTTAGATTTCTTTCAACCAAATGAATTTCACAAAATCACCACAAATTCCTTAAATGTTTCAGTGCCATGGAATCTAAATTGTTTTGCTGAAAGAAGTTAGGGCAGAAAAAAGGTGCTATGCTGTAATCCCAGTCTCTGCCTTGCCTTCTCCCTGGACACTAGCTTTGGGACAGGCCTGAATAAGAAGGAAGAAGGTCTGAATCTTGCTTTGATAGCTCGGACTTGGCAATCTGGATAGATGATGCTGAGGTACAGGAGGGTTGCGGTGTCTAAAGACCTTATTTCTCCAACCTCAGGAAATTAAACCTATTTTTCTTCACTCCTGCTTGTTGTATGTTTCTTGACTGCAACAGAAGAGATCAACATGAGGTTAACCTCTAGGATCAACTTGCACTTATCCTGTGTCCTTTTGCTGTTAACCAAAGGTACATCATACACAGCATCCTTTGCACTGCTGCTAAGACGTGGTTTCCTGCTGTGCCTTCCTCCCCTTGCATGTATGACAGCCCATCACAAATGGAAATCAAAAGCACAGGCACAAATCTCATCTCAGCCACTCAAAAGCACACTATGGCTATATCTACACTTGCTAAAATTAATTGGAATTAGCTAGTTCGAACTAACTAATTCGAACTAATTTTAGTTAGTTCGAATTAGCTTAATTCGAACTAGAAAAAGTTAGTTCGAATTAGCGATCCCTATTCATTTCAATGGCCGGTTAGTTCAAACTAAGAAATCAGTTTGAATTAACATGGCCACATTGGCTAATTCAAACTAGTTAGTACGAATTAAAGCCTTACTTCTGAATCCCTATTCGAACGTATTAGTTCGAATTAAGGAAGCCCTTAATTCGAACTAACTAAAGCCTAGTGTAGCCATGGCTTTAGTTAGTTCGAATTAAGCCTCCTTAATTCGAACTAACTTGCCAGTGTAGACATAGCCTATGTGTCCCCTCTGCTCTTGGTAGAGGAAATACAGATTCCACATGTGAAACTTATCAGCCACATCACTGTCAAGAGAGTACAACCAAAACTTATCAGCTGTGAGGGCCGTGCGTGCTGCATGTAAAAAATATCAGCCATGCTAAAGCCATGGCAGTCCTGGCTTCTATCTGTGAGCTTGATGGACCCCAAGGCTGGGGAGTAGGGATGATGGCTTTGTGTCTGTGGTTCACTCATTTTGAATGACGTGTTTCATGAGTCTAAATCACTGCCTCTCTTTGAGACAGTTCCATCTGACCCAGTGACCTGAAGCAACCTGACAGGCTGACTGCCCAGAAATGGGCTGCTGGGCTTTTTTGTTTAAATTGTAACAAATCTTCAGCTTTTTAGGGTTTGTTTCTACAGGACATAGCTGCTCAAGAATAAAATATGCCACTAGAGCTATTCCAGGTTAGCTCCATCTGCAGACATTCCATTCTGAAATAAAAGTGGACTTTGTTCTGAAATAAAATTGATTCTACTCCACAACTGAGTCTCCAACAGGAAGGTGGAGGGATATTTCAGAAATGCTATAGCAGAATACTTATGCCAGCCAATTCCACCTCCCAATCCCTTGGATATAAACCTTAAGAACAAGAAACAAGAATGTTCATGCTCTGCATTTCCGGTCTGTTCCTTACATTGATAAACCGAACCAGCTCCACGGTCTGGGATAGAATGAATATACAATAGACTGCTGTTTCCCCGCCCTCCCTGGGTTAGCATAAAAGGGGCTAAGTCCTTTTTCGAGAACGTATCAAGTGATGAATGACTAAAGAAAGATGCTATAAATAAGCAGGCCACTCACAGAGTGACGCACACACAGATGCCAATGTATGAGTCAGCAAACATCCGCTTAAGAAGATGCCATCAACCGGGAAAGAAAGCATTTCTTGAGTCTTGGGCTTAGATTCCTCATGTAGGCATCTTGGTGTCAGGTGGTTATCAAAAACCATGATAATTACACCACAGGGGCCTTGGCAAAGTCCTGACCTCATGCTGTGCCTCAGTTTCCCCATATGGAAAGTGGGACTAGAGGGACAAACTTTCCAAAGTGCCTTATTGACTTAGGAGGCTAAGATCCAGATCCTCAAAGGTATTTTGTGCCTAACTCTCATTGATTCCACATCTAAATATCTTAAAAGTCTGGCCCCAAACGCCTTTTAGAAAAATGGAAGTTAGGGATTAAGGATCCTTGGGTGCTTTTCAAAATATGACCTAGGGTTTGTCTGCATGGCACGGCCATACACAGCAAACAGCTGTAAACTATAGAGCACTGTAATGCTTCACCCCGTAACTGCCCCGAGTAGACTTTGCTGACGTGATCAAAAAGAGACCTAGTGAGCACTGATGTAGTCCTATTTGAAATAGTATTACATTAATGCACATTAGGAGCCTTGTAGAGCACGCCAGCAGGGTCTGCATGGGGCAGATAGCGTAGAATATTTTAGAGCAACTTATCCCCTTCTGATGTGCATTCCCGCTCTATGCAGAAAACCCACCAGCAACACTTTCCTACATCACAGGGGACGTGTCTTATAATTCATTTATGTTAAGAAAGTGCTTTGAGATCCTCAGCTGGAAAATGCTAGAAGTACAACATATTATAACAGACTCTCTTGATCCCATTGAAAAGACTTGGCTCTCAGGTGCTGACATCATATAACGCAGGCCAGTCAGACTTAAATGGGCAAGGAGGTGTTTGCTTCTTAAGGCACTGAATGTTATCTCAGAAGATCAGGTCTCAGTTTGCCTGGTTCTTCCAAGGTCTCTGTGTTGCACAGCTCCCCCTGAAACCCCCAGAAAACCCTTCCACAATGGAGCATTTAAAAAAGAGATACATGACTCAGTCACTTCTTTTGCATCAATAAAACCCTTCTGCTCCACCCTAAATGAAATTTACAGTTTCTGGGGTTTTTAGCCTTTCTTTTTAAAATAAAATAAAATGGAAGTAAAATTCAAAATGAAAAAGTTCTCCAAATCAAAGAGCTGAAATGTTTCACGTTGAAAATGTTAAAACAAAACATTCTGGCTTTTTCAGATGGGAGAGGGCACAGAAGAGAAGGAGGAAGAGAAACAAATTGGCAAATTTGACACAAATTTGCAAGATGTTTCAGTCAACCTAAATCTGCATTTTCGTTAAGCAAAGTTGCACCTGAAAAAATGTGGCCCAGTTCTGTGCACTCTTTGGGACAAGGACTGTCTCTGCCTCTTTGTACAGCACCTGGAACAGCCAAGCTCAGTTGGCACCCTTAAGTGCTATTGTAAATATCAAACAACAAGAAGGATGATGATATTTACTGAGTTATACAGAGCCTAACTGGAGTGGTTGGAGTTGCCACCAACAAACCAGGAGTTTGGGGATCCCCAAATTGCCTCCTTTCCTTTCCCATCTCCCCACACTAGACCAGGCTCCAGCCAACATGCTGTGGTGGGAAGGGCCTTTACGCAGCAGAGCTATTAATCTGATTATTGCTTCCTGTCTCAGTGGGATCCCAGCCCTGCTAGGTAAATAACACTGAGCAGTGACACATGTCAGGGCTCTTAAGCCACGCTCCATTGAGGATGTGCTTAACAGATGGTTTTACATAATAGTCTCAAAAAGATTAACCAGTGGGGCTGGAGAAGGAGGCAATATCCTGAGGTGGCTGCTTGCAAGACAGTGCTCTGTCACCAAATAGCAGTGCCGTCCCATTCATCCCCTAGCAGTGCGGTGGTTTCCCTCTTCCAGTGCAGAGCAAAAACTACTGCGGGCACTTGGGGATGGGCAGCAAGTTGCAGGAGAAAACGAGAAGCTGATGGGCTGCAGGTGTGCTGCGCAGCAGTGTAAGCCATCAGAGGTGTACGGCCCACGAGGATGAACCAGCAGCAATGCCCTTGTGCAACATGCAAGCTGCCACTCAGGGATGGGGGGGGGGGGAGGATAGTGAGGTACTATCCACCAACAAAAAAGGGGGCCGTTTGAATACGTGCACCTGGGATCTAATCCAATCGTCACAGCATGGGCGTCAACGGGAGCCTCTGCAGAGGACAGTGGTCGGCATGGAAGTTGTACTCCCACTCCCACATGGTACAGCCCAGCAATGTATTTGTGCACCAGCGGCTAAAGAGACAGAGGGGAGTCTAAATGTCTCACCCACGAGCGGATGCAGTGGAATGCTGGTTCTCAGTGCAGGATTCCTCCCCCCCTCCCCTCCCCGACCCTCCCCGCATGGGTTCAGACATGGTCCATTCCTGCCACTTTCCATTGACCTGCTTGATGCTGGGGCTTCTTTGAACGGCCTGGGCTGCGAATGGGTGTGTTTGGAAAGCAAGGATGGCATGGATGTGAACTGGTGACCATCCCAGGCAATGGCAGGTGGCACCTCTGGGGATGTGACACTGTCTTTGAAATCTGTCCTTCAATCCAAGTTCACAGAAGACCTCTCTTCACAACACCCCAAAAAACCACAACAAACGAACATGAAGGTGGTAAAGTCAAGCATGCAGAGGTAGCAAATGTCCGTGTGCAGATGCACTATGATACTGTCTTTAATTCCATGATCACATGGAATCACATGATTTAGTGGAAATGGTCCTGCTTTTTAGCAGGGGGTTGGACTAGATGACCTCGTGAGGTCCCTTCCATGACTATTATTCTATGATTCTATGACCACATACTATTTTTTCACAAGATGCTGGCCTCACTCAGTGAGCTGTTAATTATTCAATATTTTCTTTTAGCCTCCTCGTTCAGTTGGTCCTGTTCTGAGCAGAGGGTTGGACCCCCTCCTGAGGTCCCTTCCAACCCTGAACTTCTATGATTCTCTACTGCCCATAGTCCAAACCCTGCAGTGACTCAAGTTACAAATTTTCTCCTGTGCATTAGTGAATGTATCCTGGTATTATTATTCTCCGTTTTGCAATTGGGGAACAAAAGCATAGCAAGATTAAGGCTAAAACTGTTATAAGTGTCCACTAACTTTAGGTGCCCAAACTTGAGACACCTCAGGCTTGCGTCTTCAGAGTACTTAGCATGGTACAGCACTTTACTGGTGAGGACCACAAAATGACAGCTTCCCAGAGGCTTCATGCCTTGAACATTGCTGATAAGAATGCTGAGGCTTGGCTTGACCAGGTGCATACACCAAATAAATCACAGCACTTTATATCCAGCTCCTCTTGACTCCAGCAGCAGCAATGAGCATGAGCATGTCTGCACCTCTGGCCCAAGAAGTGTCATGCTGGAGACTCTGAAAATGAGGAACACACAGCTAGCGAAAAATCACCGGTGAAAATTTTAGGTGAAGTGACTTGCCCA
Source organism: Pelusios castaneus (assembly GCA_007922175.1). Lineage (NCBI taxonomy): Eukaryota > Metazoa > Chordata > Testudines > Pelomedusidae > Pelusios > Pelusios castaneus. The sequence goes on along the minus strand of ML685882.1, from coordinate 428,054 downwards.
ACAACACATAGAAACTCAGTTGTGGAGGCGGGAATAGAAGCCAGAACTCTGAAACAGCATTCATCAGCCTGAATAAACAGCCCATCCATTCTCTCCTTGTGATCCTCACTACACTCTTGTTAACTTCTGCAAATTAGGCCCAGGTCCTACAGATGACCATCTCTGCCACTACACACCTTTCTCCATCCCCAGAGCATCTCTTCTCTGTGCACTGAATAAAATCATAGACACTGGAAGGGACCATGAGAGGTCATGGAGTCCAGTCCCCTGTACTCATGGCAGGACCAAGTACCCTCTTAAACCATCCCTGACAGGTGTTTGTCTAACCTGCTCTTAAAAACTTCCAATGATGGAGATTCCACAACCTGCCCAGGCAACTTATTCCAGTGGTTAATCACCCTGACAGTTGGGAATTTTTCCTAATGTCCAACCTAAACCTCCCTTGCCATAATTTAAGCCCACTGCTTCTTGTCCTATCATCAGCGGGCAAGGAGAACATTTTTTCTCCCTCCTCTTCGTGAGAACCTTTTAGGTACTTGAAAACTGTTATCATGTCCCCCTCAGTCTTCTCTTTTCCAGACTAAACAAAGCCAGCTCTTTCAATCTTCCCTCATAAGTCAAGTGTTCTAAACCTTTAATCATTCGTGTTGCTCTTCTCTGGACTTTCTCCAATTTGTCCACATCTTTCCTGAAATGAGGTGCCCAGAACTGGACACAATACACCAACTGAGGCCTAATCAGGGCAGAGTAGAGCAGAAGAATTACTTCTCATGTCTTACTTTCAATACTCCTGTTAATACATCCCAGAATGGTGTTTGCTTTTTTTGCCACAGTGTTACTACACTGTTGACTCATATTTAGCTTGTGATCCACTATGACACCCAGATCCCTTTCCGCCATACTCCTTAGTAGGCAATCATTGCCCATTTTGTATGTGTGCAATGGATTATCTTTCCTAAGTGGAGTATTTTGCACTTGTGTTTATTGAATTTCATTCTATTTACCTGAGACCATTTCACCAGTTTGTCCAAATCATTTTGAATTGTGATCCTATCCTCCAAAGCACATGCAACCCCTCCAACTTGGTATGATCCAAAAACTTTATAAGTGTACTCTCTAGGCCATCAACTAAATCGTTGATAAAAATACTGAACAGAACCGGACCCAGAACTGATCCCTTCAGTATCCCCTCATTATGCGCTTCCAGCATGACTGTGAACCATTGATAATTACTCTCTGGGTGGAGTTATCTAACCAGTTTTGCATCCATCTTATAGTAGCTCCATCCAGGGGAATGAAGCAGGGGGCTTGTGGGAAAAGCAGCCATGGACTTAAAAACTATCATAACATGTCCATACCATAGTCCCTGGTACTGATTGTGCTAGGTGCTGTACATGTGTCAGGACAGACACAGTCCCCACCTTGCTGATGTTGCTATCTAACACTGGCTCCAAAAGAGCCACATTTGCACAAGTGCTCAGCAGACTACTGGCTGTGCTCACATAAGAATCTGGCTGCTTATTCCCATCTACAGCAGTCCCTTGGGTATGGCAGCAATGATCCAGGGTCACCTGAGGGCAGAGTTCAGCACTGGGCTCCTGTGTGCTGGGTGTTACCAAGCCAGCTCCATTCAGATTGACTCGGAAGAGGCTGACTGTGAGCTACAGCCGGACGGAGCACAGTGTAGTCTCTAGCATGCTCTGCATTTATGAGCCAGCAGGCTTCTGACTGGCTGGGATTTTAATATCTCTACCGTAAGGTCACTGCTGAGCAGTCCAACTGGATGCTGCATGTCCCACTGGTATAGCAGCACGTAAAGCAAAATATTTTTTTTGCTTTGACAAAATCTTAACCAATCCATGCGCACCCCAAAAAGCCTTCTCTACTACCCGTCCACTTAGTGTGATGGGAAATCAGGCCTTGCTTCTCCTAATTTTGTTTTAAGACATGGCCAGTCTTTACAAGATGCCTTCTAGCACCCCGGGAAAGTATTACCACCTTCATTTTACAAATGGGGAAACTGAGCCACAGAGCTGGATGGGCATAGTGAGAAGCAACTTGACCAAGACACCCCAGCCATTCTGTGGCAGAACTTGGATCAGAATGCAGTCCTGAAGCTCAGGACCATGCTCAGCCCACTTGGGCAGAATCTGCTCCAAGTTCAAGGGAGAATATTTTTTAATAATGATCTGACAAAGCTGATAAGAATGCAAGAGCCTGAACTAACAAAGCAATAATTCCTTATCTGTGTCATCACCACTCCACAAACCTTTGCTTCCCCTCATTCCCCATGCCCCCATCACAGCTTGCTCGGAGGACTCTTGGGGTGAAGAATTCAAATCAAGGAGCTGTCTTGACAAAACGGAAAAGAATATTGACTAGGCAGCAGCCTCAGCATTGCCTGCCCCAAGTTAAGCAGCAGGGAGATGATACCAAACAGGCCTGATTCCTAGGAAGCTTTCATGCTATGGGAAACTGGGAGTGCCCTGGGAAAACTGGGCTCCCCTGGCAAAGATCTGTACGTGGGATAGGAATGAGATAACATAGTGATAAACGCATTAGAAATATCTAGAGCCGTAGACAAAGATCAATCAGTCTTTCCCTTTTACTCACTTTCTTTTCCTGTGCAGTAAAGTGCCTGGAGCCGTTTGCATGGTAACACCTGCAACAAACAACTTACATTGACACGGCCTTTCAGGCTCATGGGCCATGACAGCTCTCTGGGATTACAACTGCAGCCATTTCCTGTAGCCTCTGAGCGCCTGCCAACAACTTGGAATGGGACGTGAAGAATGCCCTGCTCAGTTGAAAACCACTGGCTAGAGATCAGGAGCCGGTAATTACCCAACTGGAATATGACAAGGACAGCAGGAGAGTTAGGAAGAGATTTTCCAAAGGGCTGAGGAGATTTAGGAGCTCACATCCCACCAACTCCTCAACACAGAGCTCCTAAATCTATTAGAGCAATGGTTCTGAAATGGAGGGCACAGGATGGATTGTGGGATGGTGCCATGGGCAGAGTTTTGGGAAGCAATGCCCCTGCAAACTTATGACGATGGAGCCATCCTCCCCGCGCTGGGTGAAGGATGCTGGGCAGCAATGGGAACGCCAGCACCTCACACAGGCAGCCCTGGGCAGATGTTGGGGGATCCTTCGGAGGGAAGCGGAGGTGTGGGGAGGCAGCAGCAGGCCCAGCACTGCTGACAGAGCCAGAACAGCTCTGCACTTTGCACAGCTGCTTCTGTCTCCAGTGGGAGCACTGCTCCCAGCAGCCGCCGCCGCCTCCCACAGCAGCAGCAGCTTCCCACCACTGCCAGGCACATCCGCTGTTGCCACTCTGACTGCGATGACTGCTGCTGCCTGAGAATAATCCAGATGAGGTACAATTCCCTGCCATTGCAGCCATTTTCTTCGGCAGGTCACATCCATCTCCCAAGCTGCAGGGAAGTAGCTGCTACCCTTTACCCTTCCCACCCCAAATTAAGCATGTAGGCCCTGTATTGTTTCTGGAAAGGGGGCATGCAATTGTTCCACAGAAGTCCATGGGGTGGGGCTCCATTTTAAAAAGGTTGAGAACCGCTGTAATAGAGCACAGGTCAGGTGATGCCATAAAAGTGTAGTGCAGTCATTCGGGCTCATCTACCCTGCAATTTTTAGCCCAGAGCCCAAGTCATGGCCATGCCACAGGACTTTTACTGCAGTGTAGACTTATCTTTAGTCAATTTTTTGAAAAATCCACCTAAGGTTGAAGTTGCACGGCTCTGGTATCAGCGGAACACCTCCCAGCCCCATGCTGGAGGCCCAGGCTCATGGCCTCAGAGGAATGGCTACTCCCAGCTGTCTCCCGAGGCCCATATAAGAACTAAGCACTTTTTCTCTCTGCACGAAGAGCAGCAGCCATGCACTTTCTGCCCAAATGGGGTTTATCAGAGATGAAAGGAAAACAGCCACACATGGAAGAACAAAAGGCACGTGTCTCATAGGCAGGCAGGAACTGCCAGAGCAGAACAGGCCGAAAATCGGCCCATCTAGGCCAGTACCTGGCCTTGACGCTGGCCTGCATCAGATACTACAGAGGAATATCCAAAAAAAACCCTTTCATGGATAATTCTGAACTAGCTTGCCCACAGGAGACATTGCACCTGCACCCCAAACAGTTAAATGCAGGTTTAGGTTCTAAAACAGGAGGAATTTTATCCTGTCTCATTTAATTGCAGCTGTCATTACTCATCAAAACATCCCCTCTTTGTTTGAGTCCTCTATTTTTGTGGCTTTGAGCGGCGGACAGATCTTTTCCCTGCATTACTGGGAACCATAGATGAGTAGCTGAAATTATTCCCTGCCCTGTGCACCGCTCACACTTACCTACGTATTTCATCTGCCCTCATGCTGCCCTTTCACTTAGCACGGGAAGGTCATAGAGCTCAAGGCCAGAAGGGACGGGAAGATCATCCAGGCTGACCTCCCGCATGCCACAGGCTGCCAAACCCCACCCAGGAGCCTTAAACTGACCCCAAGTATAGAGTAAAGCATTCCAGCCTAAAGAGACTACTCTGTGCCACAGGAAGAGAACAGAAAGGGCCCAGGTGCTCTCTGGGACCTGGGAACAAATATAATCCACATTCTCCTGGCACAGCTGCTCAGGGTACTCCAACAGGAACCTCTTCCCATTAAACGCTCTTTGTCTGCAGCGTGCAACAACTGCACCACTGAACAAAATGCCAGCTGCCCATGCAGGCAGAAAACAGCTGCCATGTTGTCCAGCAGCACCCTGGGATGTTCTCAGAGGCCTCCCAGGCAGGGCCTGGATTAGCCCTTCCCTATTTGCCTGAGGAACATTCATGAGAGCCCCAAGGAGGTGGGTTTGCATGACACAGCACTGCAGCCTGGCCCCAGCTGGACACTCACCAGGCTGCTGTGTTTGGGTCTCACCACACTAGACCCATGTGCTCTTAAGCTTCCCTTGAGCTCAGTAGGGTGCAGCTGTCTCAATGCATGCTCCCGGGCACAGGCTCTCCATCTGTTACCCCATCATGGAAATAGGGCCCAAGCCCCAACTGCCCTAGCCCCCAGAACCAGTGCTGACCCCACCCCCCAACTCCTCAGCACACCCTTTCCCAGAGTTCCACCCTTGGGGGCACTCTGTTTGCAGTTAACTTTTCCAGGACACACGAAAGGGAAAGCAAACAGACACACCAGATGTGCAAAGGTCCTAAACACAATCACTCTTACTTTAGATGTATAGTTCTAAACAAAGACACCCTCTATGCCATTCTCTGCCTCAATTTCCTCACCACACTGGAGCATTCTCTGGTCTGAGGGTAGAGTCTTCTAGAGAATCCAGAATCCTTCTACAGCTCATGGCTTCCTCTTCACATCATTGATTGAGTCCCCTTCAGCCCAGCCACCCCAGCCTCTTATGACCTTGGCTGCCCCACAGTCAAAACAGTTCCCTGTGCTACAAAAGCTTGTCTTTTCTGTTCCTCTCCTGTGCCCTAGGGAGACCCTCAAGTTTACAAGTCCTGCCACTAATAGCTGATTCTTTTGCTCTGCTGCTGTAGAATTTCCATGGCTTCAAACCCCTGGCCTTCTGCAAGGAAGCTAGAGAAAACTGGCTTCCCCCAGCCTTCAGACATCCCGTTGTTCTGTCCAGTCAGGTCTATTCACCAGCTGACAGCACTTAAGGACTGGCTTTTTAAAAGCAGAGTTGTAGACACCCACTCCTCTGTTCCACAGCACGAATATGTGGCAATGCACAGCAGAGAACAGTCATAAGACCTAGAGATGTTTATAAATCCAAGTGGAATTCATCAGTTGTACACAGCCCGGTGCACCAAATCATCACACAGACAGCGAACATGCTACTTTCTGACTTATCGATTTCCCCCTCACTTTCTCTGGCTCTGATTTGCAGTCTCTTGTGGTATCTAATGTGTTTCATACCCACCAAAGCAGCATATGATGTTTACAAGCCAGTCTTTGGCAGCAGCTTAGGACCAAATCCCACCACCAGGCTCATGTGCAGCTTGATGTCAGCAAAGCTCTTCATTTTGACTCTTGCCACCTTCCGCTAGCAAAATGTCACATGGAGTGGGAGAAGGCAACATGGGAGGGTACCTGGCCCCAGGTTAGTATTCTGCCTCAGCTCCTTCTGAATAGGCAGAGGGCAGCAGTTGCCCAGGGACAGCTGAGGTGCAGAATGCGGAGCCACTGTTGGAGGGGACAGAGTAAAGGTTAGCAGAATGGCATCTTAGAACATCAAGGAAATACCTGAAAACCTTCCATGGAGACAATTCAACTGTCAGGTTTTGGATGTAGGGACTGACATTTTTATTATAGGGTTGCACAGCACCTAGCACAATAGGGCCCTGATCCCTGCTCAGGAGCTCTAGGAGCCCTCCATTTCCCCTGTCTCCCTTCCTTCTCCCCCTTCATCTCTATTCCTCACCTACTTCCATGGATTCAGTAAAACATGGCTGTGCAGGATCTCCACACCTGTTCTGTGTTTAGTCCTGTTAACTGCCATGATTAAAAGGGTCAAGTTTTCCAAGGCATTCTAATGCCTAACAATCACTGACTTCCTTGGACCATGACTGTACAGCACCTAGCACATTGGTAACATGCCAGACAGGGAGACTAGTGAAGCAGCCTGTGAGGTTCCTTTATCTGTGGATTAAAAGGCAGCACTTTTCAACACAGATCTTTATCCCACTACTGTTACATGACCCTGCACTGCCCTGTATGAGCTGTAAATAAAACACAGTCTCTTTCAATTTATATACAGTCCACACCACCCTCCTCCACGCTCCTGTCTTCTGGGACACATCAACTATATGGATGCATCAAGTTTTGTCCATGTCCGTCTGATCATTCGGCTGCAAGCCAAGTCCTCATTGGCTATTGCAGGCCAGGGAAGTGACATCCAGTTGATCCTGTAGTACTTAAATACCTATTTCCCTATTAAGACTCACTGATCTCAAATTTCCCTGCTACAGGTACTAGCCACTAGCTGGAATAGGTCTGTGCACCTGTTGCTCCCCTGGCACATAGCATTGCTTGTAACCACCAGTTTGACACCTGGATACCTCCGCCTCATCCTCCATTTCACCCTGTCCCTATCAGTGGAATGCCAACATCAGTGGGAAAAAATGAACAACACAGAGCTGGGAGCCAAGAAGCAAGCCTGATAATCACAGCCCAGGACTGCCCTGTGGTTCCCGCTAACATGGGTGGCAGCATCCCCTGAGACAGCCACTATCAACCCCTGAAACACAAGGGTCCTTATTCCATGCCCCACCCCGTTATCCCTTCAGCCAGAGAAACTTTCTGAACAACAGGACACCAAGCAGGGAGTAATTACACTTTTGATTCAGTAACCAAATTGAAAGATCTCTCCCTCCCACACACACCCAAAAACTCGCCTATTTTGGGTCAAGCAAAATGGAAAAAATATTCTTTTTTTCTCAGCAAAATGAAAAACTGAAAAAAAAATATCAATTCAGGTCAAACAAAGCATTTCATTTAATCAGAAACTGGATTTGATTTTGGATGATTTTTACACTAAATTTTGAAACAAAACATTGTTTCAAAAGAATCAAAATATTTCTACAAAATAAACAAGGAATCTTGTGGCACTTTTAAAATTTATTTATCGCATGAGCATTCATGGGAGAAAAATCCCACTTCCTGAGATGCTTTGAAGATGGGGAATTACAGAGTTTGTTAGTGATAGAAAGTAAGTTCCCCATCTTCAAAGTGTCTGACGAAGTGGAATTTTTCTCCCAGGAATGCTCATGAGATAAATAAATGTGTTAGTCTTTAAAAGTGCCACAGGACTCCTTGTTTTTTTGCTGAACTAAACTAACATGGCTCCCCCTTCAGAACTTGTAAAAATATTTCTGTTTTCTTCATAATGTGGGCTTCCCTCCTCCCCATTTTATTCAGCTGAAACTAATCATCAAATGTGACCCAAATTCAGAAACACTTTTGGATACCCAGGTAATCTATTTTTGTGATAAGTAAACTATTTGCTGAGAAAGGATTGCCCAGCTCTATGTGGAACAGTATCATGGGTTTGCCAATGAATGGAATAATGTCCAATTGATTTAAGGGCAGATAGCAGGGTTTGGGAAAAGAAGAACCTATACACATTCTTCTTGGTTTTGCTTTGGATCCCCTGGAGTGTTGGTTGCCCTTCCAGCACGTGCCAGAAAGCAAAACAGACTAGAATCAAACTTCAAACTGGTCAGTTTCATGTCTTTGTACTGAGCAATGCTCCACAAAGATTGTGAATGGTGAGAAATTAGGGCAAAGTTATTTAATTCAGTTCTTCTGTTGCTTTCAGCTAGCTTTGACTCAGACCCCACCAAGTGACTGATCGTGCAAGAGTGACATCTGATTTTGACGAGTTCCAGAGAGGTAGCCGCGTTAGTCTAGTTCGGGAAAACAAACAAGGAGTCTTGTGGCACTTTTAAAGACTAACAAATTTATTTATCACATGAGCTTTCGTGGGAGTGGGAATCCCAAAGTGGGATCCGATTCTCAGCAACCGATACATTTCTTTCAAACTCCCTGTTTCTGATGGCCCTCAGGAATGGCTGCCAGTCTATAAAGGGGAAGCAGGACTCCACAGAATTGGAGCTGCACTCTGCTATACACCTCCCAGGGCTTCCCATGTGGCTTCCTGAACTAATATCCCAAACTTGCAAAACCTTCAGTGGAATCTCTTGAACTGACTTTGAGCACCTTAATGAGTGTTTTACAAGCTAATCAATCACACAGGAGCTCTCCCTTCAGGGCTCTGCTAGAAATGTTGTGGGTTGCGATCAAGGCTCAAGAGGGCAGGTGTTTACACTGGGCTGGTCATATTTACTTTCCCTCCCTAATGACACTCAGCTAGTCGCACTTGAACCAAGAATCAGCCCAAGTCAATTCAGAAGCAGCCATAAACTGAAAGACAACCTAGCCTCCAGAGATGGATGTCTGTAGGAGGGAGGGTAAAAGCATATTAATTGATTACTGTCATGGTAATACCTGGGAGCCCCATCTTGGATCCACTATGCTATACTCTGTACAAAAGGAGGCTGCCTGCTCTATAAGGATGGCCCCATAAACCTCTCCCCTGCCTACAAATCACCATTCCTGAGACATAGGTTCTCTTCCTATCTCTGCCACTGTGCTGCTTCAGGCTCTTAAACAAGTTCCTTTCCATCTCTGTTCCCCTCCAATCCAGTGACTGTTTACACTGTCAGCTCCTTGGGACAGGGATGGTCTCTTGTTGTGTGTCTGTATAGGACCTAGCACAAGGGTCCCTAAATTCAACTGGAACATCTAGGCACCCCTGTAATGCAAATAATAATTCTTTTCTCTCCCCTCACCCCACTTCTCTGCCCCCCGCTTTCCTTCTCCCACTCATCTTTATACTTATTTCATTCTGTCCCATGCGCTTGGAGCTGTCTCCTGGCACAGGGATACCATAGACTAACCTTCTCCACACTCAGGTCTTGCCTGAAAACTCCTGCCTGGTGCTTAATAAATCCCAGCCCCCATGTGAACATCCTCCAATCCCTTCGTACTAAAATTACTTCTGTATCTCCTCTGGGAAATGGTGACTACCCAATAATCTACCACACAGCCAGCTTTAATCTTCAGGTTCTCTTGAGAAACCGCACTCACCACAAGACCTTCATCCCCCACATCCCTCCAACCTCATACACCCCACATCTGTCATCCTTTCTGCAGTCTGACATGTCAGTTGGAGCAGGGATCTGACATCTGGATTAATTCCAGAATGCACCCTACAGACCTGTACAAATAGGACAGGCAGCAGCTGAACAGAGAAGTCAACCGAGACTCAGGAGACCTGGGCTGTACTGCCACTAGCCTGCTGCCTTTCTACCTTTTTGTTTCATAAGCTTTCACTCACATTTTGAGCCTTTATGATGTTTCAGAGACTGGGCAAGTTTTTTGCATTCAGGACACATGAGAAAATGAAAAGCCACTTTGTCTCGACACATTGCAGCGGTGGTGACCATTTTCACCCAAGAGAGGCACAGTCACAACTGAGACCTCAAAGTGCTATTCCCAGATCTGCAATGGACAGTGAATGACTTGGGAAAGGCATTGAATTGCACTGGGTCTCAGCTTTCCAGTTGTAGAAAGGGGGTAATAATCCTTCCTTTCACCCATCCTTTGTTTGTCTTGTCTGTTTCACTAGCACTTTGTGCAGTAGGTCCTGAGCTTAGATTAATAGATTCTAAGGCCAGAGGAGACCATTATGATCTTCAAATTTGACCTTCTGTATAAGACAGTTCACAGAACTTTCCCACAATACTTCCTAGAGCAAATCTTTTTGAAAAACCCCTAATCTTGTAGCAGAGAATCCGCCACGACTCTTGGTAATTTTTTCCAATGTTTGGGAACTCCTGACACTATTAACATAGCACTGATGACATATATGGCAACATGAAAAGCAATAACTATGCACACGCACACACACTCACGCTTTCTCTCTCTTTCTGTCTCCCTGACCCTTTCAATGGAAGGCTTGGACACAGAGCAGTCCCACTGAGTTGAACAGAAGTAGGCTTGTGTGTGAAGTTTCTCACGTGCACACGTTTTTGTGGATCTAAGTAACAAGATGAACTGGGAGCTCCCAGGGAAGAAGTCTTAGAACAGAGAGTTGGTTGATTGGCTGGTTGGTTACATTTCAGAATGATTGGCTTTAGCTAGTTTTTGCAGGCTATTTCTGAATACTATGGGACCAGCCCTCTGTGGTGAACTGTTCCCATGAGCTCTTTCAAGATTTCTACATTCTTCCCCCCATCCTGAATCAAGATGGGGTCAAAAAAAAATAAAATTTTGTGGGCTGATAATCCAAAATCTTCAGATTGGGTATATTGAAACATTTCATTTCATTTAGATCATTGTGAAACATTTGGTTTCAGTTTCACCCGTTGTTATCATAGTGTAAATGAACTAACATGTCAAAACACAAAGGCATTTCAAACCAGAAATTTTGAAAATTTTGAAAATCTCAAAAGGGGGTATTTTGACCACTTCAAATCTTGGGGTTTTTTTCCAAATCTGGAGAGCTTCCTGCAGGTCTGGTTCCAACAAATCAGAATTTCCCAACAATAACAACAACAAAAAGATATCCTCACGGAGCTCCGAACTCTGTAGCTACTATCCCTTTCACAACCCACGGAAATGCATTTCTGAAATGGCTCCAAAGACCTCAGCACTTTGTGTTCATTTTATTGGCATGCTCCATGCTTGGACCCAGTTATAAGAGCTACCTGTTTCGGGAACTCCAGGGACTCTAAAGAGTGGTAATAGGCCTTTCAATGCTACCTCCTTTGGGGCACTGAGAATCTAGCCCTGTCATCTATTTAAGACCAACCAAATCGGTTGCCCGAGGCTCCTAACTTCCACTGAAATCAGTGGGAATTAGGTACTAAATATCTAAGAATTTGGGTCCCAGAATTCAGTGGAAATTGGTGTGAGCTGCAGACTTTGGATCAAAGTCCAGGTATTTGAATTCAGGATTTGGTTCTAGGCATAATATTTACTGTCTCTCGTGGGAAAGAACCTGTCCTGCTCTGCATGCTGTGAGCAGTGCCTGGAGACGCCAGACGTCCACCGCACAGTTTGTGCTCCTCAAGAGTCTCAGCAGAGAGGCCACGGACCAGAAAGAAGAGTTGAGGGACAAGCTCGCCCGGCCACTGCTTGTATTGTAGCTGCTCCACAGACAACAGAGGCCTGTGGTATCCCCGGCTGTCAATACAGTGCCCTTCACCAGCCTTGAATCCACACGAGGAGAACAAGCTCCCCCTGGAGAAAGGATTTGCTGTAGAGCATTTCCTTGTGTGTTTAACCTTGGGTCTTTATTCTGCTGGGCAGCTCTGTTGGTCTCATCGCACGAAACAGGCTAAGCCAGAGAGAGCTGGGGTTTGGGGGGATCATATCTGCTAACAAAGCAGGGAGCTTCCCACCCAGTTCTGCTTAAACTCAGCGCCTGAAAGAAAAAAGGAGAAAGGCGCAGAGCGCCATTGAAGCAGCCAAGTTAAATACAGCCTAATCCGTATGAGTGTTGTAACCGGTGACTAACACACACTGAGGCTAAGAACAGTCACACGAAGCCCATTGTGGCCCACACAGATGACTTGGAGGATTGGCTTTAACCCCTGGTGTCCCCGTCACTCCCTACGGAGACACACCCCGCCCCTGATTGTGCCATCAGGATGCCCCTGCCCAGCCAGGCGCCAGGAGAAAAGCCTTCAGTGCCCGGCGGCTGCATGACAGATGTTAAATATGGGAACGGCTGGGGCTGGTGTGGATTTCACAGCTGCTGCCATGGTGTCCCCACTGGCATGGAGGTCCCAGCCACAGCAGGGACAGAACCACAGGCCTGTTTGTACCAAAAGCCCAGGCTTGAGGATTGGCGGGACGTGGATCCTGCCTTTGGGAGGCTGGGAGGGAGGCACCATTGCTCAGATGTTTGCCCCGCCCACTGTTCAGCCCTGCTTCTGAGGCCCCGCCCACACTCCATATCCAGCCCCTCCCATTCTCAGCCCCCCTCCTCCAAAGCCATGACCATGGTCCACCACCCGCTCCATCCCAGGCCCTGCTCCCACTCAGCCCCCTCCCCAAAGCCCCTGCTGTTCATGTTTCCTGGGGGAGGGGGCCAAGAGGCATGAGAGCTGGGTGGAGTGTGGATGGGGCAAAGAGGCAAAGTGGGAGTTTCCAGCGATGGCTGTTTGTGGAGGCTTAGACTCCCCAAGCCTACTATACCAGCTACTTATGGGCTAAAGATTATATGGCCTCTGACCTGCATAGCTAGACAGTTGTGATCTCCCCCAGGCAGGGTGCATAGGCGCCCACACCCCCACGGCTTATGGGGACGTCGAATAAGCTAAAACAGCTGCTCAGGCTCTGGGCTCACCGCAAGAGGCTGTTCCATTTAACAGAGAAGCCCTTTGCATCTCCTGGGGATGACAAAAAGGTTTTTTTAACAAAGCAAGTGACATCGGTAGAGCTGATTTTCAACTCATTCAGAGGGGCTGGAGCTTCACAACCATGGCGCCTCCCCAACGGCCTCCCGCAGGGCACAGCTCAAATCTGGGACTTGCCCCACACCTGATCTGTAGGCCTCCCTTCACCCTCAGAGCACACAACCCGCATGGCCCTGCATTGCTTGTAAGCATCTCAGCCCCTGCTGGGTGCTAGGCTGAGACTGGCTGGGAAATGAGGTGTGGGGAGTGTGACAGGGCAGACGGTCCAGTGGGTTTATACTACCAGAGCTCGCCCACATTTACAGTGAGAGCCTGGCACTCCCATGACAGAGGAGGAGCCTCATGCACAAACCATCAGCCCATCCCTCCATCCCCCTTGCCACACTGCTGCGAATTGCAACCATAGACTCATAGACGCTGAGGTCAGAAAGGACCAGTATGATCATCTAGTATCTGACCTCCTATACAGTGCAGGCCACAGAACCTCCCCAACCCACTCCTGCAATAAGCCTCTAACCCATGACTGAGTTATTATAGTTCTCAAATCATGTTTTAAAGTCTTGAAGGTACAGAGAATCCATCAGCAAGTGAGTCATGCCCCCTGCTACAAAGGAAGACTAAAGACCCCCAAAGCCTTTGCCAGTCTGGCTGGAGGAAAATTCCTTCCTGACCCCAATATGGCAATCACTTAAACCTGAGCATGCCGGCAAGACCCGCCAGCCAGACACCCAAGAAAGAATTCTCTGTAATAACGCAGAACCCACCCCATCAATCGTCCCATCCACATATCTACCACTAGGAGCCAAAGATCAGTCAATTGCCAGACAAGGCTGTCCCATCATACCATCCCCTCCATGAATTTATCTCAGATCTGTTAGCATTCTCCTCCCCCAACTCCAGAGCTGGGCTTTATTTCCTTACTGCTGCCTCTGGCGAAGCCCAGAAATCAACAGGAGAGATGTGATTGTGGCCACAGCCAGAAGCTACCACAAAACCAGCCCTTGACCCTGTTAAAAGACAGCTCACTTCTGGCCCCTCCGGGTGCCCTCCCGCTATCTAACAGCCCATTTGAGGCGGGCTAATTGCCTCAGGATTTGCATTGTTTATGGGTCTGACATGTCTGTTATAAATGCTTTATGGCATTCAATGGCCCCACTGTCACATGCAAATTCCTGGGCCTCAAAGAGCCATTGATTCGTCCCAGGAAAGGGTGCATTGTGGAGCAGACTGGGGCAGAGAGCAAGGGAGATCTTTAGTTTTTTAACAGCTCCTGTTAAATATCTTTGAGGATTTGGGCCTACCTACTTTTCCAGGGAGCTGCAGTATTGCCTAGTGGTCAGAGCAAAGGCCTGGGAATCAGGAACTCCTGAGTCTATTCCAGGCTGTGGATGACCTTGGGCAAGTCACCGGCCTGCAGTGATGCGTCTCACTTTCCCTCTTCTGTAATGGGGTAATATTCCTGATCTTGCTCATGGGCTGTGGGGAGGACGGGTTGGCAGACTTATTGCTTCCTTGTGTGCAAAGAACTTTGCCATCCTTTGATGGAAGGCACTGCTGGGGAACAGAGCGTTACTATTCCTTCCCCAGAGCTCAGCGTGGGACTTGGCCCAAAGCAAGGAAGGGCAGGTCAATGCAGTGCTCAATTCCCCCCCAGCATCCACTACAATTCAGCCCTCCTCCCCATCCGTTAAGTCACTGCTCCCAGCCTCATGTGTTCCTGACTCAGACATTACCCCCTCCCTCCCCAAAAAGTAATGAGATTGGGTTATTAAAAGAGATATTTAAACAGCTCAGAAGTCAGGGGGACGGGGGGCTGGGCCCCGGAGCTGGGGTGGGATGATGGCACATCAGTGTCCAGCCAACACACAATGAACAGGTAGAGAAGACTTGAGTGAGCTCTGGGCTTTGAGTAGGCTCCAAAAAGTGACTTTGCCAAGGGACCTCAAAAGCCCTGCTTGGGAGGGGGGGGCAGGTAGGGGGAGGGGTAGAACTGGGAAGTAAGGGCTCATTGGTAAGCTATAGGGCCACACTTCCAGGCATTCTGTGGCTATGTGAAAGTTGATCTGAATCCAAAGCCTGGTACAGTAACGAAATGCAGCTCTTATAGGGCACTTTTCACCCAGGGATCTCACAGCATTTCACAAAGGTGAGCCAGTGTCATTATCCCCATTTTATAGATGGGCAAACCGAGGCACAGGGCAGGGAGGAGGGACCCATGGCAGAACTACAGGTAGCTTTCAGCTCCTCGGCCAGAGCTCTATACTGTGGGCCAAAAGGGCTAGAAAGATTCCAGCCAACTGCACTAGGCATTGGACCCTGCCCTTGGAGCACAGATGTTTGCTCAAAGAGGGGGCCCTGAAGGAGTCTGACACCAATGCTGTGGGAGAGAGACAGCTCTTTGCTCTGCCTGTAGAAACATGCTGGTCCTATTCCCTCACCTGTTACTGTGGTAAATATTTAGGACCGGTTGCCATGCCCTGATTGCCTGCTCCTCTCACAGGCCATGAGCAGGGATGTTACAAAACGGAAATCACAGTCACAGGGAAATTTTTGAGGCATCAGGGCATCATCCTTCACTCTGTTAAGGCAGGGCTAAGAAAACTGCTCCAGTGAAGGAAGGTGGGAGGGACAGAAGGTGCATCAAAGGAAGCAGAAAGGAGGAATGGAAAGGAAAACAGGAATAAAAAAACCCAGGGAAACAAACAGTTAAAGACAATGAATTAGGCAACTTGGGGGGACTGGTGCACTGGCCCAGCCTGCCTTCCATTTCTGATGTAACTTAGAAACTAATAACCCAAACCTGCCTCTCAATGCACCCTCACCTGGTGCAACTCTGCAATCAACAGGCTTGAATTACAGGAGGGCTGTAAGAGGGGGTGCTGCCTGTCAGAACTGAGATGTCTATAACAGGGCAGTGGAGCTGCCCCCAGCACTGGAACAGCAAGGGCTGCAGGGTCAAAGTGAGGGCCACAGGCAGAGCAGGGGAGGGGGAGGGTGTCTGCTGTACCTTTACAAACCTACATCTCTACCATTGCATTGGCAGATCTCACGGTAACAGCCTGAAAATGGGCTCCTATCCAACACTGGATGCAAACTGCATTGTGCACAAATTAAACTTTGTGCATAATCTATGCTAATGCAATTTAACCAAGATTGTTAATTACGCAGGGCGGCTTGATGGAGCTGCATGGAACTGGCCGTTTTGCAAACCTAACATACTGTATTTAAAGGTTTGCAAACTAGTCTGCATTCAGACAGCTGCCTTCCTTTCTTGCTGTTTAAATCCAGGGATTTTTTCTCCAGGGTGATTCATTTAAACGAGCATAGCTTTCTGCCCAGAGCAGAAAATGATGGGCTGAGAATTATGCATAGAAAAAGAGACCCAACATCTCAGCTTGCAGTCAGACTGTGTAATGTATAGTAGATCCACTGTCTGCCTTCCAGGAGAATTTTTCATTCTGTCCTCTTCGGACAGACGCTCAGCTGGTGTAAATAAGGACTGATATAAATGAAGCTCCACTTAGTTCCACCAGCTAAGGACATGGACTCGGCTCCATTCCTGCCCTCGCCCATCTTTCTTTTTGCAGTCTCCGCTAAGCAGAACCCAAAGCCTTGGGCCCTGAGGTCAGCCTTCTAAAGGCCCACTCTCTGAATGTGCTTGAAATTAGGCAACATAGTTGCGAAAGAGTTTTTTGTTATGGCTGTACATGGCTCTGGGCAATGGGCCATCCACCCTGGCATATCATGCACCTGCAGGGGAGGCACTGCACTTTTCATCCTTAATCCTAGCTGGACATGAGTAGCATTTGATTTTACTCTGTGTGTGTGAATATTTCCTTGACAAATTGGAAAGATCTTAACTCCCTGTGTAGGGCAAGCAGAGCAGTACGGAACTTACACTCTGATAGCAGAGCAATGCAAACCATCATCCTACCACTCTACCACCCGCCCACACATCAGCAGGGCATATTACATGCATGAAAGAATGGAATGTTATATGCATGCGAGTGTGCATATGTGCACCAGAGCATTCCATAAAACGCACAGTATCATACGTGCAACACAGCCTGTCACCTCAGTGCATTGTAACACGAGTACACCCATGTAGTATAAACCCCCCACAACATGCAACACACGTAAAACCCATGGGGGATTTTATACCCCAACCCCACAGAGAGAATGTACCACAGCCTAGTGCAATACAACACACACACCACCCACATACAGTATAAATCACATACACAAAAACATACACACCCCAGTGCAGTATCACACATATAAGACATGCATCCTATCAAACCCAGTGCAGTATAACATGCACACATCTGTGTGGTGTAATACAACGCCATCATAATATAAAGAGACAGCTCAATGCAATATATCACTCATATGCATATCACCCTCAGGATGTCATTTTTCCAGGGGGGGCAGTCAGGTCTGCAGTCTGTTCACACTGCGATTGCAAACACCATTTCTTGAGCCAAGATTCCTCAGACGTAATTGCAGTCCAGATACTGACAATAACAACAAAGGGGTCCCTGCTTGACAAGAAGTGACTTTCCTTCTGTTTGCACAAGTTGGGGGCAGTTTTCACACTGCCACAATTATGTGAGCAGTAATCTTGTCTCACCTTCATGTCACTTAGCAGGCTTGTTGTGAGCCAGTGAGCCATCACAGGTGTTGGGATGAGTGATCACATTAAATGTGATGGGGCAGGAAGAGCTTCCTAAATCCTACAGAGACCCACATAAACTAGAGGTTTGCAGTGTGACAAACCCCAGGATTACCCATACACCCCACACCACTTGGTAGCTAACTGTTGCTGCCATGGGGACGCAGCAGGGAGAGCTAATGCACAAGATTTTTGTAAGCCCAACAAAAATATCTGATGCTTCACTTTCTTTTGCTTGGTTAATTGTTCTGTGACGAAGAGGTCACAGCTAACAGTAAGTCGATATTTGGGGCTGGATCCTAAATCAGCATAGCTGTACTGAAATCAGTCTCCCCCATTTGTACTGGCCTCAGCTCTTTTTTCTCTGGCCGATTCTAAGGAAGTGCAGGTAGGAGCCCAAGTGACACGACAGTGGCCCTTTAAAACAGCCCTTTGCAGGCCCTTTAAGCATTCACCTGCTGCAGCTCTGCCAACAATCTCAGCTTTGTTGTGTCTGGCTGCCAACTGAGACGTGCCAGCTAGGATCAGATCTTTGCCAGAGGGCACTGGGAGGCTTGTAGCAAATTCAGGGCTCCAGTCCAATGGTTGGAGGGCAAGGGCAGGAAGCTCTGGGAATCTGATGCATTAAAAATAAGTGAACATTGGAAAAGGCGTCTCACAGACACAGCTTTACAAGGGCCTTCTCCTTTAAAGTCCTACTCTTTTCCAAGGAGCTGCAAGTGTACGGAGTGGTGCCAAAATGTCGCAGGTAAGCAACGCTCGGCCAGCCTGCAGAAACTTCCAGGAGACAACAATTCCTGCACTAGCTCCACCGGAGGCAGCAGGGAGGAAATCAGCCCTTTGCGGCTGGTGGGCTGAGCAGAGTAAGCACGTTCAGGTAACTGCAGAATTAGAACTGTTGGTGCTGAGGCTTGTTAAATGCCGGGGCTTCCACAGTGCGGAGCACTGTTAGCAATAGCTGCAGGCAGCTAGCTAGGGAGCAGTTGGCACATGGTTCCGTGCCCTTGGGCATCAAATTTCCATGAAAATAAAGGAATAGCCATACTGGCTCAGACCAATGGTCCATCTAGTCCAGTGCACCACTGTGGCCAATGCCAGGTGCTTCAGAAGGAATTAATAGACTAGGGACTCATCAAGTGATCCATCCCCTGTCATCCACTCCCAGCTTCTGGCAAACAGACGCTAGGAACACTAAGAAAATGGGAATGCACTCCTGACCATTTTGGCTAATAGCCACTGATGGACCTAACCTCCATGAATTTATCTAATTCTTTTTCTAACCCTGATATAGTTTTGGTCTTCACAATATCTCCTGGCAAGGAGTTCCACGTGTTGACTGTGTGTTGTGTGAAGAAGTACTTTCTTTTGTTTGTTTTAACATGCTGCTTATTAATTTCACTGGGTAACCCCTAGTTCTTGTGATATGTGAAGAAGTAAATAGCATTTTCTTATTCACTTTCTCCACACCGGTCAAGATTTTATAGACCTCTATCATATCCCCACTTAGTCGTCTCTTTTCCAAGATGAAAAATCCCAATCTTTTTACTCTGTCTGCACATGGCAGCTGTTCCATACCCCTAAACATTTTTGTTGCTCTTCTCTGTACTTTTTCCAATTCTAATATATCTTTTTTGAGCTGGAGCAACCAGATCTGCACACAGTATTCAAGATGTGGCCGTACCATGGCTTTATATAGGGACATGATGATATCTATCTCCTTCCTAAAGGTTCCTAACATTCTGTTAGCATTTTTGACTGGCACTGCACAGAGCAGATGCTTTCAGAGAGCTAGCCACAGTGACTCCAAGATCTTTTTCAGTGGTAAGAGCTAATTTAGACCCCATCATTTTGCATGTATAATTGGGATTACATTTTCCAACGTGCATTAATCAACACTGAATTTCATCTGCCATTTTGTCGCCAGTCACCCAGTTTTGTGAGATCCCTTTGTAACACTTCACAGTCTGCTTTGGACTTAACTCTCTTGAGTAGTTTTGTATTGTCTGCAAATTTTGCCACCTGTTCATCCCCGATCATTTATGAATATGTTAAAGAGCACTGGTCCTATT
Organism: Pelusios castaneus; assembly: GCA_007922175.1. Classification (NCBI taxonomy): domain Eukaryota; kingdom Metazoa; phylum Chordata; order Testudines; family Pelomedusidae; genus Pelusios; species Pelusios castaneus. The sequence goes on along the minus strand of ML685882.1, from coordinate 408,300 downwards.
ACAGACCCCTGGGGGACACCACTCTTTATCTCTCTCCATTATGACAACTGGCTACTTATTCCTATCCTTTGTTTCCTATCTTTTTACCAGTTACTGATCCAGGAGAAGACCTTCCTTCTTATCCCATGGCCACTTACTTTTCTTAAGCGCCTTTGATGAGGGTCATTGTCAAAGGCTTTCTGAAAGTCTAAGTACACTATATCCACTAGATCATCCTTGTCCATGTTTGTTCACCCCCTAACCCCAAAGAATTCTAGTAGATTGGTGAGGTATGATTTGCCTTTACAAAAGCCATGTTAACTCTTCCCCAACAGATCGTGTTCATCTATATCTGATAATTTTGGTCTTTAACAAAGTTTCAACTAGTTTACTTGTTACTGAAGTTAGATTTGCCGGCCTATAATTGCCAGGATCACTTCTGGAGCCTTTTAAAAAAAATTGTCATCACATTAGCAATCCTCCAGTCGTCTGGTTCAGAGGCTGACTTAAGTCATAGGTTACATAACACAGTTAGTAGTTCTGCAATTTCACATTTGTGTTTCTTCAGAACTCTTCAGTGGATAGCCTCTGATCCTCAGGACTTAATTATTTGTTATTATCAATGTGCTCCAAAGCCGCCTCTTTTCACACGTCAATCTGGGACACTTCCTCAGATTTGTCACCTAAAAAGAATGGCTCTTTTACTAGCCCAAATGCTAAGTCTTACAGCAGTGAGATGTGGGAAGCTGCCTAAAAGCCATTTCTACTGTAAAGTGAGGCTTAAAACAAGGGGTGGGGCTAGAAAACTAAGGGGAAATTAGCATAGTCAGTCCTCGACTACATGGAGGGTGAAGAATCTTTTACTCCACACTGAGCGTGGAGAGTTTGATTAAATGCTGACAGGCTCTGCAACAGAGCTTAAAGGCTGCCCAGAGCCTCATCAACCACGAGGGACCTTGGAGTTAATGAGAAGAAATTGATTATTCTTCCTTCTGTAAATAATTTAGGGCCTGGTACTGATCTTTAGTTTCATAATCATTAACGTGAACGTCCCAGTCACCCCTGGGAAGGTACAGGGTGTGTCCAATTCCCTGGAGCTGTCGTTAACGATTAGTCCTGATGAGGACTGGAGTGTGCATACTTCCTCAGCCATCAGAAGTCTCACTGCTGCTTTTCTATATCCTCTCCTTCCCCCCACCTTTTTAAAGAGCTGAATATTTTTTAAAAGTTGTTTATCAGTATCTGAGTTACATTAGTGCACAGAGATGCCAAAGAGCAGAGCTCTGTTGTGCTGTGTGCCATACAGATGCACAGCAAGAGACAGCCACTGCCCTGAAAACTTTACACTCAAAATAGACCAGGTGTATGCTTATCCCCATAGTGCAGATGAGGAACTGAGACACCAATACGATTAAGTGACTTGTCCAAAGTCAGCCAGGAAGACTCTGTCAGAAACAGAAAATGAGCTCAGATTAACCACTGGAACAATTTACCAAAAATTGTGGTGGATTCTCCATCACTGGCCAGTTTAAAATCAAGACTAGCTGTTTTTCTAAAAGGTCTGTATAGCAGTTTCTCACGGGCCCCCCTGCTGATCCAGCCTTCTGCTGCCCAAATCCCACACTGACACCAGCTTTATGCTCCCACCAATACTCTTCATTTATCTAGCTTCACCGCCACCAGCTCCTACTATATATACAGGCTGAGCAGCCCAAGGGGCCTCACTGCCCCCTCCACGAATCAAGGGAAGCTCATCCTCTGCAATAGCTTCTCCCTCGGCTGGCTGTTCGTGCCCCCACCTCACTCTTCATTCTGGTGAGCTTTTGTGGAGCCTTCCTTAACAAGTCCCACAGCTGCTCCTCATTTGCTCAGCCCTTCAGGGCGTACACAGCCACTTCCTATTCCTACTAATTAGGGCCACAATGGCAGGGGGCTGAACCAGCCAGGCTGCTCCTAGAACCCGGTCACAATCTGCACTGGGAATTTTTGCGGGGGCAGTTCCCTGGTCTGTGTTAGCCAGGAGGTCAGACTGGATGATCACAAGGGTCCTTCCTGGGCTTGGAATCGATGGATCTCACAAGTCCAAGTCCAGCACCTTAACCACAAGAACATCCTTCCCATCAAGTATGGGTTGTATGAGTATGTATGGAAGTATGGGTTGGACGAGTGGACCGTAAGGTGGATCGAAAACTGGTTAGATCAACGGGCTCAGCAGGTAGGAATCAACGGCTCGATGTCTGGTTGGCAACCGGTAACGAGTGGAGTGCCCCAGGGGTCGGTCCTGGGGCCGGTTCTATTCAACATCTTCATTAATGATCTTGATGATGGAATAGAATGTGTGCTTAGTAAGTTTGCGGATGACACCAAGTTGGGGGGAATGGTAGATACTCTGGAGGGCAGGGACAGGATCCAGAGAGACTTGGACAAATTGGAACACTGGGCCAAAAGAAACCTCATGAGGTTCAACAAAGACAAGTGCAAAGTCCTGCACTTAGGACGGAAAAATCCCATGCACTGCTACAGGCTGGGGACCGATCGGCTAAGTAGCAGCGCTGTAGAAAAGGACCTGGGAGTTATGGTGGACGGGAAGATGAATATGAGCCAACAGTGTGCCCTTGTTGCCAAAAAGGCCAATGGCATATTAGGCTGCATCAGTAGGAGTATTGCCAGCAGATCGAGGGATGTGATAATTCCCCTCTGTTCAACACTGGTCAGGCCGCATCTGGAATACTGTGTCCAGTTTTGGGCTCCCCACTACAGAAAGGATGTGGACAAATTAGAAAGAGTACAGCGGAGGGCAACAAAAATGATTAGGGGGCTGGAGCACATGACTTATGAGGAGAGACTGAAGGAACTAGGCTTATTTAGTCTACAGAAGAGAAGACTGAGGGGAGATTTGATAGCAACCTTCAACTACTTGAAGGGTTGCTCCAAAGAGGAGGGAGCTAGGCTGTTCTCGAGGGTAACAGAGGACAGAACAAGGAGCAATGGTTTCAAATTACAGCTGGGGAGGTCAAGGTTGGATATTAGGAAAAACTTTCTCACTAGGAGGGTGGTGAAGCATTGGAATGGGCTATCTAGGGAGGTGGTAGAATCTTCATCTTTGGAGATTTTTAAGGCTCGGTTAGACAAAACCCTGGCTGGGATAATTTAGGGGGAGTGGTCCTGCTTTTTAGCAGGGGGTTGGACTAGATGACCTCGTGAGGTCCCTTCCAACCTTATTATTCTATGATTCTATGATTCTAAGTTCTGCGAGTACCCTCCGGTGTGATACACCTCCTTTGCCAAAATCACATCACTACCTTCACCAAACAAGGAGACTCCACCAAAGTAGATTGACTCATGGAACAGGACACCCAAAACCCCAAGGGAACCTGCTTCAAGACAGAAATAAAACCCCTCCCACTAGGTGCTCCTCATTGTCACCTACCAACTCACACTGGAACCTGTGTGAGGTACAATAAAACAACTATAACCCATGTTTAATAGGGACTCCAGCCTGAAAGAAATCTTTCCTGAACCCCCTCTTCTGGCCTTTAAACAACTCCCCAATCTCTCCAAACTCATCAGAAGCAAGGTCCTAACAGGCCAGGACACACCAGCTCAAAGTGGCACCAGGCCAGATGCAAAACGGCCAGAACAGATGCAAAATCTGCAGACATCTCTCCACCACTACAACGTTCAATCCTCCTATAATGCACTTTTAAGATCCAAGAGTCCTACACACGCCTGTCATAACAGGTGGTTTATCTCATACAGTGCCCTAACTGCCCTATTAGCAAAAATGTGGGGGAACCAGATAATCACTGCACCCTCTCACATATGCTCACACAGGAAAATGATAAAAGACAAAACACCATGTCACCCATGAGTGAACACTTTTCCCAAAGCAATCATTCTATATCTGACCTCTCAGTCCTCAGCCTCCAAGGAAACGTGCATGACACTTTCCAAAGACTGGCCTGGGAGCCTAAATTCATAACTTTGCTGGGCTCTAAAAAACATGGACTGAACAGAGACAATGGAGTTATGGATTATTACAACAATCTGTAGTCCACTACAGTTACTTCCCTTCCTTCCTGTCCTCCCTGTGACTGGAAGGGTGTTAACAGGCCATTTCACCTTGAATGGTCCTTTGAAGTACGAGCTAACCATTCATGCTAAGCTAAACAATCTGTTCCCCTTTCTATTTAGCTGTGACAGTCTGAGTTACACAGCGTCACTGAAACGGTGCCACTCTCACTACATCACCCTAAGCTCTATGCCTCTGTTTGAGTTTTTATTCGGCTGGCACAACAGTGAGTTAAAACGGCAGGAGGAGAATTGCAGCGTGTATATCTCCATAGCTAGGTCGGCGTAAGCTGCCTTATGTCAACAAAACTGTAGTGTGAACATGGCCTTAGTGTTCCGGACCTAAAGAAGAGCTCTGTGCAAGCTCAGAAGCCTAGCTCCAGGTTCTGTTCTGAGATGTTACAAGGCAAACCGTCGCCATCATCTGTCCTGGTAATAATTGGTACAGTTACTGCCTTAGGGTCTGATCCTGTGTCAGGCAAAACTCCCAGCAACCTCAGTGATTTCCGACAGCGTGTCCATAATAGGAGCAGGCTGTTAGAGGTTAACATACAAGTCCATCTGCTCTGGTGAGCTGGAGGCAAGGTCTCTTGGAACAGAGTGAAAACCTGCCTGAATTTCAAACCTTTTCAAAAGGGACACAGTATTGCTTAGTGGGTAGAGCTCTGAACTGGGATTAGAGAGATATGCGTTTAATTCCCAGCTCTGCCAGTAGCCTGCTGGGTGAATTTGGACAAACCAGTTCTTCTTACCATGCTTTTTTCGGTTTCCCCATATACAAAAGCTAGGTATTTTTCACATGGCGGGGGGCAGGGACTGCGTTCATTTTTGTTATGTTTATTTCTAAGGCCTGAGATCTGGCCCATGGAAAGGCTGCTCTTGCCAGATTCTTGTGCATCAGCTTCCTTGTGTCTCTGTGAGTACCACTGTAAATGATCAATCACCTCCCGGCCGGGTGGCAAACAGTTATAGTTAGCAAAAGCAAGACGAATTGTGCTGGATCTTCCCTTAAGCTGCAGTGTGGATACACCCTCAGCAGCTTCTGCTGGGCCAGGGCATAAGAAATCAGTTCCCAGTAGGAACGCTGGGCTGAACCAAACTGTGCTGGCCTGAATTGTTTTAGGATCATACTTTACACGGGGTTGAAGCCCAAAATGTCCTTTTGGGGACATGCCTGAGCAAGCACTGCAGGATCAGACCTCTGCAAAGCTCAATAGCTCATGCAAAAGCTCTTCCCCTGTTCAGGTTTTAAAACGGTGCCTTTCCTTCCTCCACACAGCAGCAGCTCCGTGGGCAGCCCCTCTCGTCCCCGCCCCTGCCAGGTATAGCTAAAATGTGTGAGGCTCAGGGCTCTGCAGCTTTCACGGAACAATACAATGAAAGAAACTTGCCAAGCTCATGTATTGACTGATCAGTACAGATACAGGCATGAGATCACCACCAGCCAATCCTAGCAGCCCGCTTGGGGTTAAAGGCTCAAATACCTATTTGAAGCACGGCATTCTGAGTGAGACTTGTTAAGCACCAGTGCTGAGGGCACCACAAAAGCTTTTGTCCCAGGTGTTGTGAGCGCCAGGCAAGGAGCCAGCCTACTCTGTTTTACATGTGCTTTCGTGATGAGCATTTTGCATAACTGCCGAGCCCAGTTTATGAAACACACAAGAGCAGAGGAATCGCTTTTCCTGCCCAACAGCAAAATCGAAAGAGACATTTTCACCTCCAGGAACGAGTGACACAGCCCTGCCCTGGGTGTGTAGCATGCTTTATGGGTCACACAGCCTTTGCCAATTACCCTTCATGCTTTCCTGGTGAGGATGACACTTCATATGTACACTGCCTATCCAGTCCTGCACTGTACAAGTCCTCCAGAAATACACAGGCCAGCCATCCTCCATGGTGCCTTCCGTCTGAGTGCCTCAGCCCTGCCGTTTCCGTGGCCCAGTCAATAACTGCTCTCTCTGCTGAGACAACTATTCTACTTTATAGGTTCTTAGCCTGCCTTCTTCAGTCCAGCATCTGAGCAGCTTGCAGCCATGCCTTAAGTGATTTAACTAGCATCTGTCGGGATTGGTTGCTTCTCTAGCTAACAAAGGCTCTTCATTTCTCTTGCAATGGTGGTTCTCAAGATGTAGACACTCATTAGCTGGGAACACTCAATAGGCTGGGAACAGCATCTCGTTGGCTTTTGAATGATAGGCATCCCTTTCAAATCTCCAACGGCAGAGCTAGTCGCGTTGTTACAAATCCCATCCATGGCCCTCTCCATCACCTGCTCCTTATTTTGTTTAGATTGCTTTACTACCACTGAGGCCTGGTCTACACTGCCAGCAGATTTCAGCAGCAGTCAACAGGAGATACGCAAGCTACACCGAGCCCTTTCACCCAGCACAAAGGGGCTAGAGCTCACCCTGTTCACTGCTCTAACCCTTAGAGCATTTCCTCTTACAGGCAAATAAAGCCTGTTGGGTCAGACCATGTCCACAGAGCCAATGAGTTCGGAGGCATCAGGGAGGCGGGCAGCCTCACAGTCTACTTGGTAACTGCAACCTCACAGTGGTTGGTAGGGCCTGACTCAGCAAGGTGCTTAAGCACGTGCCTAGGTTTAAGCACCTATGGAGCTCTAGGAAGTGGGTAGGCTCGAGCCCGCCCATGGCTACAGGCCCCTCCCCCTAAAGGGAGACGCTACTGAGGCCAGGATTCAATTAAGTTCAAGGAACAACTAATGAAAATGCAGGAACAGATGTGGGGGTCAAAGGGTCAGAAGTAGAGATCCTGAAAGGGACACCCAGCAGAAAGCCCTAGGCAGTGCCCACTGCTCCTCCAAGGTGTCAAGGGGGTGTCAGCGGATGTGGCCCTGAGGAACTCTGCTTGGATACGTGAATGACTAGAGGAACCGAAATAGACCCCACAATCGTGCAATGGAATGGATGACCGCGCTCTTGCTCCCAGGTGAGTTGCCCCAATGAAGAGATGGCAGAGGTGGTGGTAAAAGAGGGGCCAAGAGACACTCCCAAATTGACAGAGAAAGAGGCACTCATCAGGCATAACCAGAGCACTGGCAGAATTATAGAGATCACGAGAGGTGGCGTCCATCTCTCTCAGATGATGACCGGCATCAAGTGAGTTCGCACAAGGTATCAAACTACTAAAGTGTATACAGCTGTGCCACTGAAAAACCCAGTCTTTGAGAGGGTTTTGAGGGATGTTCCTGAGGGGACTGGTTTGCTGCTTTGATTTGTTGGCTGGCTGAATTCATTCAGTACTTCTGTTTGCCCAGGATGACCCTTATCGTGTCTGCCAATAGTTAACTGCTAGGGAACCTACAGATTTCGGTAAGGGGTGGGCATCTTATACTGCTCTTTAAATCTGAAGAAAGAAAGAAAGAAAGAAAGAAAGAAAGAAAGAAAGAAAGACTGGGTTGAAGTGATTTCAATGGCTTTCTGACAAATAGAGTCAGGGCGGCACGGCCTGGGGGCTTTGTGGCTACATGGTGCTGTTAAGTTCCCCATGAAGAACTGGCTTAGGGCTGTAAAGCCAGCACCCCATGGCAGAGACGGACTGCGATTCAGACAGAGGAATGAGAACCATGACGGCAAACGCCTGGAACTTCCAGATCTTGATTCGGACCCAAACTGTTCTGGCCTATCCCCAGTTTCCTCATTACTGCTTCTCTTTGCTTTTCTAAGCGATTCCTTAGGCCTGACCTGAGCTCTTGTGTCAGGCTGATTTTCACTCTGCTCTGAGGATATGCCGTGCGTGCAAACCCCATCAGAGCAGCAGCCAAGGTTGCACAACAACCTGATTTCCTTGTTCTCAGTAGCACTTGGCACAGCTCCAGGACTATTTCTGAAGAGACATTGAAGAGACACAGCTGCCCTAGCATGTGTGCACGAATGGGTGTGTATTTGCATGTGTGTGACTGTGTACACATGTTCATGCACACACGTCTGGGAATGCATATATGTGGCTGAGTGCCTTTGTGTTGGCATGTATGAGTGCCGTTGGGGGGCGGGGTGTGGGTCTAATGTGGACATGTGTCTGGGTGCGTTTGTTCAGGTGCCTGGGCATGTGTGTGTATATACACAAGTGCATTTGTGGGTATGTATACATGTGAGGGCATCTGCGGGTGGGTGTGTGCAAATGAGGGCTTTTGTGGCTGCATGACTCTGCCTACACCCAGTCATTTCCCCAAACACCTATTTATTTATTACCAGTTTGAATCTTTGCAAACAAATGGTTTGACTCTCCTGCTCAGGGGAATGTGTTTTCCACAGCAAGTGCTCAGCAGGCCTTTCCCACAGATCACTCTGCATGTGCCATGCCACTTAATCAGGGCAAAGAGCTGGCTGTTGCATGCCCAGGAACAATCTGGGAAATCTGTGTTCGCCAAGTTGGATGGCAGCCCCCCCACACACTAGGTCCCTGAATCTTTACTGGGGGGCTGTCAGTGTCCTAACACTAATTCACTCCTGTCCTATTTCCCCACCCTCCTCCCAGTTTTGAAGAATCTGAGTTGTATGTCTGTGGAAATACGTGATGGCAGAGATATTAACAGCAGGGTGAATGAAACTTTTCTGCCTTATTATCCCCTGACCTGTGGAAACAGCAAAATTTTGAGCACCCCAGGCTGCCCAGGCCCCAGCCCTCAATTGGAAGAGAGAAATATATTCTTTCTAGTTAATTGATAGCTAAATTAGTTACTTGATATTACTTGGCCCTTCTCCAGAATCCACAGATCTCCAGGGATTTGCATTCACTAATGGTAGCCATGAGATACCAGTATCCTTAACCCATTTAGAGCCATTTCCTTCATGTTCCCTTCTCAGTCCCACATGGAGGTTGTTGGATTAACTGGGTCTATGAAGTTGTGAACTGTCCCATGAAAGTGTGAATACCTTAGAACGACAAACGTCGATGGGGAAAGGTGCAAAAGTGATACCGAAAGACTGAGTTAGTCCAAACAAAAAGGCATCCGGGTAAAAGATCATGCCTGGGAATCGAGGAAAGTATGGGCTTGGAAATCAGCAATCAAAATAAGGGTGTGGGAAGTGAGGCCTAAGTAAGGGATCACTGTCAAAAGCAAGATTTTGCAGGGGGATCATGGGACTGGAAGGAACCTCAAGGGGTCATCTAAGTCCAGTCCCCCATACTTATGGCAGGACTAAGTATTATCTAGACCACCCCCGACAGGTGTCTGTCCAACCTGCTCTTCAAAGCCTTCCACAACCTCCCTAGGCTATGTTTACACTTGTTACGTTAAGTCAACTCTGTTAAGTCAACTTAACAGGGTCGACTTTAAGTCGACAAAGTCAACCTTGTGAAGCTGACAATGGAAAGTCTACTCTTAAAGTCGACTTAAGTCGATCTTGTTAAGTCGACTTAACAGAGCCTGTAGTGTAGACTAACCATCTACACTGGCTTAAAGTCGACTTAAGGAAGCGTTTAAGTCGACTTAACAAGAGCCCAGTGTGGATGCAGAGTTCTGTAGGTCGACCTAAGGCGCCAGTGTAGACGCACCCTAGGTAATTTATTCTACTGCTTAACAACCCTGACAGTTAGGAAGTTTATCCCCAGGCCCAGCCTAAACCACTTTTGCTGCACTTAAGCTGCTTGTCCTATCCTTAGAGGTTAATCAGCAATTTTTTCCTCCCTCCTCCTTGTAACAACCTGTATGTACCTGAAAGTATGTCCTCATCTCTAGATTAAACAAACCTCGCTCCTAGGTCATGATTTCTAGAACTTTAATAATTTTTGCTGCTCTTCTCTGGGCTTTCTCCAATTTGTCCACAGCTTTCCCGAAGTGTGGTGCCCAGAATTGGACACAGTCCTCCAGTTGAGGCCTAATCCGTGTGGACGAGAGCAGAAGAACAATCAGCATGGGTAAAGAAGCTGCCTACCATGATGCTGGCTCACTGAAGACAAGAAGAGAGGAAGGAGCATGCTTCCGCATCATGGCTGCCACCCCCACCATATCCTGAGACCCCGGCTTCAACTCCTGAAAGACATCCTAACCAGATCAAAAAAAGGGACTCAAATGGCATCACCATTTCCAGTGGCTTTGGCTAAATTCTGATCACCACTTGGGAGTCGGGGGGTAAGATTGCCTCCCGCTCTCATCCCAGGGTGTCCTTTTCTTCCCCACTTTTTTTCTTCTCTTTCCTGGCGGCTTTTGGGGTAGGCGAAACAGGCGCACACCTAGGGCCCTGAGCAGTAAGGGGCCCCGTCTCCTGTTTCACCTACCCCAAAAGCAGAGTTTGTCTCTGTCAGCAGCAAGAGGAGGATCTGGAGCCTGGGGCAGGGGGGGCCCTGCAGGCCTATGGGGGCCCCCACAATTGGCCTTCGCCTAGGGCCCCCAATAGCCAAAGGCCGCCTCTGCTTAAAGGGAACAAAGTTGGACTTCAGCCACACCAGTGCCAGCCCATCTCCACTAACTATTTCTCCACCCCCTGCCCAAAGAACAGTTGTTATAGTCTTTAATATCGTCCAAAGGATGGTCAACCAAGGAGGTTTGCCCTTCTAAAAATCTCTCACTAAAGGGAAGGGAAACAAGGAATGCTGTTAAAATTAAGGCCTTAATTTATATTTCAAATGCTCCAACTGTTTTTCTTTCTTTTCTGTATCCTTACCAAATGTTTAAAAGGTGTGTATGCCACTAAGCAGGTTGAGCATCCTGTATTCCAAACCCCAAATCTTGCTTAGCAGTGTTTAATGCACACAGTGATAGGGTCCTCGGATTCTTGGGCCCTTTATTCCATTTAAATTAATACAAACACGCTGTGGCCAGTGTATTTGATCTGGGTTGTGTTATGCAACCGCAGTCTTTTTCTGCTGAGTATCTCCGCCTTCCAGCCCCACCTTAAAAATAAACCAGCATTCCTGTATTTACCTGCAGCAAATATACCTGCAGTGAAATCTGTGCCATAGGGTAATGGATTTTGCCAGGCTGTAGTTTGATCCAGTGTCCCTGCATAGCTCTACACCACAACGGGCAGAACCTCAGAAAGGAACTACTCGTTAGCAGAGGCGGCCTTTGGCTATTGGGGGCCCTAGGCGACGGCCCATTGTGGGGCCCCCTATAGGTCTGCTGGGGCCCCCCTGCCCCCGGCTCCAGCCCCAGGGTCCAGCTTCTCCTCCTGCTGCCGACGGAGACAGACACTGCATTTGGGGTAGGTGAAGCAGGAGATGGGGCCCTTTACTGCTCGGGGCCTTAGACGTGCGCCTGCTTTGCCTATCCCAAAAGCTGCCTCTGCTCGTTACAATAGATAGCTTCCCAACAGAGGACATTATAGTATGATCACGTATAAAGAAATCATCTACGAACCCCAAATTCACATTCAGGCAGGGAGAGGGCTATAGGTGGAGCGGAAAGAAGAAAACCTGAATGTTACACGCTCTTGGCTCTCCCCTCCATTGCTTTTTATACTTGAGCTCTGAATATACTTTGACAAGTGGGATCACCAGTGCCTTGATGTGTGTGGTTCTTGCACAATGGTGCAGCTAGCATTTCGATACTGGAGCTGGGGAATTTTTTTCCCTGCATTTTTCAGGGCATCAAAACTACTTACATATTTGCAAATTCAGGTTGACTCTGGTGCATTCTTTTGCCTAGAAAAAAAAAAGAAGTTTCTAATCACTTTGTTTTGACATTTTCTAAACAAACCGTTTAGGCATTTAGTTTTGAAAATGTCCATTTGAACTGACATTCGATGTGTTTTGTTTGACACGAAGTAATGCCTTTTTTTCAGATTTGTTTCTGTGAGAAAACCGAAAGATTATTTTCAGTTCTAAACTAACTTCTCCCCCGCCACTGGTTTGGTGGTTTGATTTGAATTATTTGAACTGCTATACTCCATGCTTCACCTTCATCCCTGTAATCACGTCAGGGGTTTGTGAACACTGACACACGTTTCAGATAAATTCTGATAACATTTTGCATTCTGTCAAAAACCAAAACCACAGGGAAAAAAGTGTTTGCGGAAAATTTGATTTCCCCCCCAACCAATTCTAAAAGTTAGAACAGTAGTCCCCAAATATTTTTTGGCCCACACCCCCATCACCTTGTCCCTTTTGGGAGCTGGGACCCAAAGCTGGGGGCAGAGGAGGGCCAAGTGGCATTCCCTCCATGCCCCACATGGGAGCTGCCCTGAGCCCCATTGCACACCCCTGAACATTCCTCCACACTGCCCTTAAAGGGTGCACCTCACAGTTTGGGTACTACTGAGTTAGAGAGAGTTGATTTTAGATGATAAACGGTAATTACAATAAAGTAACAGAACAAACATAAATATTTACAAAGTAGCACAGTACATACATTTCAAATGAACATTATGTATGATATTGGAGTAAAAGTTTTTCCTTTTCAAACCCCATAGCTACTTCTGTATCTTAAATGCTCTCTCCCCACTTTGGACACCCCAGCTTAAAAATAAAAAGGGAAGAAAAAGAAACAACCAAGGAAGAAAGCTAATGATAATTATTAGAGGCATAGGCACTTTCAGTCATGGGGGAAATGTGTTAATGGGGCACTTCACCTGAAGATGTCATGCTAAACTGTCCCAGCTTGTATTTAGCTGTGAAACATGGAATATCTTTTCAACACCTGAAGAGCTCTGTGTAAACTTGAAAGCGTGTCTCTCTCACCATCAGAAGTTGGTCCGATAAAAGATATTGCCAACCTCAGCCACCTTGTCTCTCTAGTAGCCTGTGGCCAGCAGGGTTTTAAAAGCTAAGATTCTTTAACATGCACAGGAAAAATGCAAGAGGAAATATATAAAGGGGTCATTCCTCAGCCACAGTAAATTGCCATCACTCCAATATGGACAGATGACAATTAACACCAGATGCATTTGATGAAGTGGGTTGCAGCCCACAAAAGCATATGCCTGAAGAAATTTGTTAGTCTTTAAGGTGCCACAGGGCTTTTTTGTGTTTTTGCTGTACACAGACTAACACAGCTACCCCTCTGGAACTTACACCAGTTGAAGATCTCGTGCAAGACATATAAAACAATGAATATCACAGGGAAGCCTAAAGGTTTAACAACACATTAACTGTAAATAAATATTCTGTATATAATATAAGTACACAGTGGAGCTTACTGCTGCAGGACACGGTTGAGACGTATAAGATTTTTAAAAACAAGGTTAGACACTTCTAAGTAAATATAGCATCTGCAGTTACAGCCAACTGGAATAGCAATTAGAAAGATTTGTTTCAATCCTCATGCTTCAGGGTATATACTGTTCACTAGGTGGGATCAGGAAGGATTTTGGCTTTGGGGAGCTGGTTCACACCCCTCTTTAGTTTCAGTCACCTTTATAAGCATGTTCCTGTTTTTCTTTCCAAATGTCTCTCTTTAAAATGCTGGCAGACTGGGTTGTTGAAAATTTTCCATCAAAATGTTTCTTAATGGAAAAGTGGTTTTTCAACTACCTTAGTTTCTGAAAAATAATAAAAAGAAATATCTTTCTTTAAAAAAAATAGAATTGAAAAAACCCATAACAACAAAACCTGAAAAATTTAAGTCTGAAAAAAAAAAACATTTTTGGAGTTTGGGCTGGAATTTTTTCCTGGTTTTGGATAACAAATTTTCAGGTTTGTTTGCCCAAATCCAATAATTTGTGTTCCCCCCGCCCCCAAAATAGATTTTCCAAAAACCATTTAGACATTTAGTTTTGAAAATTCCCCTTTGAACTGACATTCAAAGTGTTTTGTTTGACACAAAGTAATGCCTTTTTTTCAGATTTGTTTCTGTGAGAAAAGGGGGGTTGATTTTTTAAACAAAAAGAAAAAAATTTCCTTCAGAACCCACCTAACCTGCATTTTCCAGCTAACTCTTCTGACAGACCCACAGCAACTTTTCTGCTTGCAAGGTTTAGCACCGCCGTTTTTATTATGTTTGTGATAACTCAGTTATGGTTTTTAATAGGCATTTGGACCCTTTAAAATTGCTCCCTGCAGCTGAAATATAATTATGCATGAATTATAGCAAAGACTTGCAGATATAGACATAAAACATGCATTTGTTGGGAATTGTAATTGTAAATTAACTATAGATTAGATACTACCAGTATCCACTTGTTCTTATATTAAATGGCTAAGATCAGAGCCTCAGAGGTGTTAGGCCCCTAGCTAATAAAACACAAAAAGGACCCACTCTGCAAATCCTGCTTCACCTGTGCAAAGCCCTGCTGAAGTCAATGGGCTCTGCCTGGGCAGAGTGTAATAAATACAGATTTTCAAAGCTGGAGACATAGCTATCATGCTGGCTGCTCCGATGCGATCATCTCATACTCTATTATCCTCCAAATCCCTCTGCTCCATCACAGTCCTCAACCACAGATGTCTGGAGCGGGGAAAAATGGGTCTCAGTAGCACCAGTTTAGCCTTCCCTGTGCCGTTAACTCCTCCCCACCGGGCACCTGTTCACATACAACAATGCACCCAAGTGCTTGAAGAGGAGAAATAAAAAACAGGCTCAGCCCAAATGCCCTCTGGGTCCCCTTGCTGTTATCTGATGACTGTCAGATCTCATGTCAGCAAGGCTGATTAATGGGCAATTAAATATCTGGCTTCGTGTTGTCGTCTTTCTTTAAAGCAACAAAAATGCCTCCTTAGAGCAGCAAGAACAGGTTTGGAGGGCGTCTGGGGCCTGAGCAGACTTGCAGGCATTGAGCACACAGCAGCGTCACGTGGCTTTGTTTCTCCTGGGACAGCACGCCATGCACGTTGGCTCTCTCCTACAGTGGTGATGCTGGGGACGCTGGTGGCACCCCAGTCAGCAGATGCGATTGCAGCTCATGCTGGTGATTACCCGGAGTTCCAGGTGGGTTTGCGCCCTGTCTCCTCCCTGCGTCAGCTTCATTGCTCCGGTAGCAGACCTATCTGGTTTGATGCTAGCTCAGGTCAGTCCACATGAGTCTGTCAACCCCATGATTGCCATGCAGGGGTACCCTTCAAGACCCTGCTTCACCAAACCAGCCCAGCTGACCTCAGATGGGGCGGGGAGATGCATCCGTCACACAACCACCCATAGCTTTAAAGGCCAGAAGGGACCATTCTAATAATCTAGTCCAGTGGTTTTCATACTTAGGTTTGGGACCCAGTAAGGGGACGCAGACCCTCAGGCTCTGCTGCCGCCAAAAGACTGGAATGCATTGCTCGAAGATGTAATTGTTCGGTCATGGGCCTAAATGATTTTTTTTTCAACTGGGTGACGAGAAAAAAAGTTTGAAAACCACTGATCTAGTCCAGTGTCCTGTGTTCCGTAGGCCTCAAATGTCATCGACTGCTTTAAATCCATATCTCCCAGATGAACCAGGGTGAATCTAGAGTAGGCAGGGTCCCTTATCATTTTTATTACACTCACTTGTTGGAAATAACCTCTGACCACCCTGAGATCTTTATTCCTGAAATTATTTGGTCCTTTCCCAAGTGGCAGCCTCTGACCTCATCCCCCTATTGCTAATGGTGGTTAGTTACATGGAAAGTACTCCACAGAGCAGCACCAGCAGACCACAGTTTCAGTCCCACTGAGTTTGCGCTACAGGATTAAGAGCAGCTTCACAAAGGTAGTGACAGAAAGCTCCTCATTTAGGAAATTTTGCAGACTGAGCAATGCATTGTAAAATGCCCAGGCAGGAACCATCCTGCACTAACAGAAAGGCGCACAGGGCTTTTCTAACACTAGCTCTTATTGGAGAGGCAGTGAGGGCAAGTGGTTATAGCAGTGAAGCAGGATTCAGTGGTGCTGCATTTTTCTTCCAGCTCTGGCATTGATCTGCTGTGTGATGTGACCGGTGTGGCCAAGTCACTCACTTACTGCTGTTTTTCTCCTCCCACCCTATGGCTGTCTTTTCACTCCTTGGAATAAGGACTGTCTCATACACTTAGCAGAATGGAGCCCTAAATTCACAAAGGGCTCTACACACCTCTTCCATCTATTTGAAAGAGTCCTCCAGCTTAACATGGCTTTCTTTTTTTACTTACTACTTCCTTCTTCTGGATCATACCAGCGCAGCCCTAGGAACCATTCATTACTGTTGCGCATTTAAGAACAGGTAGGGACAGCAATATATTTGTGTAGGTCCTATACAAAACACTGATCACAGCAAAAAGAACAATGGATGTTTTTCTTTTAATTAAAGTATTTCCACTACTGAGAATATAGCCCAGACGACTCTCAGAACTACATAGGAACTTTAATTCCATGTAGCATCAAGGCACTTATAGCTTCGTTTTGTGTAATGGCAATACAAAAAAAAAAAATACCCGTAAAAAATCAGCATCCATTGTTCAAAAAAAAAAAAAAAAGGCAAAATACTTAAGCATATATTTAATCGAGGACTTAAATTAAGCATGTGCTTAAGTGCTTTGCTGGCTTGGGCCATAACACTGTCTATGTCGGTTTTCTCAACCTTTAGTGGACACCTAAAGGTAGTAATTACTTTACACAGAAGACCTGATGAAAACATTCTTTAAAAAGCTGGTAACAGTGGCAGGAGATTTAAAATGCCCCAGTTAGAATAATAGAATAATAGGGCTGGAAGGGACCTCATGAGGTCATCTAGTCCAACCCCCTGCTAAAAAGCAGGACCACTCCCCCTAAATCACCCCAGCCAGGGTTTTGTCTAACCGAAGCTTTGCTGCATCTGGGGCATTAAATTGCTCCTTCCCCATCTCCACTCAGCCCCTCCTACGGGGAGGGGTAGGGGTGGGTCGCGGAACACCTGCGCTATGTCTGAGCAGCACACTGGTTGAGAAACACTGCTCTATGTGCATGTCTGTAATCAAGATTGGTCATGGTCACAATCAAATGTACTAGAGGGCTCACAAGTATGGTAGCTAAAAAGCTGCCTCATATGGTTTTCAATCCTTTCTTGCTTCTAATCACCATATTTAGCTCAATACAATATTAACCTTTTCCTTATCTCTCGCCCTTTGCCAAGTATGATTTAGGTCATAAGCAGGGTGGATCAGAATTTATAGGACAGAGAACACGGCAGATTAGGCTCATAACCAATTTAGATGGGAGGGAAGGGGGAAATGCATCTCTTCAGAACAGGTTTTCTTAATCAGAATTGCTGTAGATAGCTGCTGACTCCTCTTGGCGTCGGCTTCTTAAACCTGGAATAGCCCAGCTCATCTATTTTGAGAAACTTTATTGAGCTTGTTAAAATGAGCCCTCCCAGGCCTAGTAAAGATGAAGCAATGACCTCATTGTGTGAAATCCTCCCCCAGGCCCAGCTAAAGCTTGTTCCTTGGACATTGGAGACTGCAGGAGGCAGCCAGAGTTGGAGATAGATCTTGACTGGGCAAGGGGAGAGGCAAGTGTTAAATGCGGCAGCTCTGTTTGACCGTCAGCAGCAAAACCCAGCTTGCATTCTTGTGGGCCTGTCCTGAGAGCAGTCCCTCATTGCCCATACCACTCATCACACAACAGGCACAAAGGAGAGTCCCTCTGAAACTTTGTGCCTGTCTCTCGGTATGAAATTCATCTCAGGGCAACGTAGTTCAGGGGCTCCTGGGCAGTAGGCACACCACAGCTTGGCTGCAGACTCAGCCAGATGCCTGCGAACCAATGGCGTTTGGTTTACCCCGTGAAGGATGGTAACTTTTTATTTTTACATGGGAGCCAAAGCATCAAAATAACCATCTGACTGGGCAAAGAGCCCAGTGACTGTGCCTTAATCCGACCCCAGTTGTAAAACACATCTCTTTATTAATGAGAAGCAATTAAACCCTTGAGGATTTTTCTGCTGTTGAGGTTTATATAGGGCCCCAATCCTAGCTGTGGCCAACAGCTCACAGCACAGGTCAGGAAGGGGTGTGTCTATACGCTGCCACCTTGGCACTCTTCTAACCTGCTTGGCACCAGATTGTTTTCCTAGGTCCATAGAGCAATCTAGGAGGGGGGTTCCCTTTCTTCAACACTCCCATTCCCCCCTTGTGTCCACCATCTTGCTCTTCTTTTACAGCTGGCTCACCGCCTCAGTTTCCCCTCTCAGGCTTCACCCCACATTCACCTGTTCAGAATCACCAAACCATGGGCCAGTTTATTGCCCCATGCGATGCTCCCCCAAAGCCCACAATCCATTTATCCCAGACAGTGCATGTCATTCATAACACAGCAAGGTACGCTTCTGCCAATCTCCTACCCGCTGTTCTTGCCAGCTACTCAACACTGGCTCACCAGCCTCTCCAGCTCAGAAGATCAATAGTCTTGCCCTCCACTCGCTGGTCTCCTACCCTCAGCCTTCCCAACTCAATTCAGTCACAGGTGAACTGGGACCCTCTTCCTTAAAGATGCTCCCTCACCCTTCGAGTTGAAGAGCAGGCTCCAACCTTGCAGAACGAGGCCAGAACCCTGTAGGCTGGGCTAGAGATGGCCACTGAGTCCCAGGATTAGCAGCCTCTCAACCCCCAAGTGTCTGAGTGCAGGAGAGGGCAGGAGCTACAGGCTGCAGTGGGTCATGGAACACAAAGAAGGGGAGCGGATTCCTCTATGGTGGGACAGCTCAGTGACAGGTGTTCAAATACAAGGGGAGTGCCAGGTTTTAATGGAAAAAAAGAAAAGAAATCTTGACATGACACAGACAAGCCCTGCGGCTGTTCTTGTTCCCGTTTGCGTGTGTGTGAGAGAGAGGCTGAACCTGCCTTCTTGTGGAGCATGCTCGGCCACCTCCCTCATTGCCTCATCCTTGGCCTTGTACACACACGCTCGCCTCCGCTGTGCAGAGCGGAGGGCGACATGCCAGCAGGGAACTCTGGCAGGCTTTGCTGCTGCCTGACTAATTGCATTAGTGCTCCAGCCCATTCACGGCTGCTAACTGGATGGGCAGAACCGGCTGAGTGATCAAGGCCCCAAGGCCAGTCTGAGGAGAACAGCCCTAAGGCATAGAGCACAGCTGCCTCCCGGCTAACCTGCACCCCAGAACTTCTGATGCACACCCCACTTCAGCATTTCAGTCAGCCCCTCACTTAGCGCAGCAGTGACGGGTTAACCCTCTGTTGCCCTCGGCCAAGACTGAAGCTGTGGCCGCCTCCCCCTCCCAATCCATTTTAAATTGCTATCTCCCTCCTTCACAATCTTTTCAGCTCAGTTTCACAGCTGGCCCTCTTATCTTACCTCCTGCTGTCCCCCTCACCACCTTCCTTTGGTAGGTAGCTGATCCCCTTCCAGGGATTAAAGTAAGGGGGAACACACTGGAACACAGTTCTGGAGCCCACACATTTGAGGGGCCAGAGTTCCAGGGCCCCTAAAAATAGAAAAATCCAGTGGAACACATGTTCCGCCCTGCCCTGGCTGCTGGCAGGTCCTACGCCCCACTGTTGTTAATCACAATACTTATTGTGTGATGCGGTGTTTGCTAGTTTGTGACAATAATTGCTATAGACATAAAAACCATATAAAATTATAAATATTTTTATGAAGGCATTAGCGCTGGCTAGGTTTTATCATCTCGCCCCATGGCCTCTCTCACTCCATGAACTGCAGCCTCCTCTCCATGACCCAGCCATCCGGACAGGTCACTGCATGGTTTCCACTGCCGGGAGTCACCCAGTGCCCCTCTGCACAGTCTCAGGCAGTCTTTTCCAGAACTGCCCTGATGGGTGCCACTTCTCCTAGGCCTCCTCTGGAAACGTGGGCCCATCCACTACTCCAGGTTCCAGTCCAGGGACTCTCTACCCACATCTCTGGGCTTTTCTCTCACTGCGTCTTCCCTGGATTGCTTCCTGGCTTCCCTCCTTGCCCTGTCTGTACCAGTTCCAAATGCTCTTCCCCGCTTATATAGGCCCCACCTGTTCCTCCTCAGTAATTAGGTCCCAGCCCTCCTTGGTTTCTCCTCCAGGTACAGCCTGGGAATAGGCCTGTCTGGCCCTCTTAACCCCTTCCGGTCCTGTGTGGGTGGACACCTCACCCCCTGGTCCATTTAGATGGTGAGCCCTTTGGAGGAGGGCCATCTACCACTTGGCATTTGCACAGCACCACGCACAACAGGCCCTCCACTCCTGGCTGGCCCTTAAGTGCAACCATCATAATCAGGATCATTACTTATAATGGAAGTTTCTTGCCTGTGCCCCGTGGAGATGATGCGATGCTGACACTGAATTATGCGAATGGAGTAAGCCTCATGTAAGAATGCACTGGCCCACTGGCCTAGTGATTAGGATGGCACCCCAAGGAAACATGCACCAGAGAGAAAAAGAAAAAGCAAATGTTATGAAATAATCTGGTGTCACCCTAGCCATCCATCCAGCTGCCCAGTGACAGAGAAGTCTTTGTTTACTTACTGTTACTTTGGGGTATCCAATCCTTAGGGTACTGTGTCCCTGTTACTGCTGAGTCTTCCCACTCTAGCAAATCTGACCTATCCCCCGCACTGTAGTACTCTGAGCACTTCCCAAGCATTTAAAAAAATAACCATAATAATCTTCCTCTGTGTCTTCCTTCCGTTCCAGCCTATGGGAGAAATCTCTTGATAGGATTCTTTTTGGCCAGTGCGTGCATGTGCGCACATATGGACTGCACATGTGCGGGTGTGACTGGGCATCCTGTTTAGCTGTGTGCGTTTGCGCCTGTGAATGGGTGTAATTATGTCTCTGTGCATGCGTGAGAAGAACTTATGGCAGGCAAGCTAAGTCAAAGTCTATGTTTAGTTCTTAACATGAAGAAGTTCCTATATCCTCTATGGACCAGGTATCAAGGTGAGGAGTGGGGGGACACAATGTACACAACCCAAGAGGATAGCTCCTGTGCCTGTGTGGGGCTTCTCACAATGACAAAGCAGAGCTTGGGTGCTGGCCTATGTTACGCAACTGGATTGCGGTTCCTGTCTTCAGAGAGCAGCTTCCAGTGTCTGGGGGGTGGGGGGGAAGCAGGTCTAAAAAGCATCAGTTAACCATGGGGCTGAAGCCAAGGAAAACAGCAGTGTGGGGGGAATGGAGAGCAGCCAGCTAGAAGAATGGTGTCTGGAAAGGGACGTCGTATATCTCCCCTTCCCAGCAGAAATCCCCTGAGCCTATTCTAAATCCTCAGGGCTGTGAGTTACATCAGAATTTAAGAACTGTGGCTAGCCTTATCTGATGGCACTTGGGGCTCAGAACATGGCTAAGGCTGGGAATAGGGTGACCCTATGTCCGGTTTTGCCTGGGACAGTGCCCTTTAAGCCCTGATCCAGATGTCCTGACTTTTTTTTTTTTTTTGGGGGGGGCAAAAATAAGCATTTATGGTGTTTGCTCTTGCCCTATGATCATCAGGGGGCAAGAGCAAACTGGACAATGCAAAAAAGTGGGTTGCACCCCCCTTGGGGGGGGGGAGGGCGGGCCACAACAGAACATTCAGGAGGGTAAAGAGAAACATGATGGGCTGGGTGCTGGGACTCGGGCAGTCAGCCTCAGTTCCAGTCCCAGATGCCATAGGGCTTGGGTAAGCAGTGATGTCAGATGGCTCAGGTCAGCCCCGCACCGTGTCTCATTTTTTACTTTGGTAAATATGGTTGCAATTTCCTGGAGGCTCTCAGGGAGAGGATAAAAATAAGGCAGGAATGTTCTCCTAGCGATTGTACCCTCTCCTCTTCTGATGGCTTCCACATGTACAAGACTTGCTTTCTCCTGCCCTGCTAAGGAAAACAAAAGAGAGAACAGACAAATTACCCCCTGAAGAAGGAACAGATTGGGGAGAGTCTGCATCTTCCATCCATCACTTTAGAGACAGACAGACAGCTGGTATATAAAGGGGCAGTGTACAGAAAGTGGAATCAGAAGTGCGACACTTGAGGGATGAGTCATGTGTGGGAAAGCCACTGGAGAAGCCAAAGTTCTGATGGGGAAGGGACATGTGGTGGAAATCTATTAAATATAGATGGATTGATTTTCCTTGTATCAAACATATGCTGCTAGGGTTAATGTCCAAGAAGGGAAGAAAAACACATCTTTTTCTTCCCCAGCACAACTAAACAAAAGATAGACCAGAGTTCAGTCCTTCAGTTCTCAAAGGAAATCATTAAACAAAGCCACTCTATGGCCTCTCATCATGGATGTGCACTGCAGTGAAGACATTTGGATGCAAAGGATATAAATAACTCCATCCCCTTTTGTGCTGCAGCTACTTTGCAATCTTTATTTGTAAGGAGTAATTTACAGGAGTAAACTGGATGCAGGAAACAAAGACGTACGGTCAAGATTATAGAATCTAGTCCCAGCTTGATCAATGAGCCAGGTGCTTTTCTAATGTCCTGGCATAGTCATGTTTGGACTAAGATAGAAAAGTTTATCACTGCACTGGTGTGTTTTCATGATTCACAGTGGCACTCTAGAACCATTCATGGCACTTGCTTAGTTCGAATTAGCGATCTCCATTGATTTCAATGGGCCGGTTAGTTCGAACTAACACGGCCACGTTGGTTAATTCAAACTAACTAGTTCGAATTAACCCTTACTTCTAATACCCTATTCGAAGTTATTAGTTTGAATTAAGGAAGCCCTTAATTTGAACTAATTAAAGCCTAGTGTAGCCATGGCTTTAGTTAGTTCGAATTAAGCTTCCTTAATTTGAACTAACTTGCCAGTGTGGACATAGCCATGACTCTAAGGTCAGAAGGGACCAGTATGATCATCTAGTCTGACCTGTACGATGCAGGCCACAAAACCTCACCCACTCACTCCTGCAATGAACCTCTAACCTATGACTGAGTTATTAAAGTTCTCAAATCATGATTTAAAGACTTTAAAGTACAGAGAATCCACTAGCAAGTGAGCCGTGCCCCACACTACAGAGGAAGGCAAAAAACCCCATAACCCTTGCCAATTTGCTCTGGGGGAAAATTCCTTCCACTCCCCGAATATGGCGATTAGTTAAATACTGGAGCATGCAGGCCAAACTCACCAGCCAGACACCCAAGAAAGAATTCTCTGTAATAACATCCCTTCTCAGGTCACTAGCACATCCATCACCAGTAGTCAAAAACTGGCCCAAGCCAAGACAGACAGAGTGGGAGGTCAGGGGTATTACTCTCGCCATTGCACGGATGGGCAACTGAAGAACAGAGATTAAGTGACTTGTCCAAGGCCCTAGAGGGAATGGCAGAGAACAGAACCGACTACAGGTGTCTCTCTCTCAGTTCATCACCATAACCTTGAAGCCATACTGGTAAGACTAAAATCGGATGGGCCCTTCACATTCAAGCTGGTGCGGTGTGTCCTGCACCCTCTATTGATTATTCGATGCTATTCATAAATGAAAGAAAATCCCTCAGCCTGGGGAATCTGGACCTGCCTTGGGTCACCGCCCTCCTGTTGGTTTTCGGGAGAACTGAAGGGTCTAGCAACAGAGCACTGTCTAGCAAACTGTTTACCAATCCTCTGCAATCTGTTTACCAGTTGCCCCGACAACCATGTACACAGCATTAAGTTTCATCACACTGAGAAGGCAAAAGAAAAGACAAAGAGGCTGGAAATGCTATTGAAGGGCAAGATCAGGAGATGGGGTTTTTGCAGCTGACAAGGGAGGAGCTGGTCTAGAAACCAAAACACCTATCACCCTGGGGAGAAAATAGCCTTGGGTCCTATTGCTCAACCCATTCCTCCGCAGGCCAGGAGATGCCTTCTCTAGGGTAATCAACATGTCCTGAGGTGCTCCCCTCCGACCAGCTTCCAGCACATGAAGCTCCCAGCTTTATTTGGTTTGATCCAAGCAGTTAGCTGATTTTCAGGGTCCTGTGGGTTGTTTTGGTTAAGAGGAGAGGCTGAGGATGGAGCCAAGTGTCTCTTTGATGTTTATCCCCAATGAATGTACAAAGTTTTGTCTCTTTGAACAGCAGGAAACACTCTCTTCACAGCTCCAAGCCTACTTCCAGCCAACACTCTGCCCAAAAGCTCTCTCTTTAGCATGACCCCGAGGCAGAGCTACCATTGTTTCTGTGGCTGTGTCCTTGGCTTTCTTCTGCTTCACTCACATGACACCCAACCCACTGGGTCAGCTTTGCCATCTTCCTGGGTTTGGTGGTGGTTCCTATTGCTTTGGCTCTCTGGTTCCATACAGAGCTCACCTGCTTTTTATGGTTATCCAGCATGAATGCATCTTCTACATGCATTGGTTCAGGGTTCCTCTCCTTATTAGGACCATCCCAGGATTTAACCCTGCCACAGCCAATCTTCCAGCTGCAAGCCCTTCCCAGGGAGCAGAAACTCCTCCTACATCCTTTCTACTAAGTCTGTCTCCTCAGCTGAGCTCCTTACACAGCCTAACCCTGCCTCCTCTGGCCAGGCAGCAATTATTCCCCTCCCAGTGCAGACCATAACTAATGAGGCTCCTTCCCTTGCCTTTCAGATGATGGGGATTAAGCACCAGGACACCTGGGTTCCATTGCTACTGATTAGCAGTTCAGGCCGCCTGGAGCAGCCTGGAGGCAAACAGAGACACCATATTTTTTTAAATCAAGCTGCCCTTGCTTATTCTTTGCTGGCCCTCATAGCTTTCTGGACAGCTGACCTCTTCTCCTAGGCATCCCCTGGCTGGGTGGGAGAGCCAGGAGAAGGTTGGTGGTGTGAGTGGGGAAGTCCATGTTGCTCTATATGAGTGGGGGATATATAATACATTCACAATAATGGCACAACTTCTCCCCTCCAGTGAGGCATTTTAGACAAGTGCTTATTCATTAATTAACAACCATTTAGTCACATGTGTTGGCACGCTCCAAGACACAGGTTTCAGAAAGTATTTACTATTAGAGATGGGGGCAAGGGGAGAGCAGGCAATTGGCAGGAGGGTCTTTTGCCTCTCAGCCAGCTCTGCTCCAACTCAGGTCTCCAGGCAGCTGGGACTGTAGGTCAACCCCCTCTGGTGGCTGCTGGTTAGCTTATACCAAAGGAGCTTGGTGAAATTAACTGAGATCAGTGGAGATGCTCAGGTGATAATCCTGAAAAAGGGGCACAGGGCAACACCACAACTCCCTCATCACCCTCTTTGTTGATCCAACAGAGCTTCAATCAGCCTGCACTGCATCTGTCTAGAAAATGGAGACGATACAAATAAGTGCAGTGGGGTGAAAGTTGTCACTTTCCAATTACATTATTTTTTTGAAAAAATTTCAACCAAAAAAGGGGGGGGGGAGTGTCAGATATTTTGGCCAATTTTTCACTATTTTTTCACTAATTTGGGTTTCATTTTAATATCTTGACAATATTTCATGCACATTCAAAATACTTCCGTTCATTCCAATGGTGCTATTTTACCATTTCCCCCTTGGACACACATACACAGAGGCTCATCTTCCACCTAACTATACAGCAAATCCCATTTTTTCAAAAACAGCAATGCCAACAAATTTTGCCATTTCAGAACTCAATGAAAAAATTGGGGGTTTTTGCTTTTTTAAAAAGTTTGCAAATTTTTCTCTCTTCAGGAAGCTCAGCCACCCCACCACCGGATATTCTGACGGGATCAATCACTTAACACCCATAGGCTATGGCTATACTTGCAAGTTAGGTTGACTCAAGGAGGCTTAAGTTGACCTAACTTAGTCCCTGGCTTTCATTAAGTCAACTTAAGAAATTCCTTAAGTCAACTTAATGAAAGCTTAGGTCGACTTAATAAGAACTGCTGGTTAGGTCGACCTAACCCTTAAGTCAACTCCTTAGGTCTACTTAAGCACGGTGTGGACGCTTAAGTCCACTTTATTAAGTTGACTTACTAAGTCCCCGTTTAGGGAAACCACTTTTTTAAGTCGACCTAATAAGGTCGACTTCAGGTCGACTTAAAGTCGACCTAACTTTTTGTAGTGTAGACATAGCCATAAAACTTTGCAAACATTTCATCTGTGTAATTGAATCTAAACAACAGCTTTGATTTGCTGTAACAGTCTGACCTGATCCTACGATTTACACTTCCCTACATTTATTTCCTTCCCATTCTGCAAGTTCTCCATCTTCAAGCATCTGACGAAGTGGGATTTTCTCCCATGAAAGCTCATGCGATAAATAAATTTGTTAGTCTTTAAAAGTGCCAGAGGACTCCTTGTTTGTTTTGCTGAATTAGACTGACACAGCTACCCCTTTGGAACTTGTCAGTGTGATGGGAGTTATATATAATGATATTAGATGTGGCAAAAAATTTTCCCTTAGAGCTTTTTTTTTTTTGGGACAAAGAATGCTTTTTTTGAATTCAAGCTGAACAGTTTCATTAAAAGTTTCTTTCATGTTGGTCAAAAAATGTTGACTTTCTAAAGGAAGAATTTTGAAATTTTTTGGGAAGATAATTTGTTTTAGTAAAAGGAAAAAAAGAGTTTTGTTTTGCTTTATTTTACTTTAATAAACACACACCTCTTTATTGCAAATAGGGTGTGGGGGGAGAAAAGTTAAAGTGAGCGGAAGGTGGTGAAAATGCATTTCAAACTTTTTTCCTCAAAAACAAACGAAAAAAAGAAAATTTAAAATGAAACAGCAAATTCTAAGAATTTCACAAAATGCATTTGCCCTTTTCCCAAGCAGCTCTGGACCAGAGGGAACTGTGAGTATTAGGATTCAATAATTTGTACTGACTCTAAAAGCATGCATTTTACAAGGTGCTGTACAGGAAGGACAATGCCCAACCCAAAGAGTTTAGTTAATGTAAAGGTGCCATCTGCTGGTGCAGAACAGGCAACATTGATCATAAATTTGTAGGGCCAATAAAGTTCTCTCGGGTTTTGTGCACTGCAAATGGTGCCCAGATCACACCACTCCCAACAGATGGTAAAGTGCTTTGAGGTACAGAATGGGAAAATCGATTTGGGACACCCAGAAGCTAGTCATGGTGAGGGATATGGCAGGAATTCAGTGCTTGTTAGGCCTGGGATGCTATCAATTCAGCTTTGGTCAAAAGAGCATTCTCTGTCCTCCCCAAAAAAGTTCTAAGGGAAAATTTAAATTATGTGATGACTGTAAGTAAATACCTGTAGAGGCCCTGACTGCCTGGGGTGAATGCTTATTGTGTTCCAGCTGGAGCAATGCTGTTCCCTAACGTCAACAGGTAGCCAGACACGAAGAACCTGTTTCCAGAGAAACTGACCTCAAAAAGGAGGTCATGGACATCTACCCACCAGGAGAGCACTCGACTCAGCCTAGCTACTGGATCAACCCAACCGTGTCCCCTTCCGGTATCTCTGACAAAAGGTAGCCATTGTCTTTGCAGACTGGAACTGGTTGCTTCGGGAGTGCAGCGTCTGCCCCAAGCTGTATTCTGCTGCCTGGCATCCTGCTGGAGTTACTGGCCTCCAGCACACACGTACCTCTAGCTCTCGGGCTGGAGCAGCTAAGCTGAAGAAAGAGGTTAGAGAAATTGCATTATGGCTTTAGAACAAGCGAGGGAAACGCAATGAGGGTTGGTCAAAGGAAGGATGAGGTGTTTGGATTGATTCTTCCCTGCAAATAATAATTGGGATTATTTGTACCTTATAGTCACATGCTGTCAGCAAACAGCTGAAACCTACTGAGCACAGAGAAACTAAACTTGCCATTAGCAATGTCACTGATTCATTCAGCATTGCTCAGAGGGGAGAAAATGATGCAGTGCACTTTTAGGATGATCGGTTGGTCATTTATTCTTTGCAATTTTGCACCCAGTCTTGTGGTAACTGTGCATTTTGCGTGCACTGTTGCTCGCCTAAGGTGTTTGAAAATCTGGTGCTTAAAGTGTCACCGCTCAGCTTAAGATTTAGCACCCTAATCAAGCTGAAAGCCGATAGATGGTTTTCTCCAAGCTCTTGTTTCAGGCTGTCGGCCCACACCACCGTAGCAGTTACACTCAGATTCCATTTGCATTGCAATGTAGTTGAGGTTCTTTTTTAGCAAAAGTTTGCATGCTTCAGGAGCTGGCTAGGTCTTGGGACGAGATTGACACCTTAAGCTGGCCAGCCCCAGCCCATGGACTATAGATTCCATGCCCCGCCTCTGGCAAACGTGCTTCCTGGCTAGAGAACCCATGGAAGCACCCCCTTTAAGCAGGTATTAGTGAATAGGCAGAGAAAGTACATTTCAAATTTGTAATTGGAAGTATTCCCAGTGGAAACCTGAACAGAGAATCCTAGAAAATTGGGGTTGGAAGGGACCTCACAAGATTGTGTAGGGCCCCCATTAGTCTCATTTCAGCTGGGTCTCAGGCTGGACAGTTTGCCTAGTGGTGCGTGCTCTGCCTTCACTCCCCACTTCTCCTGTCCACCTCTGGCACAGCTGTAGGCTCCTCCTAAGCACTGCGCTGGCAGGTTCCTGAGGAAATCGCCCCCAGCCCCCTCGGGCATTGTCATCATGTGGCATTGAGGGAGCTGTGAACAAGATGCTGAAGCCAATCCAGCACCAGCGCTGCACAGAAACATTGTCTAGTGGCTTGCAGGGATGCCCTGTGTTTTAATCTCAGCTGTGACACCCAACTCCCTCTCGGTCCTGGGGAAAGTCAATTGAACATCCCCTACCTCAGCTTCCCTCTCTGGAAAATGGAGATAACACTGCATTCCAGGTAGCCAGTACTCCATGTGTCCCTTACAGCATTATGAGTTGCTGTTGAATCTGAAATGCTTTGAGATCCACGGCTGAAAAGCCCGTAGAGGAGGGCAAAGAAGAGCCAGTTATTATTGGAGTAAGTAACCCAGGGATGGGCACAGGGATCAAAACTTTTTAAAGAACCTGCCCATTTTCGCCAGCAGTGGAACATCTCTTAGCCCTGCAAACAATAAGGTGCAGCCAGAAGGTGCTGCAGGACTGAAGATGCTGGCACCGGTGTCCAATCTGCCTCTAGAACAGCCCTGTGAAAAGGTCACACCCTGTGTCAGGCTCCATTGCCCTGCCCGCCCCATCTGAGAAAGGCAGCTGGAGCAGGTGGGCTCCTACAGGACAGGACAGCACAGAGGCCCACCTCCGTCCCATCACTGCTAGAGAATGGCAGGAGCGGGGAGGGGTATGTGGTGGGGTCTATGTAAAGGGATGGAAGTTGGGCTTGGTGGCCATGAGCCCCAAAGGGGCAGCAGCAAAATCCCAGCGGTCTTCGCTGAGGCCGCACTCTCATGGACACCAATCCTGGTGCTTCTCTGAATGAGCTGATGTTCTTGTGTCGGCAGCTCTGGCCCCAAGCCCTGTAGGGTTTGGCATGCCCTTTACTTCCATTCAAGCTCCTGGGAGAGGCCACAGGAGCCACTAGCTAGAGTCCAGACCTGCACTCTGCCACTGACAGTGGCCTTGGGGAAGTCATGTCCTCCACTCTTTGCCTCAGTTTCCCTTTCTAGCCTGCATCTGTCTTGTCTGGTTACTCAGGAACGCGCTGGTCACGTATATGTTCAGCCCCTACCACCATGACTCCAGGGGGAGCCTCTAGTCTGGATACTACTACTGGAAACAACAGGCATTCTGGCTTCAGGCCTTGATCTGAGAGGTACAGAATTGTATTGAGACATGAAATTCCTGCCAGCTACAGAAAATGAAGCCATCATCATTCTGACTGAAGCAAGGAGGGCAGGGGTGTATTCCAACATCCCTTGAAAAATCCAAGAGGCACAGCCTCTGTCTCAGGGTTTGTCCTGTGCTCAAAGCTAGCACAGGACTTTGACAGCTGAGCCCATGCTGGGAGGATGCTCAGGCAGCGCAGATGTGATCCATACGCCCCCAACTATGGAGTGCCAGGACTTCCACTGCAGCAGATCCCAGAAGCTGGGGCTGTAACAGGGCTAAGAGCCTGTCAGCAGGAAAAATAAAACATGTTCCCAAGTTTAAAATACCATTTTATTAATAAAAAAAAACAAAAAACCAGTACAACAATCAAACTGGAGAAGATCACTCAATACACAGGGTCACAACAACCGTCCCATCCAAACCACTTGATCTTCTGTGGGCTGTAGAAGAGCAGTGCCATGCTGGCTTGGCAATGCGAGTCGAGCCGTGACACAGGCCTGCAAAGGCCACAAGGAAGGGCAGGGGTGGGGGAGGAGAGCTTGTTTGGTCATTCTAACCTACTGCACGCTTCTGCTTATCCGACCAGTCTTTCTGAAGGGCTGGGATCTGGCTGGGAGCCACTCCTGAAATTACCGTTTGCAGGGTTGCGTTCTATATGACACATCACTAATATAATGGACACAGGGAAAGATAAGGAGCAGCAGCAGAAAGGACCCAGCGATAGAGATCAGCTAAAACAAATACACAGTGAGCAGGGAACGAACCAGCCATGAACAGAAACCTCAAAGACGCAGCAACACAGAGCTGGCCAAATCTCCGTTTCCAGCACGTTTCGCTGCTGCCGTTAACTCTCGGATCATCAGTTAATAGAAACAACACACAAACGATACGCCAGCAAGGCCAAGAGGATTGCACAGGCGGGGCATAGAGCACAACCCAATTTGAAGGCAGGAGAAGAGTGGTTTGTGTTTGATCCAAAAATAAGAGCAAAACCCAAGAACCTGGGAAGCTGATTTAAATGGCCCCACCCCTCCAGACGCTAGCCACTAGGGTGGAGGCATCCTTGACAGAGAATAGCGAGGGGCCACATTTACACTAAGCAGTCACTCTGCTGTACCCTGGTCTGGAAGCCTAGCTCAGTGAGGTGCTTCTCTCAGGGCGGGTGACACCAGAGGCAGCTGGTGGGGCAAGGTGGGGGAATCAGGTCTGAGCTGCTTGGGGAGGGAGGGGGAAACAGCCACATTGCAGCATATCAGCCATCCGGAAAGCACCAGAGCCAGGCAGCATGCACAATGCACAGCTGGAAAGACAAGGGTTTTCGAGTGGTGTTGCACGCCACTTGCACTAAGCATCCGTCATCGCGTGGCCTGCAGCCCACACACCCCCACAGCACGCGCGCACTTCATTATAAGTTATTTAATATTAAAAATAAAATAATCATTATAATAATACTTTGCACTTCATAGCACCTTTCATCCGAGGATCTCAAAGCACTTTGCAAACACCAAAGGAAGCCTCACAACACCCCTGTGAGGTAGGTTAAGTATTATTATCCCCATTTGACAGATGGGGAAACTGAGGCACGGAGATTAAAAACATGACATGCCGGAGGTCACACAAGTCTGTGGCGGAGGTGGGAATAGAGCCTAGGAGTCTTGACCCGTGTCTCTGCTCTAAACCACTAGAGAACGCTGTTTTACCAAGTGGCAGACAGAAAGGCCCAGATCTTCGCAGATATTAAGATGCCTAACTCCCATTGATCTTAAATGCCTTCAAGGATAACTGGGCTCAAATGCTTACATGCACTACAAAAATGGTCTGCCCCCATTCAAGCCATTGTCCCCTCATGTGTAACTCCCATATGGATCACCAACACGTTGGGAGTGTGATCCCCAACAGGTCAGCCCTCACCCAACCTCCGTGGTGGGACAGAGGTCGGATGGGAGGGG
Organism: Pelusios castaneus; assembly: GCA_007922175.1. Classification (NCBI taxonomy): domain Eukaryota; kingdom Metazoa; phylum Chordata; order Testudines; family Pelomedusidae; genus Pelusios; species Pelusios castaneus. The sequence continues at coordinate 376,885 of ML685882.1, read as the reverse complement.
GTCGGCTCTATTGCACCCATCAACCAATTGGGGCTGGATGTTCCTTCAGCTCAGCTGATGCTGATGGTGAAGGATTCAGCACCTCTGCATTACCAGCCCATTGGGGTGGGCGAGGCAGTTCACACCTCTCGTTTCACGTTGTCGAGTCACAGGCGCAACATCGTATCAGAAGACGGAGGAGAATAAAAGCCATCTGCTCAATCCCAGCTCACTCAGGGTAAATCTATACTGATGGCAACAAAATTGCTGCCATCAACACCATCTTCCAGGTTCGATTGAGTGGTCTGTGCAGACGTGCTCAATTGATCCAGAAATTGCCATAGCAACTCCAGCTCCAGAACTGGAGGATCTGTAAGCGGACCAGAAGGCATTTCCAGTCGGCTTACCCTAGTATGTAGCGAGCGCTTAGTAAGTTGTTAGGAGATATGCAAGGTATTTTACATACCTCGTGTATCTCCCATTGACTGCCGCCGAAAAGTGCTGCATGTGTAGACTGTAGGGCTCAGACACCGAGCAAATATCAGGTTTGCCTTATCCCTCTCCTTAGCATTTTCCCTTATGAGCCATGTGCAAGTGGAAGTTGGGCTCTAAACTGGGAGACAGCACGGTCGCATTATTTGTGTGTGTCAACAGACTATGCCCTAACTTCACCCGTCCATGCCATCTCAAAGCAGACGGGCTCCTGCAAGTCCCATCTGTAAACATGTCCAAGCTTAAAAGCACTGATTTGGGCCCAAATGTGTTGGAAACAGGGACCTGGATTTTCAGAAGCGACGAATGATTCCGGGACGCCCCCACTTACACCTAAGGGGTCTCGGAAGTGCTCAGAACCCACCCTTTGGAAATCAGGCCCCTTTGAAAGGAGTCTGACTCCGGCCACCTAAAAACGGAGGCCCCCAAAGAGACACTTGAAAATCTCAACTCTGGTATTTTCTTCCCCACTTGGCACAGAAAAACACCACGGTTATAATGGCAAGGAACTCCGTTCTAACCCTGGTATCTAAACTAGAACATTGTGCCTTGCCTTCTTCCCCCACTCAGAAGCAAAAATCATAAAACCGTAACAGTCACACTAGGTCAGATCAATGGTCCATCTAGCCCAGTATTCTGTCTTCTGACAGTGGCCAGTGCCGGGTGCTTCAGAGGGAATGAACAGAACAGGGAATCATCGAGTGATCCATCCCATCATCCATTCCCAACTTCTGGCAAGCAGCCATCCCTGCCTAATAACCATTGATGCACCCATGCTGAAACAAACTTTCACAATAGATTAAACACATTGAGTATGTCTACACTGCAATAAAAGGCCCGTGACATAGCCACAGCTGGATTGGGTCAGCTGAATGGGCATGTTAGGTCCAGCTGTGGGGTTATGAGATTGCAGTTCTGACATTAGGGATTTGGCCAGAGTCCAGGCTTTGAGACCTTGTGCAAGGGCGTGCACCCTGAGACTCGCTGCTGCTTTAATCACAGTGTAGACATACCTGCAGGGCCAAATCCTCTGCTGGTGTAAATCTGTCAGCAGTCTCTTGAATTCCATGGAGCTACAACCATTGACACCAGCTGAGGATCTGGGCCCAGACTGCCCAAGGTATTTAAGACTCTGATGCCCACTGAGGTTCTGGGCCAGAGCATCCAATTTTCGGAGATTCTGAGCACTCACAACTCAACTGGGGTCAGTGGGGGCTGTGAATGGGTCTGGGGGCTACTTTGAAAATCAAGCTTCTGGTTCTTTTACTTTTCATAATGGAGCCAGGACAGTGGTGCCGCCAGCAGTCTATCCTTCCAGGTCTCTCACTATTTAATCCAGTGGGCAGCTGGTTAGTAATTTAAAGAGGGGAGTGTGGGAAATGGCAGCTGAGAAAGATTAAGAGACAAAGGCATCAATAACACCATCTTCTGCTGCTCACGAATTAGAGCTGGTGGTTTTTTGGGGTTTTTTTTGCATTCCCCCAAATTTTTACATGTCCAAAAATTGTCTGTTCTGGAAATTTTTCATTGAAAATGTATCATTTTTCTACTTCTACATTTTTCCTTTTGTTCTTTTCTCACCTTTCTTCTGCTCACCACCTGCCACGTTCAATATAAATGGAGGAAAGGGGGAATAAAAAGTTGGCTGAAAAAGAAACTGAGGAGTGAGAGGGAGGAAACGTGGAAAAAATGGGTTTGTTTTGAACTTTGAAAAAAGAAAGAAACAAGGAGTCCGGTGGCACTTCTGAAGACTAACGAATTTATTTACTGCATGAGCTTTCATTGGAGAAAATCCCACTTCATCCGATACCTGAAGACACATCTTCAAGTATTTGACGAAGTGGGATTTTCTCCCACGAAAGCTCATGCAATAAATACATTTGTTAGTCTTTAGAAGTACCACCGGACTCCTTGTTTGTCTTGCTGAACTAGACTAACAAGGCTACCTCTCTGGAACTTTGCAAAAAGCGTTTTCAAAACCTTTTCACAAAACCAGCTGTATTAATAATATATTCTTAGATGTTCACACTCTGAAGGCAATTTGATGCATCCCATTTTTTCCCATATTGAGTCTCTTTGCACTCTACATTTCTCTCTGTCTCAACACTGCCAACCCAGGAACTAGTTTCACTTCTGCTTGTGGATGGCTTCGCTTCTGGGTTCCGAGCCCTGAAAGGTTTGAGCTGCAAACACTCCGGGGGCTGGGGGTGGAGGGGATGTTACTTGTTTAAAGAAATTTTCAAATGTCTATTTTCAATTTTTAAATGTAAATGCTATATCATTAGAATTATGTTGTTAAAAGTGCATAGAAATAGGTCTATTGCTCTTAAGATTTGTAAAATATTTTATTTATTTACTTACTTGGTGGAAATCTAAATTTTGGAGCCCAGAAATGCTGCTGCTAACTTCTTCCTTTTGTCATCCCAAGGACCAAGAAAGGGCTAGTTGTTTTTACTGGATTGAAACTACTGCCTCTTCCCCACCACCAACCAAAAGACAAGAAATTCTTTTTAAAAGCAAGACACACGCCAATAAAATGCATCTACTTTCATATTATTCCCATGTAGAAAAACGTCAAACAATTTTGTACAAACATCTCACAGCTCAAGATTTTAAAATTTCATGGTAAAAAACCGAAAGCAAAATCTGCCCGGTCTTGCTCAGACAGAGGGGAGTTAATGTTTCATTTGACATCTATTGCTCTCCTCATTTTCTTGTTGTGCTCTGTCATGTGCATGTGTTGCACTGACATTCAAGAAAAAGCAGATTGAAGAAATTAAAATCAAAACACACAGCCTGTAGGCTCTCTCAGATCTAATCTCGGTATTGCCAACCCCGAGTGTTCAAAAATCATGAGTCAAACCCTCTTCTCCCCCAAAATTCATGAGATTAATTTAAAAATCATGAGATTTTTATAAAAAGCAATTGCGGAGAGCTTGGAGCTTTTAGAGGTCACATTTTCAGGTTTTCTCCACAACCAGGAAGGCTAGAAACTTTTACTTTTAAATGAAAGCTGAGATTGTCACCTGACTCCAGGAGCTGCAGCTTTCACGAAAAACACCAAACATGGCAAGAGTTGGCAACACTGATTCTGAGGAGGCCACCGAATTAAAAGAAGAGTAGGGACTGGGGAGATGGGAAAAGTCCAGGCAGATCTGTGCCCCTAAGTATGCTGAGGAGAGACACTCTGCTGAAAAAAGTTTAATTCCCCATGGAGCTGCCCAGTGACTTAAATGGAATTTCAAACTCCAGTCCCTCTGGAATCTCACCCTAAACAAATCGGCCCAGCAGGCAGGTGGCTTCAGGCTTTGCAAAGGGCAGCCGGCCCCTATTGAATTTGTCCTCATGGAAGAGGGCTTGGTCATGCCCTTGGAGAAAGGGGCATTGTCTAGGGAGAGAATTTTGGGCTGGCCTGCATCACAGCCAGGGGCTGGGATCAGATAGCGTCCATGTGCTTCTTCCTCCCCTGCAGCAGACCTGTCCCAGCTTCTACCAAGGCATGAGGGAGCTGCAGTGAGTGGTGAAATGATCAAGGGCCTTCTAAAAGGAAAGGGACACAAGAAAGAAAGAGAATGCAGCTGGGGAGCCTGCACTAACTCAGTGCTGAGCTGGATTGAGGAGCAAAGGGGAAAGGATGTGATATGCAGAACCCCAGGCAGCATCAAGCATTAATGAGACTACCCCGTCCCTCCCCCATAGCACATCCATGGTGTTAGTGCGACTGCTAGCCGACTCTTGGCTTTAGATGGAACCCCAGATCCCTAGCCCATGCTGGTGGCAGAACGAGGATCCAGTTTGTCTCATCTTGGTGTTAGTCTCCTTTCCGACTCCCCACCTCCACATCCCAGCCATTGCATTCTCCTCCCACTCCTCGCCATGGGCCAGGAGGGCAGCACAGACACTGTCTGGCAGGCGCACGCCCTCCTTGCATTTGCCAAATTTCAATCCATCAGAGAGATGCTGACCCAAAGAGGAGCATAGGGAAAAGCTCTGCCCCTGCAGAAGGGAAGGGGCGGGGGAAAAAAATCAACTGTTCACAGACGTGTGTATTTCCAGCCCTGCAGCCACCACTTCAGCCCCCCAAGATCCAATCTAAAAAGATTCAGAACAGAACCCCACAAGTCCACCCCAGGCGTAGAACTGGCTCAGCCTCTGCAGGCCAGACAAGCCTTGGAAAAATGCACTCCAACCATCCATGTCCAGGCTGCTAGGTTTAAGTTAGAAAAGTGTCTGTTCCTGTCCTAGTCCTTAGCCCAGCAGTGTGGACAGAATTCAGGATCCCCAACCCTCCCCCCTAAAATCAGATAAAATCATCACAGCTCCGTGTTCCGCAAAGTTTTCCCTTTTCTTTGTTCCTCGGGGCCTCCCTCCTCTGGTAACAAAACCGCGAACCCCTTTTATCTTGTTCTCATGTAACATGGCCTCTTCAATGATGGATGGATGCCCATGTGCTCATGAAAGGGAGAGATCAAGCCAAGGCCGGGCGGGCTCTCCAATCCCAGCTGTGCCTCCAGCGCTCAGGGAGTCCAAGGGATCAGCTAGGAGAAGCCACATTTGATGTGCCATCGAAGAGGAGAAGTGGCACCACCGGCACAGAGTCCTATTGCATCAGCCCGTTGTTCAGAGACCGCCAGCCCCCGCCTGTGAGCCAAACACCCAGCATCAGCCTTCTGCCAGCAGCAAAGCCGCCCAGCCAGCGTGAGTCACTCTCCAAGGCCAGGCTCATGTCAGGAAAAGGGGGGGCTGCATACACGTCGCCAGCTGTGCTGGGCAGCCAATACCCGCGGTGTTTCCTGACCCAGGAAGGGGAGGCGATGTGCAAAAAAAAAATTGAAGCCAGGTGAGAGGAGCTGGGTGCCGCTTTGAGGGAGCTTGAGGCCATCCAGCCACTGGAGGAAGGGGAGGAGTACAAGAGAGGAAAGAGGAAGAAAGAAAGAGGGAGACAGGAGCAGGGCATCTCTTCAGAGCCTCATTTAGCCCTCGTGCGTAGTAGGAGGTCTGCTTTCTCAGGTGTGACAGACACAGGTGCCACGCCAGCATCCATCCTGCCGCTAGGGGACGGTGCCTCCCATCTCACAGTCTCTCTGCCTTGGCCGGTGGCAGAGGAGGGGAGAGGTCCCCTCACATCATGATGTGCCGCCGGCGGTGCAGGGCCAGGTGGTCGGAGCGGGAGAAGCTGCGATCACAGTCCGAGCAGCGGAAGGGCTTGATGCCTGTGTGCTTGCGGAAATGCCGGGTGAGCTCGTCCGAGCGGGCGAACTTCCAGGTGCAGCCTTCCCAGGTGCATTTGTACGGCTTCTCTCCTGCACGGGGAGCAGAGAGGACACAGATTAGGCACTCATAAAACTGCTGCTGCTTATTAGCTATAGTACAGTGGCCTCAATCAAAAGCAAGCTGTATCTGTTAGGTGCATTATGGTATCACATGTGGTCCTCAGCGGAGATCAGACAGGATTACTTATTAAGGGCATCCCAGTAACATATACAAGGCTCAACCAATATTAGATATTAAGGTTTGTCAGTGCTGCCATAATGCTTTTGATAAATAATAATGTCTGATCTCGGTTACTCATTAGGTGTATTACGGTAGTAGCCACTGCCCGGAACAGAGCTCCATTCTGTTGGATGCTGCAGAGTCACTTTGTGAGGAAACGGTCCTTGCTTCTGTTTCCCCTCGGAAGCACCAGGAATACAGTGGTCTGCAGTCTCCTGGCTTTGCTGGAGGACCTCGGGGAGGTACAAGCAATAGGAGCGGTGGCTTGGCTGAAGCTGTTTAACCTTTAACAAACACTTCCTTTCTCCAAAATGTTAGTTAGTCATTGACGTTAAAGCTGGCGTAATAACAATAAAACCAAAGAGTTTTAAACAGCGGCTGCTGCTGTAACCCTCTTGGAATGCTCTGGGCTGGCGTTTCCATTACCTCATGCTGCAGCTTTGCCGGCTGGAATCTAAAGCAGAAGAGGTTTCTGATATGCCAGGGAGTTCTGCAAAGCGCTAGGCAATCCTCAGCTAGAAGGAGCCATACACCGCTGCAGAGGGTAGTTACTGCTGGCAGGAGGGAGGGGAACTTGAGGGAGGCCAGGAGCAGGAGGAGTTGCTAGGATACTGGAGGGGCTGCTAGGATACTGGCCTGGTTGCTAGGATACCGAGGTGGGTGGGTGACAGTATGGTTGCTAGGATGCTGCTGTGAGTTTTGTTAGGCTAGTGGGGCAGAGGTGGGAGCAATAGGACATCTGAGTTAAATGCCCTTGGCTGCAGGGGTTATGTGCGTTTCACACAAGCATTTCAGAGCGTCAGGCTGCTGTTCCCAGCTGCTCTCCCACAGTATGAAGCAGGGGATGGGGCGGAGCGCAGGGAGACAGACAGCCTTTTGTCTAGGAATGGATCTTTTAGATTATTTTAGATTTAGAATGACATTTGTTCTCTCTACCTCCAGTGGAGCTCATGATATGGAAACAAGCAGCTTCCAGGCAGGATGACAGGAAAACAAAACGGCTCTTTCAGAACTAAGAAATTCAAAATGCCCTGTCTGCTAAAAGCTGTGGCCTGATCAATAGATGGAACAGCACCCAAGGCGCTATGGTTATGTGGATGGAGACCCAGAACTCAATACAGTTCATAGGAAGACAATACATGAAGCAGAGCAACTGGGGTGGCATATTTTGCCATTTTAGCTACAATACTGGGGAGCTGTGTGCTCTTTAGAGCCAGAGAAATCCAGGATGGAAGGGGTCTATTGCTTTGCCACACTTTGGCTGGTGCAGGAAGGTTCTCTACTCCACATCCCCACAACACTGTCTACTTCTACTTAATCTCACAGCTCTCCCTGTTGGTTCTAGGAGCGCTGCGCTTGCATTCCCTCTGCATTCGCTGAAGTGGGCTCATTCTGAGAGTGCCTAGTTCTGGATGCTTGCAGGAAGCCTCATTTAAAGATGGAGAGAAAGACTGGCACTGGCCTGGCCTATAGCCCACTGAGCTTCACTTCCCTGCTTTGACCGTGTGCAAGCCATTTAGCTGTTCTGTGCCTCAGTTTCTCCATTTGTAACAATGGGTGTAACAACACTGCCCGACTACACTCGGGCACCGGGAGGATAAATGTTTTTAAATCGCTATGCTGGTCAGACACTGCAGTGATGGGGACCAGAGAAATACCTAAGGCAGAACGTATCAAGCCTTATTCGGACTGAGATTGGACAAGCTTTCTCAGGCCAAGTCTATACTGATGGTGGCAAATTTGCTGCCATCAATTTGATCTCTCCAGATCGATTGAGCGGTCAGTGAAGACCCACTCAATCGATCATGAAGTTGATCTGGTAAGTCCACCACCCTGAAAAACAGTAGCATTAAGTCAAAGGGAGGACATTTCCCTTCAACTCGGCGCAGCGGAAACACTGTGGTAAGCAGGCGTTAGAAAATCGAAGGGAGATACGCAAGTTATTTTACGTAGCTTGCGTAACTCCCTTTGACTGCCGCCAAATTCTGCAGTGAGTGAAGACTACGCCTAAGTCTTGGCTCAAAGGCCTTGTTCGGCAGATTCCGCTGGATTTTGATGGACTAACGATGCCCTCTCATGGTCAGCAAGGTTACTGTGAGGCTGTTTTCCGGATGGCTCTCACGAAACCATCTCTCATCCATGTGCCTCATGGATCAATCACTGGACAGTGAGCTGAATCCTTCTCTCTGTCACACCCATAAAACCCCATTCAGCCTGGGGGACTCCTCGATCCTATTGAACAACTAACTCAGAAGGAGAAAAAATTCACTCCCCCTACTCTGCCCCCTTTAGAGAGCAAGTGGACCTTCCTGTTTGCAGGTAACAGCTGCTGGACTCCAGGGTGCACTGTCTTAAGATTGGAGAGAGAAGGGGAGAATGGAAGGCAGAAAAGTCCCCTGATTTTGGCAGCCGAGGAGAACTGTCTCCATCCCGACCTGATCTCATCAAGGGGAGAGGATGGAGAGCATGTGACTTGTCTCGCTGCACTGTACACAGTCCTATAAATTCCGGCCTCGCTGGGCAGGGCCGGACTCAGCAGCCAGGGGCGACAGCACGCAATTCTCAGTCACATACTGAGAGGAGGACAAAACCCGCCTGCATAAAGCAGAGCTGTGACCAGTTTAGGGAGATCATGATCAGCAAAAATAAATCCCCTTCTGTGTCCCAAAGGGCTAATGGCCTCAATTCTCAAAGACACTGATGTCACTGGGAGTTAAGTGCCTGAACACCTCAGAGGATTTGGGGCATGTCCTAGCTAGCCGTCTCCATCAGCTCAGAACGCAGTCACACTGCTCTCCCAACAGTAACCTCTTTCCCATATCCTTGCCAGCCCCTCTATCCTGCAGCCTCAAACAGCTGATCAGGGTGACTGTTTAATCCCTGGCCCCACCTTGCAGCGCCAATGGCCCCCTGGAATGGGTCATAACCTTTCTCTTCCTCCCTGCCAGATCACAAGCTCCTCTAGCCAGCAGGGTATGTTGAGAACCTCCCCACTGCCCCGCTCCCAACTCTCAAGGCCACGCGTTCAAACCAAATTGTAATGGCTTTCACAAACACAGCACCCGAAAGCTGTGTCTGGAAGCGAGACATCTGCTCCCTGGTGGTTCATCTGAGAATTACACACCCATGCAAACGGCGCAAGGACACTAACTTTAGGCCTGCACAGATCCAGTTGGGGCTGTGAGCCTGGAGCAGCACGGCTTCCCTTGCAATTAACCATGAGGGCTGGCACTTGGAATTTCACTGCAGCTATACAGCTTCCCACACCCCCCTCTAAATGCAGCACAGTGTGGGCTGCACATTGTTCACAGCTTCCCGAATTGGGGAAACCCTGGACTCGAGGCACTAGACATTTGGGCTTCCCTGGATGGCCCTGCACCCACTTTGCTGGTCTCACAGAGGCATGGGGAGCCAAGGTGGAGGTGAGTTCACAGGCCACTCCTGCCAGAGGATGGGATGGGCAGGGGTCCTTGGAAGTGCAGGGCCTGATCAGCGAGGCCCTAGACCATCAAACTTGTGCAGCTCCGGTTTCATGGGAGGATTTGGTTGCAGATGGGGTCTCAACTAAGCAGTCCCTGAGGCTGGAGAGTCACAAATGGAGCAGAGGTGCTGGCCTTTTAACAGAGAAGTCCTTTCTCCAAACTGTTCATTAGCCAGTGGCGTTAAACTAAAGGGAACAAAGGTAAGCCAAAGCTGTTCCCTGTTAACCCATGGTACTGCCCGAACTCTGCCTTCTCTGGGGATCCCAGTCAAAATGCACTACATAAAAAGAGAGACACCAGCTCCTGGTGCAGCTCCCTTCGTGCTGATACCCAGCCATGCCTGCCTAGGTGGGGCAGGGAACCTTAATCTATCAACACTGCTACCCACAGACTGCACTGTAGTCAATTCAACACTTGTGCAAAATCAACCGGGGAACAACCCCTCCACAGAGCAGGGTCAGCACAGCCCCGGGCAGAGCAAGGTTCTGCCCCACTGACCATAACCCGTTTCTAGCGTTCAGAGGGCCTCAGCATCCACAGCTTAGCCATGCCTTGGTCTCTTGCTGTGGTGAGCAAAGAGAGGCCATGGGGGGTAACGGACCCATGTGGGAACCCCCCCTTCACCGAGGTCCCTCGGCTGGGTGGTGGGATGGCTCTCGGGTGCAGTCATCTGGCATCAACATGGCACAGGCTCCCCTGCCCAGCTCTACCTGTGTGTATCCTCCTGTGTGCTTTGAGGTGGGAGCTTTTCGTGTACACCTTGTTGCAGCCCTCAAAGTCACACTGATGAATCCGCCTCTTCTTCAAGTCAGGGGATTCAGCTCGCTGAATCCGGGCCACCGCCGACCTGGGGAGGGGAATACAGCAGTGTCATCTGGCAGCAGGCTCCTCAGGGACCCCACTTGTTCCCTGCAGACTGGCACAGCCGCTTGCCGCAAATTAAAGTCTGTGGCACCATATGAAATGCCCTGGGCAGGCATTTATGAAGCAGCTTTGTGCAGCCTCATCAAGGTAGGGGAGGGGAACCTGATACTCCCGCCCTTATTGGGAGGTGCCTGGCGTCACCATGGGTGGATGTTGCGTTGCAATGCTGAGACCCGAGATCTGTGGTGCCACTGGGATACCCCAGTCACTGCTGCCACAGGGTCCTGGCAGGAGAGGGACAGGCCTAATAGGAAAGCTCTGTTCCCTTCAGCCCCCAGCTTCACTGGTGCCATTCCCACCGCTGCCAGCAAGGAGCGGGCCCACCACAGCCCAGTCTGCTCACTCTCTCTGCAGGTCCTGGAAGGGGGCTGAAACACTCTCCGTTACGCTGTCTTCGCTGTCGCTGTTCATCTCCAGGGGGTACATGGAGCTCGGGTCGATTTTCACTGGGGAGAAAAGAGACCCACTTAGAAGACAGACAGATCCAGAGCCCATCCTCTCACTCTGTCCCCAGCTCTGCCCAGAGATCAAGGCCACTGTACCATGGGGAAACTCCACTGACCCAGAACCCACAGAGTCCTACCCCTGGGCTGCAGGGATTGGTCACCCCCACCCCACTCACAGATGTCAGCTGTCATTGGCCCCCTCCTTCCCCAGCACTGGAGCCCTGACCCCCTCTAAACACACCTCTCCACCCCTTCGCCCAGTCACAGGATCATGAGCCTGCAGCTCAAGGCAGTTGCTGGCATGGTGGAAAGATGGCATTGGATGGTGGGTGGGGTTGAGGGCGAGATAGGACAGACAGGGTAACTGGGGGCACAGTCAGTTTCCTGGCCTGAACCTGCAGCACTGCACCCAGCCCTGGGGAGAAGCCTGCGATCTGTTCAGCAGGGGGAAGGGGCTTCGTGGCATCTCAGCCCTCCTGGCCCTCGTGGCAGGCAGGCACGGGGCTGGGGCGCTGGTGCACTCATGCTGCGAGGGAAACAGCAGGGACCACGACGTGCCCAGCACACAGGGTGGTCAGAGAGCTGGCCAGGGAGCAGCTCGTGCCCAGACCCCAGGACGCCCAGCACCGCTGGTAGAGTCTGGAGGGACTGGCAGCTGGGGCAGGGATGGAAGCCAATGGTTCCTTACTCTCAGGATCCAGATTCAAACCACTCGGCCCAGGCCCAGCCCCAACACCCTGGGCGAGGAACTAGATTCCTACCATGCCTCCTCTCCCCCCCTCCCCCCCCCGGCTCCTGGTTCATTTCAACTGCCCCCCCTCCCCCCAACTTCCACATGTGACCCCGGCCAGAGGGGAACCAACCGGGGCCTCCAACAGGAAGTGCCTGGGAGTTCTCTGCTCACAGGATGGGAGACAGGAAGCGCTGGGGGCGGGGGGAGTCAGTAACTGGAACCAGAGCAGCCTTGGAGTCAGCTGCAAGGGGGGTTGGGAGGGGAGGTCAAGACCCCGCCCTGCAGCGAGGGGGGGAAGCAGCCTGCCAAATCCCATCCCCCCCATCCTCCCCCCCCCCGCCCCATGGAGATCAGACAGGCACCCTCCTCCCACGACTGACTGACGCACAGCCACTCAACTGGAGCCAGGCGGCTCCCCGGCCCTGGGAGCCCCGCCCCACCCTGCACAGCCTGAGGGGCAGGAATCCCATTTCTGGCTCTGCCATGAAGCTCTGGGTGGCATGGGAGAGAGACCAGAGGGACGGGCGCAGCATGAGAACTGGAACAGACGAGGATGGGTGGGGCCGGCCAGGCAATTGTGGGGGTCCCTCTGTTCTCCCAGCTCTGCCCCACTCGTATACCTAGCCACCCGGTCTCATCAGGGGTAGCACTACCCCCAAAAATCAGGTCACTGGGAAGTGACAACCCCCACTAACCAGGGCCGGGGCCTCAGTCCAGGGCTCTGGGATCCAATCCCCTCCGACCAGTCACCCAGCTGGGAACCACCCTGCGCCTACCATGCTGATCACTGCGAATCTCTGTCTCTCTCTTTCACACACACACACACACACACACACACACACACGACCCCACCCCCAAATAGGAATCAAACCCGTCCCCCAAACACACACAGAGCTGGGATCCACCCAACCCCACCCCCAAATAGAAATCAGACCCCACGCGCTAACACACACACATACACAGCTGGGACCACCCCAGCCTCCTCCCAACCCCACCTCCAAATAGGAATTGAACCAACCCCCGACACACACGTGCGCGCACACACACACACACACACACACACACACACACACACACACACAAAGTGGGAAACTCCCTTCCTCCAGCTCCAGTAGGAATCATACCTCCCAGTTGGGAAAATGGAAAACTCCCACCCAACAGGAGCAATGCCCTCCCCCACACTCCGACACACTCAGCTGTCCCTCTCCAATGCACCACCTCCATGTGGCCCTGGAGCCCCGAGGTCTCGGTTCATAGGGCCCAGCTGGAGACTCTAAGGGGGCCCACGTCAGGTTGCTGAGCACTGAGGCAACCAGAGCCAGGGGCACCTGTGGAAGTGGGGCTGCAAACCACCCCCTCTCCTCCAGCTGGGAGCACACCCCGCCCCCCACCATTCCCATGACTCTCAGAGGCCCAGTCCCAGGCACACTGGAGTGCCCGCCCCCACAGAGAGCAGCTCCCACGAGCAGTTCCAGGGCTCCCCAAGAACAGGGATGAAGCCAGGTTCCCCAAGCTGAGCCCCACAATCCATGCCAGGCCACTAGAGAGAACCCGCTGCCCCTCCACCAGCAGTTGGGGTCTGATGGGGGCTGCACCTTCTTAGGGCTGGGTTCCTGGGCACACATGTGAGTGCAGAGGAAGGGTGCAGAGAGTGTGGGAAGCTGGGAGTGGCCTTATCTGCCTCCTGGATTGCAGCATGCTAGGGAGCACAGAGAGGGAGTTGGGAGGCCGATGGCAGGAATAAGGCTGGGAACAGGGAAAGGCACAGGGGAGCAGGGGCCCTGAATACACATGGGGAAATCCCAGCTGCCTGGGAGAGAGCAGCTGGAAGGCCCAGGCTCTGAACCCACGGCAAGGGGCTCGCACAGATGCGCAGCAGAGCAGATCTGGGTTATGCTAGTGCAGCGTGACCCAACAACCTCTCTGATCGCCAACCCCCAGCCGGGCACTCGCTGCATTTCCTGGGAAGGGAGCAAGCACCTGGCCTGGCACAACACAAACCGGTCTGAAACAAGCCATTAGACACCCAGCCCTGCGCCCGGGGAGTGGCTGTCATTTACGGAGGGGTGTGGGGGGTGGCTCTCTTGCCCAGTTTAAACTCAGATCCCAGGGAGAAAGGACAACCTCCTGCCACTTCCGCAACCGGCCACCCGGGGTCAGGGGAGCATCACGTGCCTGCAGGTGAAGCACCGAGGCAAGGCGTGACGCTTGCCCGCTGCAGTGCTGGCACGCCAGGCTTCCTCCCACACCCCGACAGATGGCCTCCATCACGGTCTGGGAACAAAGCCAATGGGACTTTCTGGAGCCCTGGCTTGGCGGCGCCTGATGACGCTAGCCCTGGGGAAAGGTACCAGATGGACACCGAAGGCCTCTAGCCATAGAAAGGGGTCAGTGGCAGGGCAGTCTTCCCACAGCTGACAAGCTCAGCCCCACCCAGAAATGACCCCACCTCCTCCAGGGGTGGGGGTGGTTCCAATCTGCACAGCCCAACCTGTCCGTGGATGGTCCAATTCTGGGATTCTGACCCACAGAACCCCTGCAGTTCCTGCTCTGGGCTCCCCGCCCCACACATCTCTGCGGATGTGCAACTCTGCCAATGCACCTCCAACACACCCCACAGCCCAGCCCCCAGAGTGAGAAGGGAGCTCTTACCGGATCCGGCGTTCTTGCCGTCGCCCCCGATGAGCGGCACGGTGATGGCGGCGGTGACCCCGTCCGTGGGCATGGCGGTGTAGACCACGGGCAGGGACTGCACCACCACGGGGATGGTCTGTAGGTTGCCCATTTTGCTGGGCAAGTTGACCGAGGGGATGGTGTGGATGACGTGCAGGATCTGCTGGCCCCCACTGCCCTGTGTGGAGGCCAGGATGGAGCCAGGGGACAGCACGGCGGGGATGGCAGACGAGGAGCCCAGCCCCGTGGGCGACATGGAGACCACGGGGGCGGGAATCGGGGGCGCCACCAGCATGGGCGATGACCTGATAGAGGAGGGCAGCAGGGCAGAGGACTGCAGCGATGCCTTGGGCTTGTTGAGCGACAGATCCACGGGCTCAGCTTGGGGCTGGTTGCAGTCACTGGCCAGCAGCTCTTCGGGGGGCTCGGTCTTGATGTCACTCAGCAGTACCGGCGGCTCAATAGAGCTCTCCTCCAGCAGCGACGAGGAGCTCATCTTAGACAGCACCTTGCTCTGGACGGAGCCTGCAGCCTGAGAGAGAGATGGGGTCGATAAGGAGGGCACTGGGGCATGGACTGAGTCATGGTAGAACATGGCGTTTCCCAAGCCTGCTGCTGGGAGGTGCTGCAGAAACCAGCACTGGGGAAGCCTCCTCAGGCCCCCGGGGAAAGGAGGGAAATGCCACTGTCCCCCATTTTGCTTATGGGGAAACTGAGGCACAGAAAGGGGGACTTGCCTACGGTTGGCATTCAGATTTAAGAAGGGAACCTAATTCTCCAGATTCCCAGGCCAGTGCACTGCCCAGCACGCACGACATAAACTACACACAGCCGGACCTAGAGGCTCTAGGGAATTGCATCCTGGCACTCTAGCTAGTCACTGACAGACACAACCAGGGGATGGCAACATAGCTGGACCCAGCCACTTTTTCAGGTCACGTCACTGGCAGACCTTTCGTGTCTCCCCCAGCACTGTGCTCTCTGCACAGGGGAGTGGGAGCTGGGCTGAAGCCATCAGACACACACTGGAACTCAGCCCTTCCATCTCTCCAGGTACTGCCCTGGCCTTCCTCTCTGTGGCATCGGAGCAACTGGGGGAGGGGCTGGGAATACCAACCCCCAGTCTAAGCAATGGGGAAACTGAGACACAAAGTACTGATGCAGGTTTCCTGGAAAGTGCTGGCTATGTCGGAGTCCAGGCTCTCAGTCCTGTGCTCAGACCACGCTGGGGAAGGGGCACCACCGTAGTGCCACACTGGATTAGGAAGAGGAGCGGATTGGAGGACAGACTGCTGGAAACATTCACTGCACCATCTTATAGCACAGCTCCAGATGTGCCATTGTGGGGGCGAAAGACCCATGGCACACCCCCAGCAGGATGCATTAACTCTTACGCTCCCAAAAGGTTAACAATTCCCACATACACGCCATCCTTGACATCCCTTGGGCGGGCGGGGGGGAGACGCCAGCCTTCAAGGCTTGAGAAATTCCTATTTTGGCATTCATGTTCCCTGCAAAAGGAAAGAAACTCCCCCTGCCTCTGCAACTGGTTCCAGTGGAACAATCCTCCCAATGGAACTGGCCAGTCTGCAGTCACCTCGGTCAGAGTCACCCACCCTGTGTGTGCGCAGGGAAAGGATCCGAGACAGCAGCAGGGACAAGGAATGAATCTGGGTTGTGAAACAAGACCTTCGGATCCTGAGCATTGGGAGCCAGGGGGTGGAGCAACCACAGAGAGCTGGCGCTGCGCCAGTATGCTTTAGGCTCCCAGTCTGTGTCAACGATCCTCTCCAAAAAAAGCAGGGGATTCACTAAAATACCCAACATCCATCCCCTAAATGCAGCCCCAATGCTGCTTTACCCAGCTCCCATGGTGTGGGGAGGAAAAAGGAGGGTGGGGGAAGGGATGAGTTCCCTCCCCAGCCAGACCCTATGTCCTCACACTCAGCCGCCCTACAACAGACGGCACTGGGTGGTGAATCACAGCTCCAGGCAGTTCTGAAGCCCTGGCCTTTGAAATTAATGTGCTGGACTGGCTGACGAAAGTAAATCAGAAAACAACTCCCCAGTGCAACCTGGTTCCCAGCCAGGCCTGCTACGGGGATGGCTCCACACTTCTCTCCAGCAGGACACAGCAGCAACAGGAATTTCCTTCCACCTCATCTCACACAATGCCTCTGTCACAACCCAGGCCAGCTGTACCTGTATCTAGGCCTCCCTCTCAGAGGTTGCCGCTCCTCAACTGTCCTCTCTTGGGCACAAACCCTCATCTTGCTTCCTCCTGACCAGGGTTTTCAGGCTGCATAACAAATGGGTTGCACTGGGATATTCCCAGCAAGCCAGACTTCCGGACCAGGGTAGCATCTGGCTCTTTGTTTTCATACCCAAGAGCTGTAATTGCCAGCACTCATGCTACCCCGCCGCTCTGTTTCAGCAAGCACATTTATTCTTAAGGTGAAAGCATTACAGAGACCACATACTAAAAATGGCAAAAGAACCTATACATGTATTGACCTGAAATCAACCCCCGCTTCAAAAACGGCCCTTCAAACCCCACACCAGGGTTTTTCTGTGGTAACAAGCTCCTAACGGTTCCCAATCAAAACCAGAACAGTTCAGTTTCCTTCACCATTGGGCCTTTGATCTTGGCCTCATGTATCAGGCGTGTGGCAGACAAAAGCCCGCTCCTCAGGGCGTAGCTGCAAAAGGCCAGGTTTGTGCACAGCGAGGGGGAGGGGAGAGGTGAGCAATTTGCATTCACCTCAACCCACAGATTTTCCAGGAAAGCCACTTCACACACATTGTCCTGAAAGATCATTCGTGTCTGCCACATTGTTCGAGATAGTTTTTGGACCATTCTTACCTATATTGTTCGGTGTAGTCCTTGGACCATCCAGGCCCACAATAATATTTAATCTTTGTAATTACTACACTGGATTCCAAAGATAGTTAAACTTAATTCAGTAAGGATACTATAGGAAATCGACATCTCTGTCACAGTCTCTCATCCCAAAGAGCCGCCTATACCCATGCTGCAAATGCCACCTCTTCTGGGGTGGAGCGTAGTGGCCAGTGAGAACACAGCACAAAGAGATGGGGCGAAAGAACAGGAGGAGATTACTAAAGATATTGGGGCAACCACAGAATTCCTTATATGATGCAGAGTGGAAAGGGCCCAGGTCCTTTCCAGAGTGGAGAGGTCTCATCTGAAAAACTTCCTCCTGCCAAAAAAACTTGTTTGAACTCCACTGACGCACCTAGGAAGTCTAGTTCGGTTGACCTGACCCTGCCAGGGTTTGAACCAACAGTTGGTGGGAAACTCGGTAGTTCATACCCGATTCTTCAGTCAGCCAACTCTTCAGGGCCAGGTTAGCCACTGGTAACGACACCCAATTACTGACACTGATGAGTGACGTACAGGATGGGTCCAGTGGCACCTTCTTATGCTGTAAGCATCCAGAGGAGGCTGCTGAGTCTAGTGCTTAGATAGCTGACGAGCAGACAAGAAAGGGCGATTTTTAAAATTCCCACCCAAACCACTGCCTGGAAGGCTGCAGTCTCATTGTCGAGCACTGTTTGGATCTCCAGCTATCACCTTGAGGGTTATTTAGCACTGCGGGTGCAAAGCTAGCCCAAGTGTGGATTTTGTTTAAAGGGCAGCTAACGCTGGAGAGTCATTCACTCCGAGTCAGATCTACTTGTGACACAAACAAGTTGCTATTCCTGTTCGCCCTGCAAAGCCAAGACAGCAGCCTGCATTCTAGAGAGCCTTATGTCTCATCCAGGGCACTGATGGCGCAGAAGCAGAGTGGATTGTCTGCTCCCAGGCCTGGTGGTTAGAAATCTCCTCTCCTGCCATGTCAAGCCCCTTGGGACACATGGGGAGCAGAGATGCTGACTGACAAGATGACGTTTCTGCCCGGCACATCTGTAATGCTGTAATAACACCAGCTTGGGGCTGACGTACAGCTCCTTCTGCCCCAGAGAGAAAGCAGAGTGTGAGAGCCTAGGCATCTCGCTGCAACCCTGTGCTGCTGAGCTGCTCTTCTCGGGAAAGATAAACTACTTACTGAAATTCCAAAGGGGTCTGAAGTCAGCCATGCCACCACCCATTAGCCAGCCCCAAGGCACTGGTTACATGTGGCTACAGCCAACAAAAGGAGCCACAAGGGGGCGTCTCTGCAGCTTCGAGTGCGCAACTGGAGAAGGCAATCAAGATCCTTCAAGGGGTTGAGCATGCTCAGCTCCATTGACTTGAATGGCAGCTAGAGGCACTCAGCACCTTCCAGGATCAGGCTGCACCGCCCTAATCTCCGGGGCAGCCTGCAAAGAACACAGGAACATGCTGAGGGCGTCCAAGAACAAGCTGGAAGGCCACGTACATGGGCTCATGTTCAGAATCACACCACTCCTGGCAGTCAGTGCCCTTTACAGTTCACCCCTGCAATGGGAGAGGGACGAGGAGTTTTTCTGCTGGTTGGAGCAGATGGCTTTGGAATCAGGACTCCTGGGCTCCCTCCCTGCCTCTGCCACTGAGAAGCTGTGCGACACTCTGTGCCTCAGTTTCCCCACCTGCAAAATGGGTAAGGCGATAATGACCTCCCTGTCAGGAGGTGGCATGAAGTTTAATTAACATTTGGGAAATGCTTCAAGGCCCTCAGCTGCAAACACAGGTACGCCCATTGCCACATAGCAACCTAATCCCATAATTCCTTGTGCAGAGATACAGAAACACCCGGCACTTGCATTGGAGGAGAACACACTTCATAAACACTCATTGACCTGCCCCTCTCCATGACCTATTTGCCTTATGCAGGTAGGACAACTGAGGCACAGTGAGGCGAAGGTCAAACCCAGGGTCACACAGTGACTCCAGGGCAGGACCAGGAACACAGCCCATTCTCAGCCTGGACCCTGCCCACCCTACCCATACCAGCAGGCATCCCAGAAGCACAGCCCTCACGCTGCTTCCCCTTGATCTCTGATGCGACAGCTGGTCCTGTCCAGCAAGACTGAGTCGGGGTGGGGCACTCCAGTTTGGCAGTACGTCCTCTGCGTGGACAAACAGATGGACACACTCCTCTCCCAAAACATGGAGGGATTCGGGACAGCAGCAGCCACCTATGGCACAGCTCAAGGCTCCTCCATCTTGGTTGCTGGCTTTTCCCGCCTGCAGTAACTCCCTCCTTGCCCTTTGGGAGAGGCTGGATTTCAGAGGGATGAGGAAAAGGGTCCTGCTGGGAGAGGGAGCCAGATGGAGGCAAGCCCTGCTCCGCTGGGCTGTGGCACGGAGCAGCTTGGGGCTGGGGGGAGGGAGTGTCTGGGGCTTGGCTTGGGAGGTGACTCAAGAAGGGGGCGCTGGGATTTTATGCCATAGAGGAAACATCTGGGAATGTTAAATAATTGGCATTAACCTGCCTCCCTCGTCCTCCCCCCACCCCACAAGCCACTGGCAGCCTCCTCAGCAGAAGGACAACTAAGCGCTGGAGCTGAGCTCCCCTCTCACTCGAGGTGGGCAGCAAAGAGGCTGCTTTGTCCAGCCTGGACCTGTTCTGGGGGTGTAGGGGCCTCCAAGGCAGGCAGTCGGGGGGGGGGCCTCAGCAGCCCTGCATTCACCTTTGAAAGAGCAGCTCCTCCCCTCCCTAGCCATGCCCCAGCCAAGTGCCATCTGGAACCAGCCATGACAGTAGCTGGGGGAACGTGTTTTACCAGAGCCAGGAGCTCAGAGCTGCCCTCGGAGGCCTGTCTCCTAGCCGGACAGCCCAGCTGCCTGCACTTGTGGAGGGGCCAAGCCACTGAAGACCAGAGCCTACTAGCAGACTAGACGGCTAACATGGCGTCACACTAGCAGGGCGCTAGAAGGGTCCCGATCAGGGCAGTTCTGGGCCATGAGCGCAGCAGGCGCAGTTCATCTAGCAGGCTGGCACCTTAGCAACCGCGAAAGGTCTCCCACTGAGCCTCAAGCTCAACCTGTTCAAGTCCTGGGCTTCTTCCGCACACACAGAGCAACCGCTGCCCTTCCAGCCCAGCCCACAGCCCTCTTCCTACTCCCCTATCCTGGTGGCCCTGGGCTCCCCACAGCCCCTTAATCTAGACTAGTGCAGTGAGTGCAGGTCCGACTCTGGCCCCTACACAGGGCTCTCCAGACCAGCACCGCCATCATTGCACACCCGAGCTCTGGATCAGAACCGAGCATCGGGCCGGCCTGGACAGTGGCTTCGCACGGACCGGGCCAGGGTGGATTTGATGCACCACCTCAGCTAGAATGCAAGCCCTGATCTCTGAAGCAGGAAAGCCAGGCCAATGAGCCAGCACTCCAGACTGCAAGGCAGGCCCCGAGCAAGGGACAGATGCTGTGTGTATGGGAGGGGAGGGGATCTGGCTCATACAGACACCGGCCCCACTCCTATGCAGCCAGGCTCCTGGCCCCACTGGTTCAGGATACGAGCCCATTGGGGCACTCTGCTTCTGTGCAGGGTCTGGGCTGGGGGGAAGCAGCAGATGGAGCTCACACACGCTGTGCCTACGCTGGGGGAGAGTGGGAGGGAGAGAAGGAACAAAAAGACCCTCCAGCACACCCCCGGGGCCTGGAACAGGCCTGCAGGTTGCCATGAGAACTAGATCAAGGCTGGGCTTGCAGCTCACGTGTCCACACTCCATCCATCTTCTGCAGAAAGGCCAGAGGTCACTGGGGCAGATCCAACGCCTACCATCAGCCCTTGTCAGCTCTGTGCATAGCCTGGGGCTAAGGACTGCGGGGGGGGGGATCCCACTCCCAGCTTGAGGGATTAAAGAACAAGCACAGCCTAGGACAGCGCATCCATAAGGCTGGTGGAATGCTCAGCTCACCCCTCGCCCCACAGCAATCAGGGGGTCCCGGGGTGGACCAGATGCCAGCACCAGGAGGGACAGAACTCCGGGTCCCTTGCAAGGGGAGGCCGCTGTCCCAGGGACGAGAAGGTTTGTGACCAGGAGGCTGGGCTGAGTGGAGCTGGTTTTACCCCTGGCACGGCTGAGCAGCGGGCAGCAGCAGGGGCTCAGTGGCAGCAGCAGCTGGCACCGCCTGGCCTGCAGCCCAGGAGTGCTGGCAGCTGAAGCCCAGGTGGGGGGAGGAGCAAGAGGCTTGCTGGCCACCCAAATTCTTGCAAGGCCCATGTGTACAGCAGGGAGGGGAGAGGAGAGGTGGCCAGGGGAGTGGGAGGGCAGTGTCCAGAAGCTCACACTGAGTCCTCTTCTCAGATCCCCAACGGGTGGGGGTCAGTCGTGGCCTAACCCATGCGCAGGAGCCGCTCTCCCCCAGCAAGCCGAGGCGAGCCCAGCCCATGGCTGTCACTCCCTGAGCGGAGCCACCCACACAGAGATCCTGTTGATAGCCGGTCTGGCTGCCTGCCTCCGCTCTACATTAGCCCCATTGGCTATGTGCAGACCCAGGCTGCACCACGCCAGCCGAGCCAGGATTAGCCACACCTTGCCTCCTCCCAGCAGTTAGAAGCCCAGATCCCCAGCCCGGGACAGAGCTGGGATCGAATCCTGGTGGGGTGAGAAGCCCCCAGTTCAAACCACCAACCCCTACTCCCCATCCTCTACAGACTGGCTGATCCACCCCCACAGCCCTGCCCCACCACAGTCCACTCCACACCCCGGGAGATTTATGGCCTCATTCAGCCATCCCCTGCCTCCTTTCCCATCTGCTTCACACACCCAGGCGGAGCACTGATTTCCCTTTGATCCCTGCCCCCACATCCTCGCAAGCCTTTTATCTCCAGGCCAACCCCGCCTCTCCTGTCAGGCCCGCTCTGCCCCAATGCAGGTGTTTCTGACAAAACTATCCACCGCAGTTGCTGCCGGGCCTTTCACTCCATACCCTTCTCCAATGCCAGGCACCAGGACGGGATTCCACCCAACGCCCTCCAGACCCATACCCCGTTATCTCTTTCCTGCCCAGGCTGCTCTGCACATTGCTGAGTGAGCTGCCCCATTCAGCTCTCTTCCCTTGCTACCACCAGGGGTTCGGTGCATCAGTTCTACCAGTCTCTAAACTGGAGAGAAGGGAGAGGCTGGCTCCCAGAGCAGAAGCATGCCATGACAGTCAACCTCATATTACTTCTCTACACCACCCGTGCCAGCCAGCTCTCAATGGGAACAGCAAGGGGCCACCATCAAAAGGCCCCAGAAACTCCAGCTTGAACCCTCAGAGCCTTTTGGGCCTGCAGAGCTGGGCTGGAAGCATCACAAACCCCGCCTGCCTCAGGTTCAGAAACTGGGAGGAAGCAGCGTGAAATATACAGAGAGCAGTGGAGCAAGTGTGAGGAATTATGGATTGAGTCTGGGGTAAAGGGGCAGAGCCAGGTGGGTTCTGATTTGAGCCAGGCAGAATCGAAGCACAGAGCTGATACAAAGAAAGGGAAGTTGGCAGGAGCAGCACCTTTCGAGGCCCAGAGTGTACGAGCTGGTAACACTTAGGAAGCACATTTGACACACATATAGGTGGATAGGATTTTGTCAATTTCAGTTCTAAAGGCATTTCTCCCCGCTTGAGCAGGGGGGTAATTTCAAAATCCCCTGGCACAGATGGGATTCCCAGTCTCAAAGCCTGGGTCTCTAGTCTGAGAGGGAACGGGGCTGGAGACAAAACGTGAAACTCACCCATCTGGAACAGAGCTTGTCAAATTGAAGCCAGCTGCCTCGGCCATTAAAAGGAAATCCATGTTTAAATCCCTGTTAGCTGGGACACCAGGAGCATAGGAAGTGCTGGACTGGATCAGAACATCAGAATATCCAGCCCCATATCCTCTCTCTGACAAGGACCAGCAATGGATACTCCAGGGGAAGGTGCAAGGAGGCAGTTATAGAACAACCTGCCCCTAGATGATATTTCCTCCCAGCCCCCACAGCTGGGGGTCATGTTATAAAGCAGGAAGGGTTAGCTCCCACTCTGGAGAATGACTTTTTTTTTTAACCGTGTCCCTTAAAAAACAAGAAGAGCAAGGGTCCCAACTGGCTACCACTCGAATCAACAGGAGTTTGAGCACGGATGTCAAAAGCAGCTGTACTGAGCCTCCAAATGAGCACATGGTCTCCAGCTAAGGCATTCTTCCCATGGCGCCTTGATGCTGCTCTGGCGGTTCCTGGCAATTGTCTGGAAATCTGACCAGAATGGCTGTGCATGGATGGCCAGGGGACAACAGCCTGTGAAATCATCACATCAGGTCCCATCCACTGCAAGCACCCTCTCCCACCCCACATGCAGCTCAGTGCAGCAGGAGAGGGGATAGATAAGAAGCTGCCACAGATTCCAAAGAGCTGTAGCTTTCAACCAATAAGTGTGATGTGTTACTACAGACTGTCAGTCTTTAACTAGTTGACTGCAAAGCGGCACAGGAATCCTGCAGCTCTCCTCTCAGTGCCTCTGGTTTCAGGGTATCATTCCCTTGCCAAGTGGTATCTAGAACTACATCTATTGATCAGTGGGTGCCTGTTGTAACAGACTGGCTGGGCTGTGTTTGAACACCATTGTTGGATGCAATCAGAACTACCCAAGTGTGTGTCATAGTCCCTACGCCATTACCAGCAAAAGGAGATTCCTCTTAAGCTCCACTGATAGTGGTCTGTGCTGTTGGAGCATCTCACCACAGGTGCTACCAACTAGCCACAGCAGGTGGCACTGGGGAAGGTGGGGGGAATGGGACTATGGATCCTTAGGTAACCCAGACTACTATAACAGTCCTCTCCACAGCCCTGGAATTGGAGGACTGGGAACCTCACTCCTGTCCTTGAGTCCCAGATTAGGAACTCAGCTGGTGAAGGAGGTGACCTCAAGGAGCCTACAAACTTGCCTCAACCCTCCCCCCTCAGGACAGTGTGAATAGGGCGCCCAAGGCCCCTCTGACAAATGAGACGGTGAACTGCTTTTAACATTTGATCAGGGTTGCAAGCAGACAGCAATGGACCCCAAACACACAGGGCAGCAGGCATGAAGGGGGGTGGGGGGGGGGCAGGATGTTAAGGGCTGCCAGCCAGCTCTGCGCAGACAGAGACAGGCTTGTATCCTGATTCACATGGCACAAAGAGGGTCTAGAAATCCCCATGCGGATGACACCATGTTATCCTGCTGCAACGCTGCCTCACTGTGTTGCCATATGACCCTACAACTCCCTGGGACAAGGCAGGCAGAAGCCCAGCTGCCTCTTCAGCAGTGACCCATGGTGTAACCCTGCCATCAGCAAACAGCCCCAAGGCACTGCATGCATTAGCTAACCCAGTCAGGGAGATGCAGGGGCCTCAGCTACACTAGGGCTCCTAACTCCGCCACATCTGGGGGAGCTGAACCAGGTGTTAGCAACAGCAGGGAATGCGGAACACAGAAACACAGTGCAGACAACGCCAACAGAGCACACTGATCCCCAGAGTGAGACACAGAGAACCCATCTAGAAAGACCCCAGCAAGATGTGCGGCAACAGCTGATAACAAACCAGCTACCTGAACAGCCCTTCAACTCGCACCACTTTATCAACCTTACCATGGTGCTAATGGTCACCCCAGGTTCCACGAAGGGCCATGAAGCCTCGCCACAGAGAAATCCTAACTCCCAGAATCAAAGGACATAGGAACCAAGCAAACGGCTGCACTCAGAAGTGGCTTCAAAATAGGAAGCATCTTGACTGCTCAGAGGGCCCAGCGGAGATGGAGATGCCAAGACGCAGCAAACCCCTTTATATTGGAAGCTAACAGCACTGGGAGACCCAGCAATTTCCAGTAAACACAGAACAGCCCAAACGCCAATACTGGGCTTGAAATCCAGGCTGCAGAACCCGAGCAGTGTATTTAGAACATGCTCCTTGCTGGGATGTCCGCGCTCAACCCACACGGAAGCTTCTTAGAGCCCTCTTGCTATTTCCTCTGGGATGGAGGAGGGAGATTCAAGCACAGCAGAGAAAACCACAGCAGACCTGACACAGAGCCAAATGTGTTCTCCCCCACATGTGCACCTAAAACCCCAGCTCCTTCCCAAAGCAAGAGATGCAATTCCATTCCATGGGCCTCCTCTCCAGTCTGCTTCAGCAGCACCTTTCTCCACGCCCCCAGATCTCCCCCAACAGCCAGCCAGCACCAAGGGATAAAACAAACAGAGGAACTGCACTAACACATTGCATCCAAAAGTCCCAGGTAGGGATCTGAAGTAGGATTCCCACTGCCTGCAAAAACAGCCTCAGGCCCCACGTTCCGTGACTCACTGGCATCCACACACATAAAATGCAGCCACCTCTGGAGTGAAACTTTCAGCTGTTCAATGGCAATGTTCCACAAGAGTTCAGGACAGAGGCATCAGTTTTTCAGACCAGAACAGAGACCATCAGATTATCCAGTCTGACCTCCTGTGTACTACAAACCACTAACATCATCCAGCACATACATGAAACAGAATTCAACCAAACTACTGCAGCGTGTGGATAGAGAGTACGAGGGACTGATGCGCACCAATGCCAAGGCCCCTAATTGAGATATACCCAGATGACTATAGCAATTGCCCTTGAATGCCATATCCAATTGAATCTGCTGGTGAAGTGTAAGGAGACACCATGTGGCTATGGCTAGAAAAGTTGGAATAAAAGCCCCGGCGCTGGGGTTAGTAACTCTGGCTTTGGACTGAATCTCTCCCAAGTTTTCATCTGATGCTCCAGAATTTCAATTTGCACAACAGGAAGTAAGGCCTTGTCTAGATGTCAAAAGTTGCACTGATTTAAACTAAGGCTGTGCCTCCACTGGAGACCTTACAGCAATACAGCTGCACCACTAGATCTTCTGTGTAGCCACTCTGCAGACAGGAGAGCAAAATCAAACCACCCCTAAGGAGTGTCAGTAGCTATGTCACTGGGATCGTGTCTCCTGCTGCCCACACTGGTGCATCTGTAAGTAAAACATATGTTGGTCAAGCGTGTGCTTTTTCACACCCCTGACTGACAAAAGTGTAGTGCAGACAGGGCCTAAATAAATCAATTTTGCATCCAATCAACTGCATCCGCCCAATGTGGGTCCACTTGAATGAGTTTGCACCTGGTTTAAATCAAGTTAGCACAGGCCTGGTCTAGACTAGAAAATTAGGTTGGTATAACTACATTGTTCAGTTCCAAAAAGGTAGCCATCAACAAAACAAACAAGGGATCTCGTGGCACTTTTAAAGATTAACAAATTTATTTATTGCAAATATATTGTTCTAACAATCTAACCTGATCCACTGACCTTATACTTCCCAAGATTTATTTTCCTCCCATTCATCTGTACTTCTCCATCTTTAAGCATCTGATGAAGTGGGATTTTCTCCCATGAAAACTGATGCAATAAATAAATTTGTTACTCTTTAAAAGTGCCATTAGACTCCTTGTTTGTTTTGCATTGTTCAGGAGTGTGTAAAATCCACAACACTGAGGAATGTAGTTAAAATGACCGAAACCTCGCTGTAGACAGTGCTAGGTTGAGGGAATGATTTTCTTGGGAAGGTGGAGGACCTCAGCTGATAGGAGAACCTTTCCTATTGGGGTAGGTAGTGTCTACACCCAGGAATGATCATTTACAGGGCAGCATTGTTAGCTATAGAGCAGGGGTCAGCAACCTTTGCAGGCCCCTGTGCCAGCCCCGCCCACCACACCCTCAGCAAGTGCCGGGGGCGGGGCCAAAAGGGGGTGGCGCCAGACCAGGTGCCCCGCCGGCCAGGGCCTGGGCCGGCATCAGCCAGCGGGCAGCCTCCGGTTCCTGGCCCCGGCTGGAGCCACCGCTGCTGGCGGGAGCCGGGGCCAGGAACCGTAGGCCGCCTGCTGGCAGCGGCGGCTCTGGCCGGGCCGACCCACCCCGCCCTCTTGCCAGCCATGGCCAGGGCCGGCTCTACCCTACTGGCAGCGGCGTCGCTCTGGGCAGGCCGGGGTGACGTGACCTGCTCCGCTCCCCTCTCCTCCTGCCGTCCAGCAAAGGGGCGGGGCCAGCGGGGGAGCCTGAGTGGCTCTGCGTGCCGCTCAGGCTCGGCCCACGTGCCAGCTGTGGCATGCGTGCCGGGGGTTGCCGACCCCTGCTATAGAGGAAGCTTGTCAGTCTTAAAGAGATGAAGCTTCAAGCTAGTTGTTAGTAGACCAGCCAAAGACACTTGGGGGTTCCAGAATCAGCTGAACTCCCGGAACCCAAGGTCCTTCTTGTTTATGTCTTTCATCAGCTGGCTTTCCTTGGCTCAGCCATGACCAAATGTGCAGAGGATGCCAAAAGTGGAGGGGGAAGCACATGCACTGTAGATCAGATCCAAACAATGGAAACCTGCAGAGATTAGCACAGCAGGGGTTGCAAGCAACATGGGGAGATTTGGTTACTAACGAATGTAAAGCTCCAGAAAATAGATAAACCCAAGGGGCTGGAGAGGGAGGAAAAATCTATCCAAACAGCTGCCTGCACCCACTGCTTTAAGGCCAATTTATTTTCATCCTGTCTTCTTAGCATCCTGATGTTGCCTTTTCCCATAATCAAGTGCTAGGCGAGTTCTGGGAGAAGCCATGGAGTGGGTGTCACATTGGGGGAGTTGGGCAAGAGCTGTCCACATGACACCAGACAATCAGCATGAGGAGCAGCTCATTAATGCAAAGGGTTCAACACTCTGCCTTAGGAAACAGCGCTGCACTGCCCCAATCCTCAGCTCCAAAGTAGGCTCAGCTTAACAAGGGGGGAGAGGACACAGAAAAGGCCTGGCTGGATTTCAGTGACAACACAGCCCTGTGTCTCCACAGTACAGGGACAGCTCAGTCAGGGGAAGCTTCCCACACCTACCACTGCTGATAGCCTTTCCCAAGACCAATGCCACTAACAATGAATTCGACCTACCCCCACTTGGGCTCCCCTATTTCCCAGCAGGCTTGGCTGAGAGCCCAAGCTGGTGACGGATCTCCACCCTCCTAACCAGAAAAGGACTGTGCTAGAGTAGTGGCCATGGGAGTTTTCCTTCCCAAGGACTTTATCAGTAGGGAGGTCCCTGAATCTCTACACCAAGGGTGTCCAACATGAGGCCCACAGGCCAGATCCAGCCCTTGTGAAATATCTGCAGGGCCCATGTAACACATTGCTAGGCTGTGCAGTATGGGAGCGTTCTTTTCAAGTTCGTTTCTAGCCCGCCTGGCTGCAGAGATAGCCTTTTGAATGGGACCTGCAAACCGAAGGCAGGAGGCCTGCCTGAGTCTGCAGACAGCCTTCAACAATAACTCCGAGGACGCAAACTGTCCTGCCCCCTACCAATCTCACTGGGGCTTCAGCTTTCATGCCCAGCCACACCACTTCTAGCTCATTAGTCACTGTTCCTCTGGTGGCCAGGTTAGGGGATGGAACGGGAAATCTGGTGGGATTTCCAGAGGTGGGAGCTGGGAGCCGCTGCAGGGAAGGAAATGCAGAGAAGTGCAGATGGAGAGAGCACAGGAAAGGAAAATGGGGAAGGAAAAGAGACAAAGGGCTGTGGCTGGACCCTGATGGGGACTTGAGGCCCCGCTGAGCGATGCTGAATGCGACATTTACCATGTTTAGTTACTGCCGTGAGTCCGCGGGTCCCCCTTCATCTCTGTGTGAACCTCCAGTTCACACAAGGGGGCCCTGGGGATGGAAAAGCTGTCCTGTGCTTATCCTGGACCATAGTGAAACCTGGAATCCAGCCAATACCCCTGCTCCTTGCCCATCCTCCTCCTGCTGCCGCCACCCAGTGTTGGCTGAGGGCACCACCAGGAAGGGGAGGCGAGGCGGGTGTGGCACACCCTCCTCCTCCTCCTCCTCCCTTTCTTAAAGGCGCCCTATGCACCAAGTCACAAATTGTCCTCCCATCTGCTCCTAAAGGTCCCTGCTGTCCCAGCCCCTCTTAAAGGGACAGTGCACCCTACTGCCTCTGGCCTGGCAGCCTCCTGCGGCCCTTACCGCATTGGCCTCTGATGGCCCAGCTTGTGGGAGGAGACAGAGGCACACACCCATCCCCCTCTCTGCACACACCAGCCCTGAGTCCAAAGGGGACTCAGATTCCCCGCCCTCCAGGGCTGAGTGAGGCAAAGCTGCCCCACCCCCATTCCCACCCTGTGGCTTTTGGGCCCAGTGTGTGAGCCCCCCCCCCCCCCACCTCCCCCAGCGCTGCTATGGCTGGGTAGGGGAGGGGGAACTGGGCCCATGCCCAGGATTGGCGTGAATGGAGGGGAGAACAGAGGGTCCATGTTAAAAAGGAGATGGGTGGGATTGGGGATGGACCCACCTAGTGCCCATGCTGAAATGGGAACTTGGAGGGGATGTATCCTGAATCCCAAAAAGTAGCTCTCCTACACCCCACAGCCCTGGTGCACGGGAACAGCAGACGTTGGCCCAGCATGGCAGCCTGTCCCCAGGGGAGCATCCCGAACCCCTCGCCAGAGAACCAGTCAGTCACTTACCGCCCAGCCGGCGTGAGGTGGGCTCCTCCGGTAGTGCGCTGCGCTCATGCTGTCTACGGGGAGGATCATACTCCCGAGCCGGACTTCAGACGGCTGTCCCCCCTCACCACGCGCGAGGTCCGCACGATGCTCCCGCTCCCGGTGGCCAGGAGCAGGCAAAGGAGGCCACAGAGTGGCCCGTGCAGGTGCTGTCGGGGTTCCCCCTGCGAAACCCGAGGCTCTGCCAGCTGGTGGGCAGCTGGGTCCCCCGTTCTCTCTCGCTGCCTCTCCCCGAGTGCCTGGCAACGTAGCAGGCTGAGTCCCTAGATCCTCAGCCAAGTCTCAGCCCGATGCACCGAAAGAACGAGGAAGGGGAATTAAACCAAGAAAGAAAGAAAGGAAAAGAAAAAAACGATGTGGCCGACTGTGGCGCCTTGTGATCAAAACACGGTCACAGCAGGGTCTGCCCGGGCCTTTGGCCTTCCATGGAGACGCACAGCCACCGAGCACCAAGCAGCCACAGATCTCGGCTCCTCCACAGAGGAGGCTTTCTGAATAAAAGAGCCGCCCGCCTTCTGCTGCTGCTGCTGGGGCCAGCCCTGAGCTGTGAGGTGTGAATGTCTGACAGCTCCACCCTGGCCTGACCCTGGGTGGAGTTCCTTAAAAGGGATGGGCTGCTGCAAGGGGAGGGAAGGGAGGGGCTGTGTGCCAAGCCAAGCCCGACGCCCGTCGGCTCCTCCCCTCCCTGCCGCCGAAGCATGCCCGCTCGCCCATCCCCAGGTGGGGAGGCCGTCGTCGGCTCCTTCCCCAGCCTCCATCCCTTGGCACCCACGCAGGAGCGGCAGCTAAGTGGGTCATTCTGTCGGCGAGCAGCCACGCGCTTTGGAAGTGAGGCAGGGGCCGGCGGGGAAAATACTCCGTCTCCGAGCTTGACAACTGGTTGCAATATTTAGACACGCAGCTCGCCATGGCAACAGCGAGAGCGCGCTCTCCTGCAAGGGCGGGGAGGTCACGGTGTGCTCTCTGCAAGAGGGCGGACAGGGGAGGAGAAGGGCAGGGTGGGAGTCGGGGGGAGAAATCCAAGGATCCCCTTAAAATAGATAGATCTGCAGTGTGTTTTCCCCATCTGCAGCCGCCCAGCCCAGCAGAAAGACAGTACAATGCATGTGCGGCTAGATTTCCTGCCGGGCTTGTGCTAAGGGATGGTGTCTGGGGACATCTCCCCCCAAACACTGTCTTCCCATCCGGCCACATGCAAGCCATGCACACAAGGACAGAGCGGTGCAAAAGAGAGATTCACACATGCACACCAAGATCCTGAAAAGCAGGAGTCTCCCGCAACTCACCCTTCCCTGAAGCTCTGGGTGAGGGAGAGGGGTGGGAGATTGCTCCCCTGCCCCACCAGGAGTTACAACACCCTGGATGGAAGTCCTCTTCCCCAGAGAGGAAACCTTTAACCCTTTGCACATCTGCACAATCTACACTCCACTAGGACAAAGGCACAGGAGACCTGTGAGCATGGGCCTCCAAACTATTCTCCACCTATTGCAACAGGGCATCCATCACACACCTAGTTTCTGACCACTTCAAGAGTTTCACCATGGTCGGACAGCTCTGCCAGCAACCTGCATGTACTGGGGAGACAAGTATCAAGGGCTGCCGCTGTCATTACTGTCGACGGGTTCTTCCCAAAATCACCCCATGAGACCCTCTCCTCCCCAGAAGGGCTGCAGGAGAGCTGCTGGGCAGCAATCAGGGTTCTCCTGACCTTTGACTCAGCATTTGCAAGTCTAACCCAAGTCAGTCCAGGTAAAAGAGCAGACAGCTCTGAGCCAGCACTATGGAAGCTTCTTTAGACCAAGGACTGCAGAATGTCTTAAAAATCAAACAGCCGGGGGGCTGCCTGCTGCAGCAAAGCAGACTGTGCCAACTGTGTGGGCCTGCAGCCCATGTGCTGGCTGAGGACCGGGTGCCCATCCCATCCACCTCAGCGAGATTTTAGGGTTGCAAGTCCACCAGCATTTCAGCAGGCAGCTGGCGGTGCTCCTCCAACCTGAGGCACACAACTCACACGGAGCCGTATTCTGCTTCGTACCCAGGACTGAGTCACATGGACAGTCGCGCGTGCGGGGAAAGCCGGGGCCACGGTCTCACGCACAACAACCTGGCAATGCACTCTGGGAGGGAGGAAGTGCCAAGCTGGTTGCCCAGGTACCATTAGGGGGGCCTGTGCAAACTAAGAGTGGGCCAAATGGAAGCCAAGGATATGCCAGCTGGGATGGCTGAAAAGTGAGATCCGGGGTGGGAAACTGGGTAGCAAGTACGTGTGCGGACACGAGTTACACCAGGAAGTGATCACACCACAAAGTGAGACAGTCAGAAGATGTAAGGAAGACAACACCATCTGCCCCAGACCACCCCTTCCTAGGCTGAACATCCCTGGGACACCCATTGCCACCTACTTACAACACCTGCAGGGCATGGACATCCCCTCTGCAACAGCACCATGCCGAACTGACACCAAGACATCCCACTGCACCAACCTACAACACCCCCACTGCACCGACACACCCCTACAACAGCACCACGCTGAACCTCCCCAAGGCACTTCTGTACCTGCCTGTGCACGCCCTTCCCCAAGCATATACCCTCATAACCCCCCACACCCATTACACACACACCCTGCTGCCACACCCCCATTCTCCCAGGCTCCAGAGCCCCTGCTGCCACGTGGTTTTAACCCCCTATATCCCGCCCTGGCCTGGGGCCGGCTCAGGGACTCAGTTCCAAAGGCAGCTGCTCCCCGACCCGCCCAGCTGAATGGCAAGCGGGGGTGGAAGGCAAGGGTTAAACCAAGCCTGGCTTGGCGCGGAGCAGCTGAGAGGTGTGGAGCCAGACACCCTGTGCTGGGGGCCGTGGCTGCTGCTGACGGGGCTATTTCTCTAGTCCAGCCCAGCCCTGGCTCTGGGGTGGGCGAGGCAGGGGAAGGAGAGGCCTCCCTGACTCCACCCTCCCAGCTCCCAAGCTGAACAAACAAAACCCTCTGGAGCGCCAGCTGGGCAGGAGGGTTGGGGTGGGGGAAGGCAGCACAGAGAGGAGCCTGTTCCTCCAGCACCGCTATTCAGAGGCAGCACCCGCGTCACTGAGGCTGGCACGCCCGCTCTGGCATGGCCACCAAACCAGGAGCTGCCAGGCCACGGCATGCCTGCTCCCAGCTGGCTTGCCTGGGAGAGACGGGCGCAGAACGGGCCAGCTGCAATGGCTGGACCAGCACCCAAACTGGTGCAAAGTACACGTCCTCTCCGATCCAGGGCCCAGCTGCTAGAGAGTGAAGGGCCAGCAGAAAAGCCTGGGGCCTTTGGAAGCAGGGGGTTTGACTGGGGCCCATCCCTAGTTACAAGGAGAAATAAATCCCACTACTAAATAGCTGCTACCAGGAGAGGCTGAGGTGGGTAGGAAAGTGTGGGGGAGGAGCTGAGGCTCCATTCTTTGCTTATTCTGCCAGCTGGGCAACTAGCCCTCCAACAGAGAAGGTCACAAACACATCACACCTCTGTCTGCTTCTCTTTGCTGCCAGCCATGGGGGGAACAGAAGCTAGGGGTCTCAGGAGGCATTGAGTGGTAAGGGGTAAAGTCAGATCCAAGGATATAGCAGGCACCTCTGGCCACGGAAAGGTCACTCTGTTCCTTTCTGCAATCCTTCAAGGGGGAGCAAAATGCAGGGCTGTGCCCACGTGGCGATGCCCATTCCCAAATTAATCACCCCACCACAACTCAAGCCCACTGACATACGCCCCTGGCAGGACACTGCTCTGTCCTGGAGGAGAACTTTTTAGAGCTGGCAACCTGGCATGAAGACTGTGCCATCCTATGAGCAACGAGAGATCACCACACAACCAAAGACATAACAACAACAACAACAAGAGCACCGACTCCCACTAGGCCAACGAGGCCGCCTCAGTGTCCTCAGCGGTATTTCCAATCCATTTCAATGTCTTGCCGGTCGAACTAGCAGGGCATGAACCTGGTTTGGGCAGCAACTCCTCCTCTTGGACCATGGCAAGACTTGGCTAACGGGATCCCTACTCCAACTTCTAACCCTGGCACCCTGCCCTCCAGACTCATCATGATCAGCATGGATGAGGGCTCTAATCAGATTGACCCAAAGTCCTAACACCAACAAGCTGCCACTTGGGAGCTCTGAATTAGGTGAGGAGATGGTGGCCTCCTCATGCTTTAGATACATGATCACATCCACGATTTTGGGGGGTATCAGAAACCCAACCCAAAGGCTGCCTCGTCATGCAGGGAAAGCAGATGTGCTCCAGTTTACGTAGGACCTGGTTATTTAGATCACGGATGCCCCCAAACTGGCTACAGCAAAGAGGACTGATCCTAGATTGAAAGTCACGCAGTTTTCTAAGAGAGAAGGCCTGGTCTTGGCTAAGTTGATTGGTCCAGTGCAGATACCATAAGCTAGCTGTCTACATATAAACTCTTTTCCTAATGGAGGCATGGCCATGATGGGCCCACCAGAGGCCCTGGAGACACATGCGGGAAGGGATGCAGTCCCTACCCAAACAGAGCCCTTCCATGCGTCTCTTGATTAATCAAGTGTCGCCAGGTGAGCTCATAGCATGCCTGCGGCTCCACCCTCTTCCCCAGCAAATGGGTGTGGTCAGCTTCTCTGCTCCACAGAATGGGCAGAGCTCCTACCCCACCTTGAATGGACACGCTCTGAGCATCCTGAAGATGGGCATGGGCATGTCAAAAGCTCTAGGCACGTCTTCATCACCACCCACGCTGGGCACATTCTCCTCCCCACCCTGCCACGCCCTGCCGGGCATGGACACGGGCACATCTCAAACACAGCCCCAAGTGAGGCTCATTTCACACACATCCTCCACCACCCAACCACAAGCAAGGGGGGCAAGACAAGAGTACACTGCGATGGAGAGTCATTGACACCCTGCTGCGGTGGCCCTCACCCAGGGAAGGGCTCGGGACCAAATCTACATCCTGTATTACAGACTTGTTCCATGCAAGTGCTGAGATGTCTACAGCCATGGTTTCACCGACAGCTTATAGATCATAGAGAAGAGGCAATGGGGTAGAGACTTCATACCATCTACGAAGCAACAGGCAGCCCTGCTTGATGGACTTCAAAGCTGCTTCATCTAGGTCTGCAGGATCCCCATATCCATCCAGGAGAAGGGGGGTCCCCAGTAAACCCTCCTGGTATCTTAGCCCTAACCCATTACTGAAATGGGCCCATCAGTTGACTAATTAGCTTCCTGCAACCCTTGCTACTCCCTTACACAGCTCTACCCCTGCTCCTCAATTCCGACCCGCACCGTCCCTGCTATCCCGGATCTAGACTGTGACCTCGTAACACAGGCTGCAACGCATCCCGCTCTGGCTGGGGAACATGCTCGGATGTGAACCGAGAGCCATGGGAGAGGCATGTTTTAAATAAATCTGAATAAGTAAACACTCCTGGGCAGAGATTAAAATCAAGTGAATCAACAGGAAATGCCGCCAAGGAGTCTGGTCCTGTAACAGGTGATCCATAACGGCATCTTCTTGACGTGTTCTAGATCCCTCCCGATAAAGAGGTAGAATCGCCTACTGCTTAGAGCAGGGGGCTGGGATTCAAAAAGATGAATTTTAATCACAGTCACTCCCCTGGCACATGCCTCGGTTTCTCCCATCTGTAAAATGGGACATGGTCATTGATCCTTCCTGGGCAAAGTACATTGAGCCCCTCAGCTAATCAGGGCTGT
The DNA here is from genome assembly GCA_007922175.1 of Pelusios castaneus. NCBI lineage: Eukaryota > Metazoa > Chordata > Testudines > Pelomedusidae > Pelusios > Pelusios castaneus. Next base: position 341,472 of record ML685882.1, on the reverse strand, counting down.
GAGAGCCCATATTAACAGTAACTGCCCCTCCAACGTTGGTTCTTAGGCCTGGTCTACAGGACACATTTCGGGAAGTCTCCCAGGACCACAACTCGCCCTGCAGGAAGCACAAGCAAAGAGGCCCAAGCCCCATCTGTGCTGGGGTGAGTGCTCCCCAAGGAGTCTGGCATGAAGTAGGCTTGTCTGAATGGTCAAATATCATTCTGCCTAAGTAGAGACCCTCCTACTCCCAACCCCTCTGCAGTAGCAGCTCCCATTGCACAGAGCAAGGCACACCCCAGTTGTTCTCCTGCCCCTCCAGCCAGGGTAGTGGAGCTGGGGGAAGAAGGGGCCCTGGCAGCATGAGTTCCTACCCTCACTTTTGCTAGAGGTCACTGGCCAATTCCCATCCCGCTCCTGCTGAGTGGCCGGCACACCCACTTCCTGCACCCCCCCACCAGCCCCAGCCTCACGGAGCCCTACCCCTCCTGGTCTCCCGTCCCCTGGGGGTCAGGAGCCTGGGGAGAGTGCTGAAAGGGATGAAAGCACATTCCTTATTTGGGGGAGGTTCTTTATGGTAGCGTCAAGCTGGGCTTACTTTGTGTGCCAGTCTATGGCGACTCTAAGGAGGGGGCCTGGCCACTTAATGAGTGGAGCCTATAGCATCCATACGCAAAGGGCCTTTGTGGGGAATTGCCCCCGAGGCAGTGTTCATTCGAGTTACAACCGCTTTCAAAGGCAGTCACCCGCACGAGTGCACACTCCATCTACAGCAGCATATGGGAGCCAGTACTCAGACGGATCCCCAGCCGCTCACCTGCCACCAGCCCTGAGCCCGCATGGTGTCTTGAGAAAGTTTTCGATCCAGTTTAGCCCCATGCCTCACAATGCATGCCGTATCCAGAGCTCGGATACGGGGGCACTTAGGGGCACTAAGTTTAAAACACAGCTCCCTACCTCTCTTTCTGACCAGTGTGCCTGATCCTAATCCACCCCTAGGCTCCCAGCCCCATGCAGAGCCCATACAGGAGAAAAGACCCTCCTTAAAAACCCTTTTGTTCTGTGCTTTCCAGTCAACTGGGCCCAATATGAGCAGCATCCTGCAGTGTGCCAGACACCCACAACCCCTGAGGGGACCCTGGCACCCACATCCAACAACCATATTCCTCCTCTGAGTGGCCTGCCTTTGTTTCCTTTCCTGTTTTCCACCCCTCCCAGCACCACATGGCCCTGTTTGGTCTCCTGAGTAATATTCAATCAACAAGCTGAGAACACCACTGCCCGCCTTTCTGCCAGCCACACCCCGCCACCTCAGAGCAGCATCCTGTACCCAACGGAAAAAAACAGCCCACAGGAAAACGCCTGCCAGCCCCACCCTCTGGGATAACCTCACACAAGGGCACAGGCCCACAGAGGTTTCATCTGTACTCAGTTCCACATCGGCTATAGGATAGCTGGGGTGACCCGTTTTAATTCAGCCCAGACCAAGCCTACTGGCACCTGTCACGGATCTGGATCCCGGCAGCACAGCCGAGCAGATTTCTCATCCCAAATGTGCTGTATCATCAGAATTGTCCCACATGAGAGGCACCTCCATTATCTTCATCAATTGCCACCTGATCAATATAGCTCAAAGGATTCAGAATCAATTTAGGGAGGGAACAATGCGAAATAATTTGCAGTCATGTGACCCTGCCTCAGCAAATCAGAAGAGTTAGAAGGCTAAAAGTGACTTGTAACCTACCTGCTTAGGACATGGGAATTCAAGGGCTTTTCTGTCTGTCCAAAAGGAAATGCCCTTCTGACCGGGATAGGGGTCATCATTCCTGTGTGCTAACGGCCAGAACCATGTCCATGCTATGGCTGAGCACTGAGTCATGGCTCTGGTCATTAGGGTGACCCCATACCTCACTCATTACTCCAGAGCACTGGGAGTCGCATGGAAGTTTGTTCTACTCCGTACCTCAGTATGGCTATGTCTACACTTGCTAAAATTAGTTTGAATTAGTTAGTCCGAACTAACTAATTAGAACTAATTTTAGTTAGTTCGAATTACGCTAATTTGAACTAGCATGGCCCCACTGGAATGTTAGTTCGAACTAAGCAAGCACTTGCTTAGTTCGAATTAACATGGCCACATTGGTTAATTCGAACTAGTTAGCTCAAATTAACCCCTTAGTTCGAACACCCTATTCGAACTTATTAGTTCGAATTAAGGAAGCCCTTAATTCGAAGTAACTAAAGCCTAGTGTAGCCATGGCTTTAGTTAGTTCGAATTATGCCTCCTTAATTCGAACTAACTTGCCAGTGTAGACATAGCCTATGTGTCTCTACTACAGAGACTAGACCAGAATAACTACATTGTCCTAACTACCCCACTGTAATGCCATAGTATAGACGTTTCCAACACCAGCCTGGATGTTTCCATTGCTGTAGGAACACCACCTCCCTGAATAATGGTTGCAATCGTCCAATGACACAGTTGTGTCTCTGCTGGGGCTAGGCCAGCATCACTTCATCAAGCAGGGGTGTGGATTTTTTACACCCCTGACAGATGTAGCCGTCAAACCTATGTTTTCAGTGTAGGCAAGGCCATAGGGTTATGTGCAGGATCATTCCTCAACATCTACTGCCCCACTCAAGAGGCAAGGCCAAGACGGTTCTCAGCTCCTTGCACGAGGAGCTCATGGCAGATCAGGAGGAGAACCCCTTCCAAGCTATTGTCTCAGCCTTTAAACGGCCATTGCTATCTCTGCACGGAGCGATTTTAACCAGAGTTGCTCTCCCAACCAGGGGAATTGGCTAGAACTCTGCCCACACGTCTCGGGGGCTCCTCGTCTGCCAGTGCAACCATCCAATCCTCAGACATTTCTCTCAGGCTGATCGTAAGGAGGGGAAAAGGATAGCTCTGTATTGGTCAGTCAACCTCGACTAGACTCCCGTTACCCCAGCTCAAGATCAAATGCCACCCATCAGTTCTACCCCATGGGAATACCTTCCTTATTCTGTACTTGCAGCCTGGCACTTGTGCCCTGTATACACTAGAAAGGGTTTGCCAGCATAGCTATGAAACCCTCCTAATGGAGACACAACCTATACCATAGTTATGTCACTTAGGAGCTAGCTCGTCATGCTCTGATGCAATAGCAACGCCAGTAAAACACTTCAGAGTCTCGATGGGTTTTCCTCTTTTCTAAACTTCCATAAAGAGTCTCTAGAACCCAGTCCAGGCTGCTTCAGGACAAAACCCACCCACACAAACCCTGCCCTAAACAACAAGCAAAGTGAAACATCTTCAGTGTACCTGATACAGTCCACACCACCCCTTCCATCACCTAGAGATAGGGATGCACACAGATTAACAGGTTTCACCATCGACCTACCTGCTTCTACACCAGGCATGAGGTCAACAGAACTTAGGGTGCAATTTTTTTTCAGCCCTTAGTGATGCAGCTAGGAAGTGTGGACCAGGCCTCTCAAACTACACCCTCAGCAAGACTGACATGTTTCCTGTTCACATGTGCGCACTGCAAAGAATCTTTTCGTGGAGAAAGCATGAGGTCAGAATTAAGGCTTTGCATTGCAGTCGCAAAAGGTTTCACAGGTCCTGAAACTTTAGTGAATTGCCTCAAGTTTTCCTGCATTTGGTGCTTTTCTGCAGATTGGACATATTCCAGGTTTTCAGTCGGAACACAAAGCCCAACATTTTCAAAAACCGGGAGGCTAAAGGTAGGCTACTGAAGACAGGACAACAGAAGCTGTTGCTGGTTGTAAATCAACTCCCCTTGCCTTCATCCCCCTCTGGAAGTGTATTCCACTCTATCTATTCCAGCAAATAAATATCAACTGCTTCATTCCTCAGCACTAACTTCGGATAGCGATACCAACACAGCCCTCAGGTAGAGGCAGGAATAGCTGTATAAACGTGCCTTAGTACTTGTATAGTTTATTGCCTTGCCTATCAGGGAATAAAACAGCCATAGGGGCACCTAGATTACAGTGTTCCCCTTTACTATACCCATATAAAGTTACACAACTTTGCAGCATAAGGGTTTGCCAGCAGAGATTTATATCAGTATACCCAGACTGCGCTAGTGTATGTCTCCTGTCTCCCTTTCTTACTTTTACTCTGGTATCAGAGGGACCTTTTTCCAATTTAGCCTCTGGCACTCCGGTAGGGGGTTAAATGAAAGCAGAATAAGGCGACGTTGACAATCAGATTGCCCCCATGGGGTTAGACTGGTGCGAGTAGAGCAGTTGAAATTCACACCTCTCCATGTATTGTATATACCGCTGTAACTTCCCCTGTGGATAAGCCCTAAGCGATGGCCTATGTTTCTCTCTTGTTTGCAGGGCAAACTTCAGACGGGTGAGTGAAATGCTCCAGCCCGGCTAAACAAGCCTTACAGGAAGACCTGCAGAGCCTGACTCTGATACTATGGCGGAATATCACGGCCATGGGAGCAGCAGTGTCCCGTCAAGACATCACATCTTAGATGGAAGCCCCTGCACATCCCCCTTTGCTTGTTCATTCTTCGTTTCCTCCCCAGCACAGCCTCTTCCCCTGATCTAAGACTCCCCAACCCATTCCAGGCTGTTCCCCCCACCCCAAGAGGGGAAGGTCTCAGTCCACCCCTGCTTGGCCACCCAATCCAGCCTTGTCCTCAAAGACAGTCACCTGTGAAGGCACTTTATCTCCAATCTAGGATCCCTCCCCTTGTTGCAAGATTTCCAGCAGGGCCACACCTGGCAACATTTTTGTCAGACCTGGGGGGAGGGGCTGCTTAGGCCCAGGGAGGGGGGACCGTAAGGGGAGGCCTGGAAACTAGGGAATTGAAATGGGGGGGGTGTTGCTAGGGATAGCGGGAGAGAATCTACCACTGTGCAGATGGACTGGGGCTATTATGCAGAGGGAAGAGAAAGATTTAAACAGCAGGAGGCAGGATGGGTGTGGAGGGAGGAAGCCAGCCATTGCAGGAGCCTCTCAGGGGAGCAAGGTAGGACTGCGAGGGCATCCACACCCCTCTCTAGCTAAGGGTGAACAGGAAGCACCGCCTCCTTCTGCGCTTTTCTGCAGAGGGCTGCTATTGATCTCCAGGGGGTTTCCACCTGACCCGTGTAACTTCACTGACAAACAGGGAGGCTGCACCAGGGTTCTGGGGAGGAGAGGAGCCAGACCCGCCCACTGTATGGAAAGGGGGCTGCTCTGTTCCTTCCGCCCAGCTCCTGGCAGAGACCTAGCCCCAATGTCAGGGAGAGATAAAGGCTGAGCCATGGGTTGCAGGCAGGCGAGGCTGACCATAGGGAGAGATGGGAGCTCCCACTGACCCCAGTCCCCATGGAGTCAGATAGAGGCTCTGAGCAGGTTCCCCCCATGAAGCCAAAGGGCTGGCATTAAGCCCCCTTTATTTCTTCAGCCTACATCACAAAGACGGTGCTCTGCAACTTGAGGCCCTGGCTCAGTCGCCAGTCCCTGCTGCCCCATGCTCCTGCAGTGCAGCCCTACCCTGACAACCCCCGAGGTGCTAGGGCGGCTGGGCAGGGCTCTGTGAGCCTTGCCGGCTGAATGCCTTTCCGCTTGGGAATGAAATCCGGTTGAACTTCCTTTGACTCCTGCTCTCAGCCTACAGAGTGGCTGCCGTGACTCCGGTGGAGCACGGGGCTCGGGTGGGTGCGAAGCAGTTACAGCCACAGCGAACAAAAGAAGTATTTTCTCTGGGTTCAGTTGCAGGAGAGGCCAACCCTTTTCCTCCCCCTCTTTGCTGGTCCTCTGTGCTGCTTCTCAAAGGCTCAGTCGCCGTTTCCATTAGCAACAACCCACCGCCACTCTCCACCCTGGTGGCGCCTTGCAGTGGGGAACCTCTCCTGCAGCCACACACCCACCCCAGCACACCCGCTGAGCTGGCTTGGGCCCAGTCTGACTCACGCCTAAGGGAAAAGTCTGGTGAGGCTGGATCCCAGCACAGCTGGCTTCGGGGGGGGCGGGGGAGCTAGTGTCCATTGGCAGGTCCTGGAAGAGGGCAGACTGAAGGGATGAGCAATCATAGGTGAACCTCATCTGCACCCAGATCCTTCACCCCATGGCAGCTGGTAGGGCTTGGCTGTAGCCAGCTTTCCCACACCCAGCTATGCCGGGCCGGCCGGCCTGCCTGCCTGTTAGCTGCCCAGGTGGCAGTGAGGCACAGATGGTTTTTTTTCTTTCTTTCCACTGGTGCTTCTCACAAAGGGGGTGGACTTTTCTTTATGGGTCCAGGTGATGCTGCAGCCTCCCAGAGAGGTATCACCCTAATAAGGTGGACCCTGTTAGGCATCCAACATAGGGTTCCCCCTGGAGCCACTCAGAAATGGTCTCCAGAAGACACAGACCAAACCCCTGCTTCTTTTGCTGCTTGACGATGAAGGAGGCCTGGAAGGGTCTTTGCAATGAAGACCTCCCACTCTCCCATTTCCAGCAGAGGATCTCCTCTTCCCACCACCTCCCTCTCTTATCCCTCTGCATTCTCTGTGGCTACATTGCCTCCATTTGGAAGGGGTAATCCAGACAGAGAGGAGCAGGCAGGGAATAACCCATCTCGTGGCAGGTAGGCCAATCGCCAGGCTGTCCCTGCCTTGCTGATGCCAACCTGCTGTGCTCTCCTACGGTGTTTATATGCCCCACCAGCATGGGCATCTAACACGCTTACTAACAAATGGTCCGTTCCAGGAAGCTCAAAGGCCACTTTTCATCATCAGGGACTCCTTTAGCACAGACAGGTTTCAGGTAAGCTGCCCTGATGCTCCAGGCCATGACCACTCCACTCCCAAACAACTCACTGTGACCTCAAGCGAGTCACTTCCCCCTTACTTTGCGTCCTCCAACCCCCACCCCACAAATCTGTAACGTCAGGATACAAAAATAACTACTAACCAGCCCCAGCCACGCTGGACAGACGCTGCTTTAACTCCCTTCCCAGCAGGGTTACTGCCTCTTGCTGCAAGACTGGGTGGGATGAGAAACAAGCCGGGAGTATTGGGGTTCTGTATTTATCAAAGCAATACGCCCAATGGGAAGGCACACACCCTCCTTCCCCCTCCCATCCATTGGTGGCTGCTGTTAGTACAGCAAATGGATGCTTTCCCCTTCCTGCTGATTGTACTTTCTTGCTGCACCCCCCCAAACTGAATCGTTCAGGAGAGACCCCTGTGTTGTCCACCCATCTGCCGCCAACCACACTGGGTAAATTGCACTGCTCACAAGCTGGATCCGGACTATTGCTCTGTGCCTTCCCCTTCCCCCAACACACACACCCCTGCAGCAGCCAAGGAAAGCAGCAGAATGTGGCTGTTCTCCCCTGGCTTACTGCCTGGGGTAGATTTTCCCCACCCTCCCCCCGTCCTGTGGAGGCCAGAAGCTGCTGGGCCTGAAATGAAGGAAGAGCAAGCTGAGAAGGTAGGAAATTCACTTCCTGGAGAACAAAGAACACTGGCCTTCAGAAACAGAGACATCACATGGGGAGTGGGGCCTGGTCTCACGGACACAGGGTGAGCAGTGGGGAAACGGACAGCTGAGTCACAGTGACACAGAACGTGGGCAAGCCTAGAAATCCGGGAGCAGGCGATGCCAGTGACAACTGGGACACAGGGCAGGGCCAGGCAAGGGGGTACCTGGCATATGAGCAACTGTAAAAAGTCCCTATATCTAACGCCAGCCCTCGGGAGCCAGGCCCAGAGCCAAGGCTGAGGTCATGGGCCCCCGAGGCTCAGCCCCAACACCCCTCCATTAGCCTTCACCTTAGGGAGGCTCTTGATTTGGACCAGGCCAAACACCTCCAGCAATTGGTGAAATCTAACTGGATTAGAGGGGCACAGTGCTGGGTAAAAGGGTCTGTAACTGGCGAGGAATTAATTGGATACAGTCTAGTAATCGGATTGTTGGGCTATAAGCACCCCGCCTGCTCTGCACAGCCGCTCCCTGGCTTCCTCCCTCCCCACCCCGCCCATCCTCTCCCCTCCCAGCTGGGGGGATATCAGTCAGCAAAGCCACTCCATGCCTCGCTTCTCCCCCACCACGAGTCAAAGGCTCCCTGGGTGGTGGGGAGGGCGCCTGCCAGTCCTGGGGACCGAACCGTGGGAAAGCGGCCATCCGACTCCCCTCCTGACTCTACTGGGGCCTCGCTGTATTCCTGGGCACAGCTGGGAGCTGCAGATAGCTGGGCAGGCCTCACGGATTTCATGAGAGCCAGGCCTGCATTCTGCAGAGAGGAGACACACCCTGACTCTTAGACCGCCACACCTTCTGCAGGAATTTCCTAACCAGCTCAGCCTCTCCCTCCTCCCCACGCAAAACCCCTCTCACAAACCACCAAGAGACGGGATGCATTTTACACCTTCAATTTCAGGGCTAGTGCCCTGGAGGGCAGAAAATGGGGGTAAGAAGAAATCTTAGCACAGCAGCCTGGAGCGTATTTTTTTTAACACCTCTTTTCCGAGCACCTCCCAACACAGCATCCGTTGGGACAGGTCCTCATCTGGGGTAAATTTAGCATCACTCCACTGAAGTTGGCTAGCACCAATGTACAGCACTGAGCCTCATGTGACAGCACAAATAAGATCATCCAACACACCCAAGAGACGAAGCCATCACACTGCAGATCTACATTATTTAAAATGGTGTAGGGGATCAGAGACCACACTCTTCAATCATGCCAGAATGAGGCCACTAAAAGGAACGGAGGGCAGAATTTGGTGACTTTTTTATTAAGAAACATCTTCTTATGTCTGGAATTAATACCACTTTAGATTATAGCAACCTAAGAAGTTTACTTTCCATGTCACTCTCTAGCATTGATGTAGCCAGGTTGGTCCCAAGATAGAGAGACAAGGTGGGAAAGAGGCAGCATCTTTGATTGGACCGACTTCTCTTTCACCAACAGAAATGGGTCCATTCACCTTTCACCCACCTTGTGGCTCCTCTATTTAGACAGGCTGTTTACTTCTTGCAATTCAAGCAGGCCAGGCAATGCAAATAAGATGGTCAGTTTCATGTTGCTGCCAATCACTGTTAATAGCATTTGGGTTGAAGATTCTCATTTTTACTGTTTTAAATAAGAGGGCACTTTAATTTTTAGAAACTTAAGTCACAGACATTTCCAGTGATGGTCAGTGTTGAAAGAGACCTAACTTTGGGATTGCATTCATATGTGAGAGCATCAATTTGACTTTTGGCCTCCCACAGTGGAACCTTGTTGTCCCGGAGCTTTTTGGAAGCAACAGTATAAAACAGGGACGGAATGAACCAAATTCAAAGTTTCACAACTGTGAGGCAGGTATAAGTTGAGGACAACATAGTACCTTTGGCACTATGGTTTTGTCTAGACTAGGATAGAAGGTATGTTAGCAACCTAGTGCGGGTAAGGCAGTGTGTCTTTAAACTGGTCCAGTTAAATCCATGCTAACACATATGAAAGGCACTCTGCCTTGTTAACAAGTGCTGGCTAACATCTTCCAAACCCTACTCTAGAGTCAGACGCCAAAGGACTTGTCTACATGAGAAACTGACCTGAAGAATTATTGTGGAATAGTTCCCAAGGGAAACCCTCTATTCCAAGATAAAAATCATTTTATTCCATTTTATTTATTAGTACATTTCCAAAGCAAAGTAATTATTCCAGATCAAGTCATTTATTCCAGAAGAGAACGTCCACATGGGGGGCCATTCCAGAAGAGGTATTCTGGTCAGTTTCCTCCAGTAGATAAACCCTTAGAAATCACTTATGTCTGGAGGAGGTTTGCTCAAAGATCAAGAGTAGAATACGTTTCGACGCAGTAACCTTTAGCTCTTATTGTTTATTATTTGTTCAGTAATGATTGTCACAATCTGTACCACTCAGTGAGAATCAGCTCCCCTAAAGAGACTATTTCTGCCGTGCTCCTCTGCTTTCCCCATTTCTCTCCTTCTGCCCCATCATTTGATCAGCTTGGTTCTTTGCTCTTCATTCCCTTCCTTGCAGAAAAAATTCCCCTTTCTCATCGCCTCCCCTACTCCATCTGAGGCTTCACACCCATTCCCTTCCATTTCTAAAAAGATCAGCTATTAATGTTTGTACCAAATTCTCATCATTAGGATCTGGAATTAACATCCCAACAGATTACTAGCGTCAGGTGAATTCTCCCCTCTGGTTCACTGCTCAAGGCTGTCTGCAGACATCACTGTCAGGCAGACATAAATGCCCCCAGTTTACACTCAGTTTCACATTTAGAAGATTCTATCTGTATCCTCAAAGTCTAAAAACTTGCTAAAAAACCAGAAGGCTTAGATTTCAAGAATCTAAACATGCCGCATAAACGGGTAGACAAAATTGGCTCACAGCTAGATGCCAGTAATTTTACTTTTTGGTCGCCAGAGGGCACGCCTCCATTACATTTTTGCAGTGGAGCTACTACTTTAGACAGGCTACTATGTTTCTGGTCGCCATGGCGACCAGTTTTAGGATTTGTTGAGGTCTGCGCATAAATACATCAAGCCAGATGGGTGGCCACCCCTGCTCTAAAGAAATCAGTTAACCTATCGTAGAAATGCAGCCACCTCCATGGAGGGGGGATATAGCCGCTGTTTAACAGCCTACAGAAACTCTGCACAACCGATTAGGACAGGAATTGAACAATGCTAAATCCTGCAGTGTTGACTGACCACAAGTGAAAAGAAGAGAATACAGCCAGTAGAACATAGCAACCCCTCCGGACCTGTGAGATTATGTGTGTGCACACCACACATATGCTAGCGATCATCACACTGAATTTGTCATCAGTGGCCATGGAGTAACTCGGAGCACGAGCCAAGATTAAGGTTCCCAGCTGTGCTGGACAGAGAATCCAAGAATCTTCACCTTGGGTCACTCATTCCTTTTATCCAGTGGGGCACAAACCAGGGCCACACTGGCGGCTTGCTAGCTACCTGTGGGATGTGCCTAATTCGCATAGTTATTTAAACAGACTTTCAATCATGCCTGCAGAGAGCAAACTCATACTGGGGGCTCCAGGAGAAGCGATGTCCGTGGGCAGAATGGCAACGCCACTGTGAAGCCAGCCTCTCAGGCCACGTCTTGGTATGTAAGGAGGAAGTGAGCATCAGCTAGTGACAAAGACACTATGTGGATGAGCAGTACCCCTAGCACAGTGAGGTCCCATAGGTCCTGTTATCAAACAAATAAATAACCATACAACATGTTAATTAGTGAGGTTAGTATTAATGCTGCTTCCCCCAGGGTTGGCCACAACCAGCTTACCCTCCCCCCTGCTTTATTCCCCCCAGAAGAAGTTAGCGCATCAATTACACTCTTCTCCCTGCCCGCAAGAGTAATTGTCCCAGGCTGTCTGCAGACTCAGGCAGACATCACTGCATCAGTTCCACTAGGCTCACATTTTAAAGATTCACTTTGTTAACAGGAGAGCTAGAAAACAATTTTTTAAAAACCAAAGCCCAGCTTCTGATCTCACTGTATGACCGACCTGGGAACAGGTCGATATAGCCTGCATCTGGCTGCAGGGTTTCCCTTCACAAGGCTCCGATCAGAGCAGCATGAAGTCACTCAATTCCAGCTGAACTTTGGCCTTATCTACTTTGGATCCAGCTAGGAAACAGTTCTGCAGCCAATCTGAACAGGCATGCTTTGTCCTTTTGGACCGTCGATAGAGTGAATCTGACGCTCAAAACCAAACCCTGCAGGACTCTGGGAAAGCTTGATAGCCAGGACAAAGGGTTAACAGAGGCTGCAGGAAGACAAAGAACGTGCATGAGTAAAGGTGGAGCTCAATACCTGGATGGCACCTGCTCTGCTATGCCAGTGTAATGCCGTACCACTCGATGGGTTGTTGGCACCTCTGAATCTTACAGCAATGAGCCAAGAGACCAGCTGTATTAGCCACAGCGGTCATTGACCCCATCACCCTCTGAATGTGTCCTAGGCTCTACTAGAGAGGGACAAAGTGCCACACTGAGCGGGCAGAGCCTGAGCCTCATCAGACCCTACTTAGCCTCTCCACCCTCCACCTCCGACTACCCTGGCACCGCACCATGCTGCAAGAGGCCTCCCAGCGTGCCACTCCTGTGCACCACACCACCCAGGCACCACACACACCCTGCCATTAGGAACCCCTGTTGATCCGCGTCCAGGAGGCCCAGTCCTGCCCCCATCCATGGGGGTTTGTTCCTAACCGCCTCTGCAGAGACAGCAACTCCAGAAAGGGCTCAAATCCCTCTGGAGTGAGCATCTTCTCTGCTCAGGCTGGGAGCTGGTGCCTTGGCAGGAGCAGGCCAGGAAAGAGGGAGGTGTTTTACCCCTCATCCCCTTTGGCTGGGCCCACGCTGCCATGCCCCTCTCAGACCCCAGGCACAGCAGGATGGGGTGTTCCAGGGCGATACAGACTGCTGGCCAAGTACAGACCTAGCCCTGAAGAGACAGAAGTCCCAAACTGGAGGCCTGTATTCCGTAGGACAATGTTCACGCTTGTCCCAGAATGACCAGCCCCAGACCCACTGGCTTTCTGTGACCCGGAGCCATCCTCGCAGTCATGAGAATTAAAGCTTGGGGGGGAAGGGGTTACATACCTACTTCGGGGGTGGAGGGAGAAACCCCTACAATGCTGGAAATCTGAATACAACCAAATCACCCTACACCTACAGAGCAGGGAGCAGAGCGAAACTGACCCGGAAACTGAGCACACCAGCACAGAGCGAGCTGGAAATGGGCATAAGAGCTGGCGCTCTGCACTCCTACAGCCAAAGCCTGATGGAGGGCTTCAAATCCTACTTTAAAAGTGCCACAAGACTCTTTTGTCTACTCTCCAGCTGTTATCTTGCTGGGTCAGTGTCCCTTTAAATATGTTCTTTTTATAGCTTTCTCTACAGGCTCCAGGATAGGAGAGGGAGTGGGAGGCAGGGAAGGGCGTTGGTGTGGTGGCAGCAGGGCTTACCCCATCTCCAGACACGCCACTCCGCCCACCCGCCGCAGCCACACCAGCCCTTCCCATTAGACTAGAGGAGAAAGGGGGTATTTGACTTGAAACTCCTGTCATTTTCCCCTGCCCTGTCCACACCTCACCCACACCCTTTTCTGGACCAGCCTGGAGCCTATGCAGCACCCAGGAGTGGATCCCGATGCCAAATGAGGTGCACACTCCACTCTAGGGCAGCTTCAAAGTAAGCTCTCCACACAGGATCTCCTCCACGCTGGGATAAAGAAGTGGAGGCAAAGTAAATCCACCCTCCAGGCAATGCATGCTAGGTGGGGTGAGAGAGGCTGGGGGAGGGGAATACAGGGAAGCAGCAATTAGAATTAAAGTGGGGCGGGGATCATGAGGGAGGGCTGATAGCCTATCGCCCCATAGCACCCCACGCCGTGGGAGGCGAACAGCAGCTGCAATCATGGCATAGCTCAGCTACTGTCACAAGAGCCGCCCCAACCCCTGGGGCACAGGAGGCTTCAGGGGCAAAGAGAATGATTCACATGGTCAGGTCCCCAAGAGCATGCTGGGAGAGGAGCATCAGAGACTGGGGACACAGTCCCAAAAGACTGTCTGTGGCCCGTTCCCTCCTCTTTCAGTGCAACATTCACCCCCTTTCCCTTTTCCAGCCTGCTCTCGAACATAGACCACACCAGGTGTGGAGTCCACACTGCCCCCTTCTGGGCTTCACTTTGTCAAAGAAACATGAGGACACCAGAGTGGGGCTCAAGTCCTCTCCCCAGACACAGCTGAAGGGCTTCCTCTCTCGAGGCTGCTCAGCCCAGCCCCTAGATCTTCTCTTCCCTTGTAACTCAGAGGAGGGAAGGGGGGAAATAGGGGAAGGATCTGATGAGGTACCTCCCTCACCCACTTACCCTTTCCTAGCACAATAAGCCCCTGCTAACAAGGTGGGGGACTTCAAGCAAATATTGACAGCCTACTAAAACCAGCTGGATAGAAGAGGAAGTCTTGGGGTGGCCACCACCAGCCCACCTTCAAACTAACACAACAAACATTGTCCTCTAAGCATGAGCACATGGCAACATGAACATCAGGACACTCACCAACTCTGGGGCACCTTACCAGGATAGCTACCCCCTTCTCTAGGTCTGGCTGCAATGTGCCCTGCCTTTCGCCAAGTCATTCTCATCCAAGCATCTCAAGGTTCTACACAAGTGTTAATTCAGCCTTTCAAACCCCTGTGGTGTGGACAAGTCCACTAGCCCAGTTCTACCAAGGGGGAAACTGAGGCACGGAGATGGGATGGACACACAGAAGAGCCAGGAACTGAACCCAAGCACATGGATTCCCCATCCTCCCCTCAGACACTAAGCCCACCCATTTCCCTGCAACGTCCCACCTACCCAGTAGCTGCTCCCATCACTGGTGCAGTGGGATGCTTTCTCCACAGCAGAGGGGATCGGGAATGCAAGTAGAGGCAGATTAAGCTCAATTGGGCGAGAGGTAAGTGTGGGGTGTGGAGCCACCCCGCCTCACGGACACACCCGCCTTGCAACCTCTCCATAACCCTGGACAAGATGCTGCCAGCAGTGGAAAAACACACCAAGCTGCTGCTCCCCAACCCAGCCTGGCTGCTCCAGGCTGCATCTGCATGCCAGGCCTTGCAAAGGAGTTGTGCCTGGCACGCGGTTGCCTGCAGGGGAAGAGCCTTTCTGCTGGTTCTTGCAATCAACAGAGGAAGAAGCAGGGGAAACGGGAACAGAGACTGGGGTGAGAGACCTCTGAACCATCCAAGAGATTCTAGTCTCTGGATCAGTCATGATCTTAAAGAGGATCTGCCCTTTTTGGGTGGTGGGGGAAGGGCACTGAAAAATTCCCATTTGAAATTCTGGTCCCACCTACACCAAGAGACTGTGAAGTCTGGAAAACTAGTGAAGTGCTGACCTCACAAGAACCACAACCATCTGAGCTGAGCAGGGGAGGAACCGGGGTTGTTGGCCAAACTGTTTAAAACCCTGCGTTGGCTTCTATTTAACTCCAATGACTAATGAACAGGGTGGAGAAAGGTTGCCTTTATTAAAGATCCAACATCTCCACCCCCTCAACTAAAGGTGGAGGGAGCCGGGAGAGAAATCTAGTAACAAACATCCCCCAGCCCCTCCAATGCATCACCTAGGGCCATAGTGGATATTCCTGATGGTGCTGAAGGGGAAACAAAGGCAAGAACAAAAACAACCCAATCTTTCAGGACTCCTTTTGACATTGTAAGGAAGAGGAAAAACTGGGCTTGGGCTCCCTGTCCTCCCCCAAATTCTTTGCTGATTCCCTTTAAGTGTTCCTCTCTCCACCCCACCCCCATTCAATGAGCCACTATTCTGTGGCCTGTATATTGGTACACTGGAGCACAGGGGGAGATCAGAGCCCCTGCTACAATAGAGCTGTTCAATATAAAGCAGCTAAGGCACAAAACAAGTGATATTAAGAGGCAGGAAGAGTGGATGCTGAAGGCTTTACTCCCCCACAGAACGATGGCTCCTCAAAGCAAGCCCATGCCTTACCTTGCTCCTCCAATGGGACAGGGGGTGTCCTGGGAGGGTCAAGTGATTCCCTCCAGCTAGGTGAGGAGAGGCCCCAAAGCTGTACCTGTGCCAATGGCCCAGTGAGAGGGGTTCAGCTGCACATCGAGGGGCCATCACACCCCAGCCATGTGATGTGCTGTTTCTAGCATTTCTGCTGCCGTACCCTTTGTGAACCGATTCCCTGTGTGCTTTCGAGATCTGCTACAGAAGCTCCTCTTCCCCCACTCCCCCAAACCTGTCCCAGATCAGTGAGGCAGATGCTCCCTGGCCCAGCATCCCCAGTACAAGAGAGAGATTCCCCCCCCCAACTACCAGGGATCAGCAGAGCACAGTGAGCAAAAAACCATGCTGGGAGAAAGAGGTGACGTGGTGCTAGTGGATCAGGAGCTACAGAGGGACTTGGGTGTAAGCCCAAATGCAGCATAACTCCATTTCAGGAAAGGGAGGAACTGTGTGCCTTCTGCAGACAGACACCCACTCTGATGTCCACTCCTCCCCGGAGGTATTTAGCTGTGCCGCCTCTTGCCCCATTACCTACCCCTTGAGCTGATCCTACCCTGTGTCTCTGGTTTTAGACAGCAGAGGACACTCAGCACTTGTCCAGATGGAGCAACACCCTATGGGGGTTCTTCTTCATGGGCCACCTCTAAGCATGCCTGGGACCCTCTCTCTGGCAGGGGCACCATGGGCATGAGACATCACGGCACAGCAATGGGTGTCGCCCAGCAGCAAGATGAGGGACACCTCTCCAAGGCTTCACCACAACACGGAGGCACTGGGGTGGAGGTTGCACCCTTGGCAGCAGTAAGTGCCTGAGCAGGGGTGGGGAATTGAGCGATCAGCCAGCGGGTGTGCCTTCTTCTGGCTGCCAGCTGCACCCTGGCTCACTCACAGTCCAAACGTGCCTGCGCCAAGCTGCAGTGGAAGCTTCCAGCCACACAAAACAGTCGGCCGGCAGGGTGCTTTTATCCCACCCTCTTGGTGCTTCACAAACAAAACAACTGTTAACCCAGGGGTTCCAAAGTTAGCCCCATGATATTGATGGAGAAATTTGCCCACGGTCACCCATCCAGCGAGTGGCAGAGTTGGAGAATGCGAGCGTCCCAACTCCTAGCCCTCTGCTCCAGCTAGCAGACACGCTCCCACCCAGAAAAAAAGAACAGATGCCAGAACTCTCAGCTCTAACCACTAGCCTACACTGCTACCCGGAGCCCAGAATAGAACCTAGGGGCTCTGATGCCTTGTTTTAACCCCTAGCTAGTGTGCCCCCCCAAGGACAAAAAAACAGACTCTCCCCATTAGACCCCACTCCTTCTGCTGGCAGGATTTAAAAGCTGGGTACTGACTCTGAAATCAGCCTGGGGAATAGGGGAGGGAACTACCAGCCATTCATTTTACAGATGTCCTTCCTGCGCCCCATGCCCCCCATCCCTCCCACCTTTATTTTTTAATTTGGGTGAATACAATGGAACTAAAAAGCAGCCAGGGAGGAAAGTGGGGAAGCACGTGTCTGTCTTGGGGGAGGAGACGGATGGACCCTATGTGTGTGACTATGGGTACAGATTGGGGGGAACGTGTCATGGGGAACACCAGGAGAACAGGAGCCAAAGGTGAGCTAGAGTCACATGGCTCAGGCGCTATCACTTTGGGGTCAGTGGAAGGCATAGTCTGGAGACAAAGTGCTCCATGTGTGCGCCTGGGGAAAGGACTGGGGCGGGAGGTGGGCGGGAAGGGGCCGTGGCAAAGGCAGGGATTTCCCGACTGCCACACCCAGCCGTGCACAACTTCCATGCTCCGGTTCCCAAGCCCCACCTGCCCCTGCACACCCACGAGGGAGCCTGGACTGGCCTACCTCAGGGGTGGCCTTAGGCTATAACTGGGGCCCTAGGCGAATCCTCCTATAGGCCCCCGCAGCCCCAGCTCCCCGCCAGTGGACACCCCCGCCCCCCTGCATCCCCAGCTTCCCCCTCTCTCCCACCAGCTCCTCCTTCTGCTGCCGACTAAGGCAGATGCAGCTTTTGGGGTAGGGTTGGTGAAGCAGGTGACCAACCAGGATGGGACCCCTTGCTGCTTGGGGCCCTAGGCAGGTGCCTGCTTTGCCTATCCCAAAAGCTGCCTCCACCTCCCCATGGGGGAGGTTGCTCTGGTGCCTCCTGCTCTTCCACAGGAAATCCCACCTCCAGCACTGGATTGCTGGTGGCAATGCCCCTCCCCAGCCCGGTCCCAGGGTTCAAGCTCAGCTCCCAGAAGCCAGAGGGCAGGACCCACACCCCAGGACATCTCAGTTGACTGCAGCCGACTCTTATTTTAAAATAGGGGGAAGGAGGGGGAATTGTATCAGAGGCCAGCAGACAGGGCCAGCTCCCCACTGCTGTTCCAGTGCCCCTCATTCCCAACCCACAGACCCCCGCTATCCCAGCCAGGGATTGCCTCACCGTTATTTGCTGATGCAGACAATCCACCAAAAGAGACAAAAATGCAGCCAATTTTTGGAAAAAGCTTGCGTGGATCTGAATTGAAACCCAGGGTCTCCAAATGCACATTAATGCCCTTGGGCTCCCCAGCCCCTTGGGCCTCTGGGGTGTGGGGGAAAGGTTTTGGCTAAGTGAAGTCAGTGGGGGCTGACGCATCATTTCTGGTTCCAAAAGGGTAGCCCTGTTAGTCTAGGTCAGCCAAACGAACAAGGAGTCCTGGGGCACTTTTAAAGACTAACCAATTTATTTATTGCATGAGCTTTCGTGGGAGAAAATCCCACTTCGTCTCACTTCAAAGCGTATGACAATCTGTTAGTCTTTAAAAGTGCCACAGGACTCCTCGTTTGTTTGGACATAATTTCTGGACAGCATCAGGAGCAAAGCGGGGGCTGAGGGAAAAGGGCCCATGGTGAATTGCAAGCATGCATGCATTTCTACAGCCCCGCACAGACCCCAGAAGCCCTCCTTTCCTCCTCCCTTGTCCCTCCCTGCAGCCACCGCCAGCTCCAGGAGCACTCATGGCAGATGGAGCTCTGGCCCCTTCCCCCCAGCTCTATTTCTGGGAGGCCCTGTCACTCCAGCTGTCCCTTCTTTGCCTGCAGCCTGACATCTGGGCTGGGCTACCACTTTAACCCCCCAAGGCCCAGGCTGCCAAAGGTGGGGACCATGCCACGTGACCATGCACAAGAGGGAAGGAGAATTACCCAGGCCAGGGTCAAGCACCTCCTTGGCCCAGCGGGCGACAGGTTCCTTGGCATGTTCAACGGGGAGGCCAAGCTCTGCCAGACACCTAGCAGCCCTTTTCTGGCACTGCCCTCAATGGGCTCATCCTGGGCTCTGTGCACAGGTGCAGAGGACATGAGAGGAGGAGGAGAAAGCTGGTGGGGACCTCCCAGGAGGGAGAGAGAGAGAGAGAGAGAGAGGGAGGCCCCTGGGACCATCAGACTCTGACAGTGTCATGGAGGCAGGACACAGGGGTCTCTGCATCCCTGGGGCTGCACTCAGGGCATAACTCAGACCACTCAACTGCAGACCCTTGAATCCTGCTCCCAAAGGAAACCCGAGCTGCCCCTGACCAAGGTGTAACAGCAAGAGATGTGGAGAGGGGCTCCAGATGACCCCAAAACTCAAGAGAGAAGAGCCAGGAGATCAGATGCCAGTAGATAATCTGCTCCCCCTGCCCGCCAATCCCCCAGCTGCCCCTCAGGCTCACATGCCTGATGCTAGGTGTCCTTCCAGCTTGATCTCAGCCACCTAATGCACCAGACCAGTAAGAGTTAAGGGAGCACGTGGGGGGTTGGGGGAGCAGGATGCACCTTGCCCAGGACTGCTCTCTCCATGCCAGCACTGCTCTGAACAAAGTTCAAGGTTCCACCATCCATCCCTCTAGCCACACACCAGGGGCTCCAGGCCTAGGGCTGAACGGGCCAAAGATGGCAACGTGGCATGGGGAAGACACCTGGTCCCAAGGTGTCTGCCAGCCTGCCGGGCGGCACAGCCAGCTCCGACGGCAGGCCTGGTTTTGGCCCTAGACAGTAGAATTTGCCTCCCCACAGCACCCATCACAGAGAACAGGTGCACAGCAACAATACTCTCAGCAGCACCGGCTCCAAGAACGGACACTCAACACATGG
Organism: Pelusios castaneus; assembly: GCA_007922175.1. Taxonomy (NCBI): domain Eukaryota; kingdom Metazoa; phylum Chordata; order Testudines; family Pelomedusidae; genus Pelusios; species Pelusios castaneus. The sequence continues at coordinate 321,864 of ML685882.1, read as the reverse complement.
GCTTTCAGGGAGGTCGGGGGTCTCCCAGAGGAATCTTGCCTCCAAAGGCCAGGAATGCCAACCTTTGGCTCGGAGCAAGGGCTATGCCATGGTCAATGCCTTGACCTGGACAGAGGCATTACAGACACCACAATCCAAGCAATGGCGTCATCTCCCACCTGAGAATTACCCCCCACGCCAACCGTGGTATTTCACATCCAAGTCTGAGGGGGGCAATGATCCCTGATTTAAGGGGGTGAAGGAGATGCATCTTGACAGCCCATCTGAATGAGGAGATGGGACGATACATCTGGGGGGTGGCCTTCAGATGCTATTTGCCAGCTGGACTCAAGAGTCTACTGAAAGGGACGAGCCGCCTTTTCCCTCCATCCTCCTACCACTGGCAGGTTCCCCCACTAGCAGTTCAACCTGCCAAGGCCCAGGGTTCAGGAAGCACCTGCTTCTCCTTCTTACATGCGAGGCGGTGGGGGGGGGGGAGGAAGGGTCCCATGGGAGCGACAGGCCTGCCCAGATGTGGGGCTTTCGGCTGTCAGGTTGGGTGGGACAGATTAATGATTCCACTGCAGCAAGACCACAGAGGGGATGGCTGGGGAAGGGCCCTCTCTCTGCTCCTTCCTCGCCATCTCTGATAAGACTCTCACATCTGCCTGTCCAACTGTCCCAGGAGAACTGCCCCCACAAGAGAACCTTCCCTCTGAGGCAAAGCAACATTCTCATCTCCCCCAGCAGCACACTGGGGGGCTGATTCCAGTGACATTCAGGCCCTTCTGTGTCACTCTGGCAGAAGAAGGATGGAAACAGCCTACTGGGACACGCCTCACTGCTCAGGGGTCTGGTCTCCCCAGCTAGGGTAGTGCTGATATAAGGGCCCTGCTCCTACCCCAGTATGGCTAGAATACACTGCACTACAGTTGTTCTCTGCTTCCTTGAGGCTGCTCTGATATACACAGTGGGCCATATAGGTCCCTGCTTGGTCCTGAATACAGGGAGTGACAAGGTGGCTTGCAGCCACTGTAGCTCCTCATTCTTACTGCCCCACACTCCAATGGAGCCCGGTGTCTCTCTTCCCCTCCCCTCGTTCATTTCGACCCTGTAACTAATGAGCACTGGGGTATCCCTCTGGGCCACACTGACCCTGGAAACGAACTGCACTAGATTGATCAGAGGGCGACTGAGGCATGGACCAAGGGATGGGGGTGCTGTCTCCATTGCGGTTCATGCAGGCCCTTGGCTATCAGGCCAGTGGCTGGCAGCCAGGGCGGGGTGGACATGTGGCTAGATGATAACATGACCAGAACCACCCCTGGATCCAAATGTGCTTGATGCAGGTCTCAGCTTGGAGTCCGTCCCTGATCAGCTGCAGGAGTGGGGCTTGGCTGGATAGATTTCCTTCCCAGCGCCACGAGACCTGTTGGATTTAGCCACCTCTGCGCTGCCAAACGGGCCAGTCGGGCAGCGCCGGACTGTTCAGGACAGCACAGGGGAAGGACCGAACCATGCACAGGGGCTCAGGCAGGAAAGTTCCCATGGGGGGTGAACCACTGTTATAGCTGGATGGAATATGCCTAGCCCCTGGCCTCTCAGATGCAAGGTCACCAAAAAGACCCTCCAGCTGCAGGGTGGGGAGGGGGGCTGGAAATGCCCACTTCTGTATAACTGGCCTGAACAGGAGGCACTTGCCCCACCCAGCATGCCAGGATCCAGGCCTGATGGGCGTCAGGGTGAAGCAGGGTGGGAGCTGCTCCGGCAGATGCAGGAACTGACGTGCCAAGGGACCCAGCTGCCGATGGAGGGAGTTTTGGGTTCAGCATGCACTCGTAGAGACTTCCTTCTGAAAGCCACGAAGGTAGAAAAAGGTGCTGCTGTGTGTGCTCCTCCACATGCCCTCATGCCCAGCCCACAGACTCCACCCCCGATCCTTCATTATTCCAGCTCCCTCGAGTCTGTGGACACTGTCTTTTCTACTCGGGCTGAATCAGCCCTTGCCTATTTGATACCAGATGCTATTGCAAAATGCATGGGAGACATCAAGAAACATCAGACCTGGTTAAACCTCAACCTGCCCCGCTATTGGGGGGGAGGGGTCGGAGTTCTGCCGGACTTTCTGTCTTTGCGTCTCAATCCGAATCCATGTCTCCTCTGCTATTGTACGTCTTGGCTCCTTTTCTCCCCAGGCACACAGCTCTGCCAACCACCCTCCATCCACCCCACCCCCCCAGCCTGTCCTCGTGTAATCCCAGCCTTGTTAGGATCACCACCCTCCCCACAGCTCTGCAAGTGCTGCTAGTCTGCAGCCACTCCTACTATTCCAGCCCTGGCCCTTCTCAAGACTGCCAGCTATGCCCAACTCTCCACATGCCCCAACATGCCCCTGCAGCAGTGAGCTGGGCCCAGGAGACCCCCTGCACGTGGCACTCCTAATCCGGGCCCCTCCCATGAGTACAGGACACTGGAGAGCAGCAGGACTTAGGAGTGGCTGGCTTTGCAAACTGCTCTTTGAGCATTTGCTCCCAGACAAAATGCTACCCTGCCTCTCACACCAGAGCCCACCCTCTCCTGCCCCAGAGTGCGCAAGGCAAGGCTGGAGCCCTGGCCCCAAATCATCCACACAGTCACTGTGCTGACATGGAAACTGAGGCGCTGAGAGGCTACGGCCTAGGTCACAGTGCAAGTCTGTTCCTGCCTCTGAACTGATTCCCCATCTTGGAACCCGCTGATCCGACCCCCAGACAGTGCTGGCCAGGAACCCCTGCTTGGATCACTAATCCAAGCTGTTTGGGAACATCACCTGACTGAGGTACACTGCAGTTCACCCCATAACCAGCCCCTCCCCGCTGCCTCAGCACGTGGCCCTTCCCAATGACCAATTGTGTAATTACAGGGTTCACACACAGACAGCTATTTAATGGGGTTTCCAGCGGCCGGCAGCCAGGCATGAAGAAATGGCCACGGAGCACCTTGCGCACGTGCAGCCGGGTACTCAAGCTGCCTTCTGTATCTTGCCGGGATGAGCCAAGGACCAGATCGGGTGTAGAAACATGGGGCCTCATGCACACGGCTCGTACAGCCGCATGGCCCACTGCAACTACCCCCTCGGGAACACGGCACCCCGCCCTCCTGAAACATTTATGGCTGAAAGGGATCCGTTGGCTATTGTATACCAACTGGGGGGGGGGGGGGGGGCGAGAAGAGGTGCTGCAGGCCACAGCGGGGGACTAGAATAGCAGGGCTCTAAGGGCCAACGAACAGGTGGCTGCAGCTCAGGATGGAGGGGTGTTGGCAGATCTGTGCGTGAGAAGCCTGGGTGGGGATAGCAAAGGTGGAGTTGGCAGATCTCCTCCACATGGGGAGCCCAGGCTCAGGGTAGCTACAGATCAGGAGCAGCACGGGCAGAGCTCCAGCCGTAAAGGTGACGCACCCAGTGGAGCAAGTTCAAGTTTAATAAGGGCTGGTATTGCTGCAGGCTGCCCTTGCATCCTACAATGACATCAGGTATCAAATACGCAAGAGCTGAGCCAAGCAGCCCATGGGGCTGAGGGGAGCTGGCACTACCCCTCTGGCCAACCCCTTACGGGTTTCTACATCCCCAATCAGAACGGAAGGGTCCCATAGCCTGTGTGCTTCAAGAGGTCAAAGCAAACAGCTCTAGGGAAGGGGGGGACGCTCTGTCCTTGTCAAGCACAGTACCCACAGCCCTCCCTCCAAGCCCCCAGATGGTGAGGTTGCAACAGAAACACAGGGGACTTCAGCTCAGATCCAATCCTCCGCTGGTGAAAACAAGCGTCGCTCCATTGATTGCCAATGGAGCTCTGCTGATGGGCACCAGCCCATTGGTCAAGAGGCACCGTGGGAAGTCCTGGAAGTCTTCCCCGTTTTAAGGCAGAGGGAAGACTTACCAAAAACCAAACCCGCTTGGGTGAGTCGCCCTTTCAATTAACCTAGCGCTGTGCCCCATTGTCCAGCCCTAGCCCCCAAAAGTGTTTTACATACTAGTTAAGTCCTTACAACACCCTCTACACCCCATGCACGGAGTCAGCAATTTTTTGTTATTGAGATGGGGAAACTGAGGCACAGAGTTCAAGGCTTCCATTTTTGTGCCTGCTCATTCAGAGTGCCCCCATTCTTTGCAGGAAGGCACCTGGGATCAGTTTTCAGGGGCATGCAGCCCCTGACCTTCCTCCAATGTCAGGTGCTTAGCGCTGTGGGAAAGTCAGGCTGCTGGGAGCTTGAAGCAGGGCACCTGAGGCAATGTCTGCTGAGCATTAGCAGCCACTTATGGCCTAAGGGATCCAAGGACAGAGCTAAGAACAGAACCCATGCGCCCTGACTATTAAACCCCCACCCCGACCCCAGGGCCTCAACCCAGGCCTATACTGTAGAACCAGCCCAGGGGTTCCGGCTGCCCAGGCTTCAGCCTATACATGAAGGGGAAGTAACACCCACTTCCTGCATGTCTCACCATAAACAAAGCCATGAACCCAGGTAAAGATGCAGGTGGTAGGGCACAGGCTCCGGCTCTGGAGGACAGACACATGGCCCATCGGAAGGGGATGAGAAGGGGCATGTCTGGCTTAGCTCTGTCCAGGGACGGCTGGTGGAGAAACCAGAACAGTGGTTGCCATACAAGCAAAACCTAGCATTTGCTAAAAACCTCCATGCTCAGGTATCCTCTACCCTGAACCTCAGAGGGATGAACTATATATAAGCAAAAAGTGTTTTTTCAGTAGCTACCACCATCAGGCCAGAGATTTAAGGTATTAAAAGGGCTGGGGGGGAGGGTGAAGAATTTGGTGCTTGGAACTGGGGGTGTGGTCAGAACTCTCAGCTCGATATCCAGCTCTGCCATAGATTCTCTAGGTGGCCTTGGGCAAGTCCCTTCACTCCACCGTTTCCCTATACAGCAAGGTCAAGGAGCTGGCCAATAACGAGGCATTTGGAGGGTGCTGGACTGGAACAGCTGGGGAAGCACCAGTGATGTCCTGGCCCAAGTGCAGCACAAACAACCGGAGAGCATCTCTTAAGTAATCAGCATCCCCAGAATGTGAGGCTCCCCCAGGCTTGCTGTACTCCCCTGCACCAGGCCCTGGGTGAGTGTGGCGATGGAGAGGGGCTCTCCCTGCTCACCACACCCCAACCAGACCTGCTTAGACAGAGGCTCAGATATGAGCTTCCAAGTGGCAGAGCTGTCCCTGTGCACATACTCCACAGGCATGGCTCCTTTGAGACTGCCTCCCACTGCCAGGCCTGGCACTCTAAGAGCCAGATTTGGGCCTATTCTGAGAAGCTGTCAGGGAGGAGGGACCCTGCCTGCATTGGGTGGCTGGGCTCAGACAGGCAGAATCACAGCAACAGCCGCAATCGGGATCCCCCTTAGTTCCCCCCATCCTCTGAGCTCACAGCTGTGACCTTCCAAGCGTGTCACAAGAGCCCGCCTCCTGCTCCATGGGAAACTAACCCTACTCTTAAAGGCACAGGGCCCCCATTTCCTTAAATCAGGCCAGGTGGGGAGTGGGCTGTGGGGCCACAGGTGGCGATCACCCATCACGAGAATTACAAGCCTGCATGCTGTGATGTCTGAAATGAATCAGGAAGCTGCTGTCCATGCTGATGTGTGTGTGTCCAGCACCCTAGGACAACAGGGTGTCTATGGAGCACAGCAATACAAATTAAGTATGGGAGGAGAGGTGTGCTAGAAACAGGAAAATGTGTATGGGGGGGAGGGATAAATGCAGGCGAAGAGCTCTGATCCATCTATTCTGGCAGGTCATGGCTTCAAATCCCACCTAGATCACTGGCATAGACCAAGAACTGTCACCATCTGTGGCTTACCGAATGGCCTGAAATGCAGAGAGCGAGGTGGGAGAGATATTTACAGCACAGACCCTCCCACGGGCCCTCCAAAGATGGCCCAAGAGGCCAGAACAGATCGGGCCCTGGAAACTGAGCACTTCCCCGAGTAAGGCTCAGGCACATCAGCAAGTGTCTTCAGATACCTAGTGCCACACCACAGCACAGCCGTGGAAAGCATCTGAGAGAGGCAGAGCAACTAAGAAGCTCAGCCTGTGTGCCAGGCAGCCCCACGTGGGCTGGGATAAGAATGCCAGGCCCAGCTGCTCCTTGTAGGTGTACAGCACATCCCAGACACCAGCCCCAGCAAGAATTTCTGCAGAACCAGGGTGGAAGGTGGCACTTGGCAAGAGCAGCTGGCATAGCCACATTCTCCAAAGGAGGGGCCACAGGGCTAGCCCAGGGCTGGCACTGTAAACAGTTGCAAACAAACAGATCTCTCAAGCAGGAAAAAGCAGGGCTCTCAGCCTCAATAGCAGAGGGGAACCGGCCAGACGGCCTACGGAGAGGGGAGGAGAATAGGATTTTCATCAGTGTCACAGAAGGGCCCTTTGCGCCCAGCAGATGGCGGGTGTAGAGATTCACAAGAAAAAGCCTGATTTTCTGAGGCCTGCCCATGACCTACGTTTACATCCCACAGCCCCACATTACCCCACTGCCTCACCACCCCAGGCAAGGACAGTAGAGCACCCCGTGGCAGTGGTGTCACAGGCAGGAATCCCACATAGGACAGTGCCCAGCAAGGCAAAGGATCCCCCTGCAGCCCAAGCAAGGAAGGCCGGAGTGGGAGGCTCATAGAAAGATTTGCTCCAATCTCACAACTGGGGAAACACCACATGCAGCAAGGCAGATTCCTTTTGGAGCAACGCAAAGCAAAGGGGAACCGGGGGGGCTAGCAGGGAGCACTGGACATTTAGCCACTCAAGAGGAGGAGGGATGGAGTAGTTTGTACAGAAGAAACCAGCCCAGCTCATATTTGCCACCAACTGTGGGACTCTGGAGAAGAGGCAGGACTAAAACCAGAAGATCCCTGGAACCACCTCCCAAAAAGGGACAGAGACAAAAGAGCTGGGATGCAGAGCAGGTGGGGGGCGGGGGACAGACTCAGCTACAGAGGAACTTCAAGGAGAGACAGTTGCGCAGTTCAGCGGTGACTGAAATGCCACCTCACCCCGGCATTGCATTCCCCTCCTCCCTTTGACAGCAGGCACACTGTGCACGGATGGGGGAAAAGAACATCCTATCAGTTTCTTGGAACACCCTGGGTTGTAGGTGCGTTCTCCCTCCACCCGAATGAGCTAGGAACACCCCTCACCAACACCCCTCCTGCAGAGAAGCGGGCAGGTGGCATCCTCCAGAGCCAGAGATGACATCCGTTCCCAGCAGCAGAGCCAGAGGCTAGAGAGTGACAGCCCCCCTCTCCTGCCAGCTCTATGCGTATGAGAGAGGTAAACGAAGGATTGGCCCAATCGCGCCCCAAATGCCCCCAAGCTGTGCGTCTCACCAGCCCCGGTTGGGGTACGTGGGAGGCAGAAACAATGCTCTATCAGTCCAGGGGACCAAGCATAAACACGGGAGCCAGAACTCCTGGGTTTTAATCTAGGCCTGCTACTGACCCCACAATCTTTGCCTGCTTAACAGTGGGGGTGAGGAGGCTGAACACATTCATGATAGCACAGTTACAGCATCCTGTGCTGATGGCACCTGAGTCCGATGGGCTAGATGGGGGGAGCCTTTATTTGCCCCAAAATAATACCTGGGGACAAACAACTCGCCAAGGCTTTTCAAAAGCAACCTGTCCGTTTGGATGCCTCCATTTTAGGAGCCTACAAAGAGGCCAGATTTCCAGAGGGAGCTTCTGAAAAACCAGTCCATCCATCCATCCACCCACCCACAAAAGGTGTCTCAAGATGGGCTACCCAACCCAACCTCAACCTTCAAGTGTCCTGGCTGATGCAGAGACACCCCTATGTGGAATCCACTCTTTGAGCAGCACTAGGGCTGCAACAGCATCAACACTTTCTCAGTTCCCTCTTTGGACAGCTGTTCACAGGGAAGTGGGGGCCACTCCTTTTTGCTGAGGGGGGGGAGGGGCAGAAACAGGAGACAGGAATGACAAGGTACAAGAGGAAAGACTATAGATTATGATGAGGGGAGCAGTAAGGGGTTTAGAGAGCAGAGATCCCCTCTAGCCACTGTAAAGGCTCCCTAATTAGGGTCATTAATAGCGTAGGGATGGGTGTCTTACTAGCACCACTCAGGATGGAAGGCTGAGGCGCATCATTAGAGAGATGCTGAGTTCTCCTCGGGGCCGGGCCATTGACCAGCCATTGACCAACACTGCTCAACTGGTTAATTGTTGTTTTCTTTGTCAACACCATGGATTAATCTTGATCCCTGGATCCAAGGCACACACTTTAAAAATGGAAAGTGACGCAGCTCTGTTCCTTTACCGCCCTCCCTTCCCATCGCCGAACACGACACGATCCAGATACTAGCAGAAGTCCTGCAGCAAAAAGTCACAGGCTGCTGCCCTGTGGAGTCCTCCTGGCAAGACACGACAGCTGGATCAGCCCGTGTCACCTTTGCAGGAGACTCCATGAATATCATTGACTGACACCACAGCACTGTGCAGGGGAGGCTGGTGGCACCTGTACACAGAGTGGAGCACCGTGTCAGTCACAACACTAACGGACCAGCTGCCCCCCAGCTTTCGACTCTAGCCACATTTATACCAGACTGTCCTGGCACAGGGAGAGTTCACTGGACAGATTATAAAGCTTAAGAGCTGAGATGAAACCACTGCCCCATGATCGATCTTGGCTGAGGGCCAGCAGACATGCCATACGCATCATCCAGCAGCAGGTCCCCATTTAACACACCTGGGCTCTTCGCACTGCCTCATCATGGCACTTCCTGCAGCTGTCCAGACTCCCTGGCCACCACCCACAATTTATATCCTCGCACTGAGCTGGAAAAATGAGTCGCTGCTTACATTTCATGCTGCATTAATATACCAGCTAGGGCAGTGTTCAGAGCAACCGTTTCATGGGTCAGCAAGAACTGGTTTGGGGTTAGATCCATCGTATAGACTGTACCCATGGCCCCTGAGGTGCTAAACCAGATGCTTACCCTCCCTAGTCTTTTGCAGAGGAGGGAGGGAAGGAAGGTGGGATTCTCAGGAACCAAGGTGGTAAAACAGCAGCTGACTCAGTGCTTACTAACCCCAAAAACAAAGAGGCAGTAATGATTTCATTTACAAATCCTCAAGGACCGAACTCGCTCTACACAATGGCACTAGTGAAATACAGCCACCTCTGAAGTAAGAGGAAACAACTCCTATGGGGAGGGGAGGTCTGGACAACAGCCCCCATGGCAAACCCTCTTAGGCCAAGTCTACACACAGCACCAAACCAGTTTAGCTAACCAGTAGTATTCTAAATTGGTGAAAACCCCTGTATGGACATCTATATTGTTTGAAATCTGGCTTCTAAGCCAGAAACTATAACCTCACACTCCCTACAGACCCATGTATGGCTTTCAACATCACCTGTCCAGTGTGGGGCAGCAGCGGCCACCATCCCCCAAGACTGGCCAGGCTTTGGCAGATGCCCATAGGAAGTTCATGGAGACAGACCACATAGGGTAAGCATGCGCTGCAAAAACACCCACAGCAGAGCATCTCAGAGCCCAGGTCAACTGATTCAGGCTCACACTATGAAGCTAAAAATAGTAGTGCAGATGTTCCCACTGCGGCTGGAGCCCCACCTTCTGCCTTGGCAGGTTTCGAAATCCAGGCTCCAACCTGAGAGGGAATACCAGCACTGGTATTTTTAGCCCCATAGTGTAGCCCCCTGAGCCCAAGTGAGTTGACCTGATCTCTGAGACTCAGTACCATAGGGTTTTGTTTTGTTTTATTTTTGCAGTGTAGACATACGTACAGAGCCACGTGACAGCCACAGAAACAAGGTCTCCTAATGACACTGTGCCCTGCTATAGACCCTCCCATTAGAGGGGATACAGGAACCCACATAAACCCTTGCAGCGTGTATCCCTTCTTTGTAAATTGGGAAACCGAGGCACAGAGTTTAAACGATTTGCTCAAGGTCACACCAAGCCCGTGACAGAGCTAGAAACATGTCTCCCACACCTTCCACCCTCCTCTCGAATGTATACAACGCCTCTCCAAGCGCAAGCTCAAGCCAGTATTTTCCCAGAGGAAATGTATCCTGTTTGCACTAAACTTAAGCATCAGCCCAGCTATAAGCAGTCTCCCTGATGTGACACATCCTTCCCCCAAACAAAACTCCAGCTGGGATCCAATGCTGCTTCACCATAACAGATTCATTCACTGGATTAGCTCCCCACACTGGTACCAAAAAAACCCCAAAACCTCACAAACAAAAAAACCCACACACCACACCATGAAGAACTAGTGGAAAAGTCATCTGTGTTGGTGGAAAGGGCTCAGGGCTGAGGAGAAGGTAGGAAGAGAATTTAGGTAGGACTCAGAAGGAGATTGTTTGGCTCACAGTCCTTCCCAGAATCCACTCTTAACATTTACCACTTTTCCCAGAAGTGCTGAAAACTCTACAAGTAAGTTTCCTAGCTAGGTGACTATGACTGGCAGGCAGGCACCGACGGGATCTGCATCTGCACATACCAAGGGATGCAATCTACAGCAAAAACTGGGGCAGATTCCACTGGAGTAAAACACGATGCCCTAGAACTTGACTCTCCAAATGTCTCAGGGCCTCTGTTCTCTAGTATACAGTCATGTGATCTAAGGACTTGTCCTGCAACAGGGGCAAAGTGATCAGTAACAAGCAGCGAGTCTGTGGCTATATTTCAGTGAGCAGGCTGTGCTGTGCTGTGTTTTCATACCTTTAATTCTTCTTCAAGCGCTGCTCTGATGCAGGGTGTGGAAAGACCCAAGCTTTGCAATAGAAGGGGTCCTCTTCGAAGTCCAGAACCCCTCAGTGACCCTGATTATGGACACTTCGGACAAGGGGTGGGGAGCCCACATCTCCTCGGGCCTGAAAACCCAAGGGAGATGGTCCCAAGAAGCGTGCCCTCTCCATATCAGTGTGAAAGAACTGAGTACAGTGTGTCTGGTTTGTGGGGTATTCCTCGAAAAGTTCAAGGGCAAAACGGTACACGTTCTCACAGACAACACGGCAGCGATGTTCTACATTAACCACCAAGGGGGAGTCCGTTCCTCAGCCCTCTGCGAGGAAGCAGTCTGCCTCTGGGAGCTGGCAGTCTGGGATCTTTAATCCCTTTTCCTGTCAGTTTCCTTGAATGATCATCTGTGTCCAGATCGGGACTGTGAAAAGGCACCAGGGATGGTCAGTCATTTCTCTGCAGAACTGGATCTTGACTGGATGCACTCAACAGATGCTGGTTCTTTACACAGGTAGTGAGCAGGACCCAGAAGTATTTGCCCACCAAATGCATCGCATCCCCAAACATTTCTGCTTCCAGGACCCAAGGGTTCAGATTCAGATGAAGTGACTCCATCCTTGCTCCTCCTAGGGTAGAATTCACCCCAATTCCAAGCTATTTACATGGGGAGGGGTGGGAGAGATTGCAGGGGCCAGAGATTTTAAGCCATGGTCCTCGCCACTCACCTGGCGAGTTTTGCTGGGAAGGAAGTTTCCTTCCTGATCCAGATTCAGGGCAGTGGTGGTGCTGAAGTTTAATCAAGGAGCAGGCACTGGGCCACGGATCCTGGAGGAGGAGATCCAATCCCAGGCACAGCAATGTCCGTGGCTGGGGGAAGTTACGGATTGGGGTGAAATGCGGGGAGTGCCTGCCTGGGTAGGTACCAGCATGGTGGGAGGAAGCTGACTTGTGGTTGACACGCCTGGTCCCATCACATCACTCAAGTGTGGGGCCGGGAGTTCAGGCTCCCTATTGACAACACCTAGGTTCCTGGAGGGTGGGGCAGGAGCAGAGAGGAGGTGGAGAAGGTTTGGGAGGAGGCTGCCGCCCAATAGGAACATTCGAGATAGTGGCAGGTGCAGCACAGCCAGTGAAGACCTTGGGGAGAAGCCTCAGGAAGAGGGACATCGTGACTTGAGAACCAGGTGTCCTCATGGGCAGGGCAATGAAGGCCAAGGCACAGGCCGCAAGATGGATAGCGAGCGGCGGGGAGAGGCTGAGGGAGGGCAGAGCAGGGGGCTGAGAAGGTCAGCGGGCAGTAGCAGCAGGTGAGAGCGGGGAGATGGCACACAGATGCTCGGGGACAGCAGACGCATACAATGTGGACAGAGCAGAAAATGGGGGGGGGGCACTGGAATAAGGAAGGGGGCTATGGGGTGGCTAAGGGAACAGAAGAAGGAGAGGAGACCAGCAGAACACTGGCAGGGACCCACCGTGGGCTCAGCACGTGTGGTTTGGTTTGGTAACAGGATTTCTTTCCAAGGGAAGCCGGCAAGCCGCAGCTGAGCAGAAAGAAGGAAGGGGACAGGCAGGTGACGAGAAGACAAAAAGGTCCCAGAATATTGGCTCAGGTTGCAGGGCGGAGAAGCAGAAGGGAAGCTTACAGGCTCTGCAGAGGGAGGAGACCTCAGTCATTCAGCCCCTGGGATAGGACTCAATATTCACATGCTCAGAGTAGATGGTCCGCACTGGCCAAAAGTGAGTGCTAGCATCTACAGCCAACTGGGAGCCAGCACACACAAGAGAGAGGTTACAGCAATTAAAAACATGATCAGCTGAGTACAGATGGAATTAAGGACAAGGGCATGCTAAAGAGGTTGGATTCATACAGTGATGAGGGCTGATCTAAGGCAGAGACAAGGAAATGGAGGAAGGTGTGTGAAAAAGAATGGGACCTGGTAAGACCAGGTGCAGTGTAAAAGGAAAACATTCTTCACAGGGAGGTGATGGAAGGGAATGCACTCCAGGAAGGAGCAGCTAGGAACCTTCAGATCCGAGTCAAGATTATGGGCTACTAAGGTACAGAGGATACTAGCAGAGGCGGCTTTTGGGGTAGGCGAAGCAGGCGTATGTCTAGGCCCCCAAACAGTAAGGGGCCTCATCGCGTGCTTTGCCTACCCCCAAATCTGCATCTGCCTTGGTTGGCAGCAGGAGGAGGAGCTGGCCCCTGGGGTTGGGGCCAGCAGCACGGAATTGGGGCTCGAGGAGGGGGGGCCGGGGTGGGCTGGTGGCGGGGAACCAGGGCCACAGAGGGGGGCCCCCGCAGTGGGCCTTCGACTAGGGCCCCCAATAGCCAAAGGCCGCTTCTGGATACTAGTGTAATCAGCTGTGAGATTATACTACACAAAACATGACTAACACAGGGCTCTGAAGAACAGCTTACAGAAAACAAATTAGCAACACATTGATCCTTACCTAAAATCTGACTTGACTAAGGCCATGTACACACTGCAGACTTGTCCCACAATAGAAGTTATTGCGGGACAAGCAAGCGTTATAATTATAACGCTTTACTGCGTCCACACAGCACTCTGTCTAGCGAAAGGAGTGTTCACACGCTCCTTTCAAGTTTTGCTAGAAGGAGCAGTGCATGGTGGGTACCTATCCCACCATGCACTGCCCTGCCAGCCGAAAGGCTGGCAGTGGTGCTGGCTTGAGCCCCAGTCCTGCGGCTGGGGCTCAGCTGCTGGCCCGGGCTGCAGGGGCTCCACCTCCCCTGGTTGGGCTCCAGCCCTGGGGCAGCCGAGCTGGACATGGTGGGCTCCAGCCGCCAGGCAGCTGAGCCCCGCCGGGGGGCATAAGACCCCCGCCAGGGCCACGGCTGCTGCCGGTCAGCCGAGCCCCACCGCGGCTGCAGCGGGGCTCCAGGCGCTGGCCACCTGAGCTCCGCTGGAGCCCGGTGGGTGGAGGGGCTCCACTGTCGGCGGCCGGCAGAGCCCCACCACCTACCAGGCTCCAGATACAGGGGTTCGGGTGGCGGCAGAGGCTGCGCACTTAAGCACCGCAGCTCCCGTCGCCACCCAAACCCCTGCAGCTGGACTAGGGGGCTGGCCCGAACCGGCGAGGGTAGCCGGTTCAGGCCAGCCCCCTAGCTCAGCCCTGGGGCTTCGGGTGGCG
>ML685882.1:151706-297956 GCA_007922175.1 Pelusios castaneus | reverse complement strand
AAATATGTCAATTTCACTGCTCAGCTAGAGCAGTGAAATTGACATATTTGACAGCTCCAATGTCCCAGAGTGGCCTCTATTGGCACTCTGGGACATTTCCGGAGGCTGTCTATTTCGCAAAATAAGTATACACGAGCATTACCGCGGAACAGCTGTTCCGCGATAATGCTACCACTCTCGTTCGGAGTGGTTTAACTGTTGCGCGGCAAGAGGGTGTTGCCGTGCAACAGAGAAATTGCTCGTGTGTACTCAAGTGGCTTTATTGGGTGGTAAGGAGCCTTACCACGCAATAAAGTGATCGTGTATACAAGGCCTCAGCCTTGAAAGTGGTCTCATTTGGGATGATCTCCTTCATTTAAAGCCAATCAAGCCAATGAGGACGACTCCCATGTGCATTTATGCTTGCCAGGAACAGATCCATAGGTACAGGGTTACCGGCACAGGAGTTTTCAAAAGGTTTATCCGCTGCAAGTGTGTGTCAGTTTTATAAAGCAGCCCCTGGAGCATTGCTTGTTGGAATACATGGTCTCCAAGGTCTGCAACTCCATTACATATCACTGGGAAAATTGGGATTATGCCCTCGTTTTGCTTCATTAGAACAGAGAAGGATAGATATTAGACATTTACATCTTGTCTATCCCAGGAAGCCACTGTGACAGATGGAGGAGTACAAACCAGTGCCATCCCATGAGTCCATAATGTGAAAGTTGAACAATGGAGAGGAAGAGACAGCCATGTTTAAATGGCTGGGTTTTCTGCCTGTTTAACTCCAGTGCCTACACGCGTGGGAGAAAGCTCCTCTGAACTGACATCTCCAAGGCACTATTCCCCACACCCCATGGGTCCTCCAGAAAAACCAGCAGAATCTAGATTAGACAATCCCACTAATCCAAAGGGGTTTTTTTTTGTTTTTTTTAAATATACTTGTCACAGTTCAGGGCAACCACACCTGTGGTCCCTTGAGGCACCCACTCTAGGTTCCTGGCCCTATGGGAATCACCTCTCCTGGGCAGGGAATTGTCTGTCTCTTGACCAGGATTTTTCCAAACTGCCTACATGGTTCCCTGCCTGCATGGAATTATTCCCAGCAAGCCAGACTGCCTCATCAGGCCAGCATCTGCACTTTGCTCTCCCCTCAGAGGCTATGAATAGCGTCATTGCCCTCTGGTGAAAGTTACTACACTGCTCTTTTTCTACATTTATTCTTAAAGTGAAAAGTACATTTATTCTTAAAGCGAAAGCATCACAGAGGAAACGTATTATAAACAGTAACAGAATCTACACACATATTCATAAGATTTTACCCTCTTTTCTTTTACTCCAACCACAGCTCTGATGGAGTCAGTCCTTCAAACCCCACCGAGCAGTCTTCCCGTGCTTAAAAGCACATAATGGCCTTAGCTCAGAATTAGCAGCCCCCCATGAATAGGTTTGTCTTTCCTTCATACAGCTTAGGCCTTTGTTCTTCAGGTCCCAGGAAGAGGTAATCGTCAGGCAGTGGCCACTCAGCAGGATGTGGCTTCAAAAGA
Source organism: Pelusios castaneus (assembly GCA_007922175.1). Classification (NCBI taxonomy): domain Eukaryota; kingdom Metazoa; phylum Chordata; order Testudines; family Pelomedusidae; genus Pelusios; species Pelusios castaneus. The sequence continues at coordinate 296,427 of ML685882.1, read as the reverse complement.
CTGGGCTTTTGTATAACCAGAGGTGGGACTTCACACTCCTCTCCCGCTCAAGATCCCCAGCAAGCTACTTGGCACTGTTTGCCCAAAAGTCCATTCTTGTCCACCCCACTGCTCAGTACAGTTCTTTGAAGTTCATAACATTCCCAGGGCTCACATCCCATCTGCTCCCTCGCGAGGCCACATAAGCTTTGCATTTAATATACTGGACTCCAAAGCTACTTCAGCTTAATTCAGTGGCTCTGCAAGTACGTTGCCCACTCTGTCACAGTACCTTCTAGGACTTCTTCCTAGCAAGATTAAAAAAAAAAAAAAAAAAGGCATCCAAGCTATCTATGACAAAAGCCTCTGAAAAACAAAGGGATCACTGCCCTAACCACTAGATCATACTATCTCCTCCATGAGCCATTTTGCAGGTGGCGACACTGGCCAGGTAAATATATTAACTGTAATAGACAGAGAGCCCATTAAATGAAAGGCTTCCTTTGAGTTTTTGGCCCTTGGGGAGGGAGGAGAGAATGACGCGGCAGCCCTGCTAAAGGAGGTCACTTTATTCATATCTGAGTAGCACCTCACTGTTCCCCTTGACACTGTTGTACAGGCTCAGTGACAGTCTTGCCCAGAAGCACAGAGGAGGGATGTGACTTACCCAAGGTCACGCTGCAGGTCAGTAGCAGAGCGGGAAATAGAACCCAACTCTTGAGTTCTACTCCACCGCCCTAACCACTAGACCACACTATCTCCTCAATGAGCCATTCTGCTGGTGGCAACACTGGCCAGGTAAATAAATCAGGTAGCTACCTCCTTAAAATACCAACTTAAAAGCATCTAACCTACCCAGCTTGCCAATGACATTCCAGGAATTAGAATCAAATTCCCATGGAGGCGATTTTATTAAGCAAGCCACATCCTCTTGCAACTATGCTACATGGTGCTTAAAAAGTAAGAGATCAAGATTCCTGAGTGTCCTCAGCTGACAAGGAAGATTAATAAACGCATCATGAGAGGCTGGGATTCTGGAACGGAGGTGGCCAATACCAACCAAACAGGCTCACCAGACTGGGAGACACACGTCCCTCCCAGCATAGCAACTGGAAGGATGTTTGGCAGTCACACTGGAGGAAACAGACAGAACTAGCACAGAGAGAATGGATAAGACCAGGGGCAGGCAACCCCCGGCACGCATGCTAACAGTGGCACACGAGTCCATTTGGAGCAGCAGCCGGTACCCTCTGTGGAAGCACAAAATGGCCACTCCCGCCACCAAAGCCACTCCAAGCAGCTTCTTTCAGGGGTGGCCAGGGTGCAGGGGGCCCATGCCCAGGCATGCTGAGGAAAGAAGCCACCTGGAGTAGCTCCTCTCTGTAGCATGCCACTGTCGAAAGGAGCCACTCTGAGCAGCTTCTTTCTGTAGCGTGCCTGGAAATCCCTGTCCCCAGGTACGCCACAAAGAAGAGCCACTCTGGGTGGCTTTTTTTCACAAGCGGCTCCTTTCAGCCGCATGCCTGGGAAGCAGCCCCTTCAGCCATGGCTGTCACCGAGTTTTCAGGTGGATGCCGCTTTTTCTCGGCTGTGGTGGCCGCTGGCACTGGCTGAGGGTCAGAGAGGAGGGGCTGGCACAAGGGTTGGCAAAGGTTGCTGACCCCAGCATAAGACACACGGCCAGATTGGCATGACCAAGGAAAGAAGGAGGGTTACATCGAGGGAGGCTACAGGAGACTATGCCGCTGGGAAGTGCCCCAAAAGATAACACTCCTGGAGGGCAGTTCATCTGTGACCATCCTCAAACAGCTCCATGGATGGTAACAAACGTGGGCATTCTAGTACAGGTCAGCCACCTTCTTGCTACCACCAGAACACCCGTCACTGCCTGGAGGAGATTCATCAATAATTGGAGAGAAACAATGCAATGACATCATCACGAGTGTGAAAGGCGGGTAGCTGAGGGGAGGGGACCAGCAGAGGCCTTACAGCTTTGGATTTTTTAACTCTCATTAAACTTCCATGTCCAATTAACATTTTGGAGAAAAAAAGTATGTGTGAAAGTTTAAATGTCCCCAATCTGTTTGACAAAGATGGAACAGGGCCATCTCCGAGACCCCCACCTCCCTCCATATAAGTCCTCCAGTACACCCAGGGGAGCCAGACTTAACATTACTGATATTTGTGCAGGTAAAAATAAAATGATCAGGATTTAAGCTGATGGTTTTCTGACCTTCCTCTTCCATCATAAAGCAACAACCAAAAAAAACCCAAAGAGGAGCCCGGCATTTTATTTTTGTCCTAATCTTTTGCAGGTTGCCTTTTAATTAACTGAAAAACAAATAAATAAACTAAAACAAAAATACAGAGCTATATACCAAGATCCAACAGAAATGTACCTATTCCAGTCAAACCATGGAATCTGGGTCACTGAAACCAATGCCAGTAACACCCATTCTGCATCATCCCAGAGTGCCACACCGGAATGTCCTCGGAGGTGAAGATGTGAATGATAAAGGGCAGGATGACAAGTGTGATGGAGCTGGGGTGACTGGTGCAAACTGGACACACATCCACAGTGATCGTAAAAGACACCATCCAGTATCTGACATGCTGGCAAGCAGGCTCAGTAGCCTGAATTCCAGTTTTATGCTCTCCTGTGATTAAGACTGCTCTGGATTCAGATTTCTTTGGTTCTTGTTTACACTAGCTCCACCTATCCCTAACTGGGAGCCGAAGCACTATGGACCAAAAGGACTGCAGAAGTAGGAGCCCTTGTGCATGCAGCCAGAGGCAAATGCCAGTCTTCGTGTGCCTGTGTCTATTTATACAGCCCTCATTATGGTGGAGCACCCAGACACAAATAGTATCAATATAGGTTATCCTCAGCCCCCTCTGCAGTGTTAACATTCACAGGGACCTCAGGGACACATGAAGATTAAGTGACTTAACCAAGGTTACACAGAGTATCTGTGGCAGAACTGGGAATGGACCCGAGATCGAACCGGGCACTGGGATTCAGGTTAAGCACCTGAATCTTCCTCCACCTACTCCTCTGTAAAACGGCAATAGCGATACTTGCCCTCCTTCCTACAATGCTCTGCGATACAATTGCTTTGCAAACACCTCTAGCTTCCCAGCTGAACGGGTGCTTTAGGAAGTCCTCAGTGCGAGAGGCATCAGAGGATCACTACGGAGCCCCTTACGCTTCTAAAATCACGGGCGGAGGAAGCAGCTCCACCATCCAACAGCAGATACCCATGAAATCACGGGCTGCTTCCGGAGGCTAGAGCTCTCTTTTAACACTGTGTCCAAACCAAGATGGACACTGCTGATCATATTCAGATAGCAGGGTCAAGAATAGGCTCCTTTTTAGTGCCATGCTCTTTTTCCGAGGAAGGCGGCTCCCCACCTTTGAGCCCCAACAAATCTTCTGTGTACAAACTCCTTCTCCCAGCAGCAGAATTTCTAAGACCTCACATTAACCCTAAAACTAAAGTTCCAGCTCTGTCTCTAATGTGCATATCTGACACCCTCATCATCTCACCCTCTAATTAAATTAACTTTCCCAATCTGCCCTCTTGCAGAAAGGCAATGATTAGCCCTTTTTATGGCTGGAGAAACAGCACCACAGAGAGGATACGTGACTTGCCAAATTCACACAATAAGTCATTGGTAGAACTGAAAACAGAAACCAGGAGTCCCAGTTCTTCATCCAACCACCAGACCACATCTACTTCAGAAAGTCGAACTCATACTGACATCAAATGTACAGCTACATATCATTGCCAGTACTGACACACCCATGGCTGTACAAGTCTCCAGTTTTCTGAACGCATTCCAGGTTTTGGAACAAAGGAGAAGAGTGAATCCATTCGACTGAAAACCAAGACTTCCAAAAGCAACTAGTGATTTTAGATGCGCAACCGAAGGGACCTGATTTTCAGAGGACAGGTGGCTCGGCATTTTCTAAGACTCTCTTGTCTAGGGGGGTCTCAAGTTGGTCACCCAAAAAAATCACTAGTCACTTTTGAAAATCTGAATCTCAGTTCTTCAGAACATGGGTCAAGCATGTTCCTGCACTGATCAGCCTCATGTAGACATAGAACATTCTCTACTAATAAGACCCTCAGCAGTTTTCCCACCAGTGTTTAACCAAGACAGGTGCCTAGAGTCCATACACATTCACACATGTATGTCGGTTTCTTTCTTTTACCACTCATCTGTCAACAAAGGTCCTTTGAACCACTATCCCCAGGCCTCTAGTCAGATGAAAAGAGTTGGGCTCTTCCGAAGATGCACTGAGATGCACCTGTGCCATATGCATCACTCTCCCTCACCTCATCTCGGCTCCATCTCCAAGACCAGGATGTTTAACTTCGCCAGCCCCACAGCCATACTCTGTAATGTGAAAGCTAGTGTTCCAGGCTCCATCCACTCATGCAATACTCGAGCAATGGACATCTGCACCATGGGGGCCACTGGTAACGTAGGGCTGGTGGGATGAATGAAATGTCCAAGGAGTGCCAGAAACCACACCCATGGCCCATCCTCTGGGCAACTTCTCACTGGACCGGCTGCTAGCTAGCTAACAGCATGCAAATTCCAAAGGGGTAGCCGTTTGCTGTTACAGCCTGACCAGATGCTATGTCATACACTCCCCTGCATTTAATTTCCTCCCACTCTGTAACTTTCCTATCTTCAAAGCGTCTGACGAAGTGGGATTTTCTCCCACGAAAGCTCATGCGATAAATAAATCTGTTAGTCTTTAAAAGTGCCACAGGACTCTGTTGTGTTTCTAACAGCATGCAGACACTACCAGCCAGCACCCTGGCCAGACTGACTCATGCCTCCAGGGGATGCTGCTGCCCAGATCAGTAAGAGGCACACGCACTTGGATTGTACTCGGAAAGCAAATACAAGACAGACACACAGGTGCCGAGCTAGCAGTCACACAGGAAGCAGTTAAACCACATCACATGGCTAATCTGTCTCCTAAAACTGCAGCTCTAGCGGTGGGAGGACAGGGAAGGTAGCAGGGCGCACACAGTCCTCCCCCACTGCACCCCAGATGACCCATGGGGCGGCGTGCGGCTGCCCTGCAAGGGGCAAGCGGGCCCAGCAATGTCACCGCAAGGGACGCTCTCTCACACACTGCCGCCCCAAGGAGCTTCCCCTCCTTCCCCGCACCTCCTGCAATGACTTTCCAGCCAACGCAGCCGCTTGCTCCCTCCGAGCGGCGCACTGCCCCTTTAAGAGGCCAGGCAAGATGGAGCCCTTGCCTTGTCCACTGCATTTAAAAAAAAAACCCAACCCCAACCCAACCCCCTTCGCTGCGCGGCGCGGATCAGAGCCAGCGCGGGGCAGCCGGGGCTCCCGCCCAGTCCCAGGCCCTAGGTAGGCTGGGTGCGCGCAGCCCGCCCCCCAGGGACCTTGAGGCTTGGCAGCAGCCCCCGCTCTCCGATCTGCACGAAAGAGGCCGTTTCCTAAGGTGGATCCTCCCCCCTCCGCCCTGTGACCACATGGGGGGGCACAGCACAGACAAAATGAAAGGGACTTACTTTCTCTTTCTGCTCCTCGGAGTGCATCTCTCCTGCTCCCCCGGGCTCGCTCCGGGGGCGTCCTCCCTCTGCCTCCCCCCGGGGCTCGGGCAGGCACGGGGCGAGCTCTGGGTGCTTGGCGGTGTTGGAGGGTGGGAAGGGTGGAGTAGGTGGGTGGGGGAGACCCTGGGCTCCTTACAAGGGCTCTGTCCCCTCTTCTTTTCCCTGCCTGGTGTTTGCTGATGGGAAGGGCGGGGGTGTGGGGGGGCAATGTTGTGTGTCCCCCCCTCGCTCTCTTTTCCTTTTCACCAGCTGCCTGTCCCTGACCCCACCCAGCGGCTCCACCCCATCCACTGCTACATGCCCTGTCAATCACCAGCCTCTTTAAAGCTGCAATGCACAACTTAGGCCCCCCCGGGTTTATTGTGCCGCCCCCAGCCCATGCCTGGCGCAGGCTGCAGGATCCTCCCAGCCGGGGGTCCGGATCCCTCCGATCGCCTGTGCAGGGGGCGATTCCTTGGGGTGGGGGAGCTGCACGGATGGAGGCTGCTGCTCCCGGCCCTCCCCGCCCGGCTCCACCTCCCTCCTGTGCACGGCCCGGCACACCCTAGCAGCTAGTTCTCCTCTCGGCCCCTTTCAGTTTCACCGAGTGGACGTGGCTCCCGTTGACTTTGGGGGAAGGGTCCCCAAGGCTACGCCCTGCCCCCCTCTACTTCTGACTTTCCGCAGCAGAAGTGAGATCGCAGACTCTGCTCTGAAACCTTTTGGGGAGACGGAGAGGTGCTCCCCACCAGCTCTGGGCGCGGGGAGCAGCGCTCACTTCCCATTCCCAAGCGGGAGAAGGAGCTAGGGCTGGGCGTGGGAGGAGCAGGAAGCTGGTCTCTGCCCATCTCAAGGGTGGTGCCCTTGTTTTCCAGCCCTTTAGCTGCATCTGCTTCTCCTGCGCTCTGGGGCTGAGCGCTCACACCTTGCTCGCTTGGGAGGTGTCTGCAAAGTGCAATCGGTTGGGGACGGCATTGTTTCCCGAGGTCCTCCCCCAGTCGACTTAGGGGATGGGCAACCTCGTGCCCTTACACTGGCTGGGTCAAGTAACCAGGCAGAAGCAGCCTTTGGCTAGTGGGAGCCCTAAGTGAAGGCCCATTGGGGGGCCCCCTAGAGTCCATTGCAGGGGGGGCCCAGCCCCAGCTCCCCTCCACATGGCCCTGGCCCCCTGAGCCAGCTCCTCCTCCTGCGGATGGAGGCAGATGCAGCTTTTGGGACAGGTGAAGCAGGCAATGGGGCCCCTTACTGCTTGGGGCCCTAAGCGTGCACCTGCTTTGCTTACCCCAAAAGTTGCCTCTGTAACCAGGCCTAGGTAAATTGCCTAGGTCAGATGGGCTCCCCTTCCCTTGCAAACATTGCTTTGCTCCTCCCACCCACTTTCCCTAGGTGCGCTCTGCTGTTAGAGACACTACCCTTCTAGACCAAGCTAGACATACCTGGTCTTTCTTGTATGATTCTGCTGGAGCAGCCAGTTCAATAGAGACAGCCATGGCAGAGGATTAACTTGCCATCAGAGTGGCAAAGGCAGAATAGGGACAGTTGTTCCAAGGTATTCAGCACCTCCATCTGTCTCCCATAGAAAGGTTATTGGTGGGGGTTGGAGCTCGGCTGTTCTCAGTGGCAGTTAGCAGAACTAGGAGCAATGGTTTCATGTTGCAGTGGGGAAGGTCTAGGTTGGATATTTAAAAAAACAACAACAAAAAAAACCAAAAAACGTTTTCACTAGGAGGATGGTGAAGCACTGGAACAAATTACCTAGGGAGGTAATGGACTCTCCATCCTCAAAGGTTTTTAAGGCCTGGCTTGACAAAGCCCTGGCTAGAATGGTTTAGTTGGGGTTAGTCCTGCTTTGAGCAGGGGTTGGACTAGATTACCTCCTGAGGTCCCTTCCAGCCTTAATTTTCTAGGATTCTATGACAGGAAATTTACCCCCAGATAGATTGGGTTAAAAGCTGGGGGTCTCTAAGGCAAAGACCTCCACAGGAGGCTTCTCCTGCAGCTGTTAGATTTCCATAGTCTCTTCCAGCACACTTTCAGGCTCTTTGCAAATGTTCCAGAAGGGGGGTCTGTCTCACCTGCCTCTGGGGTGCAACCTGGTGCCTATCTGCAATCAAGCCATGCCCAAAACAGTACTCTAGGGCAGGAGCCAACTACAGCCTGTGGAACTTGAGTTGAATGGCGTGTAACTGCCTAAACTTGAATCCAGGCAGGGGATTGGAGGACCTCAGTGCTAATTACCTGGGGATCATTAATGCCATTGAGGACACCTCAGTTCTATATCTCTAAAAGGCAGTAGCAGCCCCACTCACCCACCCCCTTCCACTACTAGCCAGTCTTTGGCATGATCCTCATCACTGTAGTATCTGAGTATTACATAGTCAAGGGATTTTATCTTCCCAACCCACTGGGAGGCCACTTAGACCCCTTTCACAGATGGAAACTAAGGCACAGAGAGGGTAAGGCTTACTTCCTCAAAGGCCTCGAGACTCGTAACTTTTAGGGTCCGAACTGCTATGACTTTCCTGAGGTCACTCAGTTTATGGTCAAGTCACAAGTGACTAGAATCCAGGGCTCCTGGACCCCAGTCTAAGACTGTGGTCAGGTGAGTGGTGCATGCTGTCGATCCCTCAGGGGCAGCAGCTGCCTTAGGAAACTGCCTCATAAGCAGTAATAGACCAGAAGAGTTTCCCTTTGGAGTCTCTCCTGTAGCCGAGCGGAGGTTTTATCCCAGCCCAGTTGGTATGGCTCCATTCCTTTGCAGACATAGAATATACATACACATCTGGTGAGCCAGGCCCTCTTGGGGCATCCACTTGGCATTTCCAGGTATGGAATACTTCCTCCACATGGCCAGCCCTGCAAGCCATCTTGTGACCACACCATGCCTCCCTCTGGATCTGGCCCTCCATCATTCCTGGTGTCACCGGTTCCCCAGGCCGTGAAGGCTGCTCTCATACCCTGGAGAGCTGGCCGGCCTGTATTGACTGACAGCTGACAGTGACTTTGAGGAGGAGGCTGCCCACAGGAAGTTGCAGAAGATGGGAATCTGGCAGTGCTGCCCCGGCCACTCTATAACACCCTCATCCTTTCAAGGAGGTGTCCAGGGAGGAAACAGCTGGGTCCAGGTATGTCCTACTGGTGCAGAGCCCCAGCTTCCTGCCTCTCACCCCCCCCCCCCCCGTCCCATAGGCATTTGGATCCTGAGTGGGGGGAGTGAGGCGTTCTCACCTTGTCTCACTGGGGAAACTGCCAGATGTGGCTGCTGACAAGGCAGTTTCTGGCTCCTGGGGCTGGGAGGGCAGGGGAAGCTGGCCTCACCCCTGAGAACAGTTCTTTCTCATGGCTGGGACAGGAGGCAGCAGGGGCCCAGAGCCCCTGGGTGGGGTGGGTGAGCTTCCTGTTGCCATGGATACATTGCTCAAGTCACATTTCATTACAAAGGGCGTTGCCAGAATTTGAAACTTACACAGAGAGAAGCGGGAAGGGTCGGGAAACCGGGCAAGCAAGCCCCCTGGCCTTCAGAGCTGTAGTTGTTCAGTTGCTTTTTTAAGTTAGTTCGCAAGAGTGGAGAGACCTTAAAGGGGCTGGGCTGGGCAGGGCACATCCCGATCCATCCGCGCACATGCACTGCACTGCCATCAATCTTCACCGTGTACAAGGTACTCTGAGGCAAAAACTGGCCATGTCAGGGCTCATCCTTGCTAGTCATTAAGCCCAACACTTAAACCCTTCTGCTCACTCACCCTGCTCCGGCCACCAGTTTACTCTTTGTATCTGCTGGGTTGGGATAAGGAAGGCAGAGGGGGCCCATAGGATTACTTTCACTTCCAGTTTCATCCTCTGGTGAATTCAAAATGGGTTACAGATCTGTGGGCACTCAGCTGCTGCCTTCTCCTAGTGTGGTCTGTGGGGAAACTGAGGCTCAGTGTGGGACATGATTTGTCTTCCATCATGGCAGGAATTCAGCTCATCTTATGGGGCCCAAGCTCTAACTGGCTGTGTTGTCCAGGCTCCTGATGTTGCAGAATTTTTTTTAACCGTGCAAACAGTTGACATTTTTTTTGTGATTTCATAGATTTTAAGATCAGTCAGAACAATATTCTAGTCTGACCTCCTGCATGACACAGGCAGGAAACTCGACATAGCCATTCCTCTAGCAAGCCTTTCCTATAAAGATTTGCATTCAGTGACCTCAAAATATACAAAGTCATTCACTGGCCATAAGACATGGACCCCTTCACCTCTGGATCACTGGTTCAGCTGCTGCCCTGGCCAATACTTAGTGAAGACCTAAAGATGTGACCATCTTGCAGCGGCTTGCTGTGTCTATGAAATGAGGTGGGACAGGTGACTTTGTGAAAAAACTAGTGGGGGAAGGGACCTTCTTGGTTCTCCAGCAGAGCGGCCAAGGAGTAAAGGGGTCATGGAGAATGGGTGGAGAATGCCTCTGTTCTGAGGCTATGCTGAAGATTTCCCATTCCAGGCTGGTACCTTTGCACCAACATTGAATTATTGTCTTAGTTCAGCATGTTGTTCTTGGACTCCATTGAACTTTGTTGAATTTATCATACTGAAATCCTGCTCCCTAGGGTAATTTACAGGCCACTCCTTCACCCAGCTCTCCACTGATGCTGATTCTGTCTGCTAGGACAATGAGGCAGAGCAATGACTGACCAGAAGGCCTACCTTTCAGTAGGCAAAAATTTGATCTAGCATGATGCATGAACCACTGAAATGCAGCCACTTCTGGGGTGGAACATAGCAGCACAGCACTGACTGTGATTTTCAGGAGGTGAATTAAAGAATAAGTCCTACAGGAGAAACTGGAGGGGAAAATCTCATTTTAACAGAAGTAATAATCCCACAAACAGAGGATCCAGGTAGAGCAATGGAATTAACTCCACCCCTGGTTTTGCCCTGGGGGTCTAATGAGATCACAGTTCCAGGGGGCATGGCTGAAGGCGTTAGCTCCCTCTGGTTTCCCATGCATCCTGACTGTGGTGTCCAGTGCAGTGTAATGCTACCTGCTCATCTTGATGGCTCCCCACTGCAGCTCCAGCAGGCCACCTCAGGACGGGCCTAAAGACTGAAATTTTCAGAAGGGCTCAGCATCCAGCTGCCACAAAAGAGTTTGGCAGGGTGGGAGCTCAGTCTCTAGAAAACCAATCCTTTGTTTGGGAGCTGAGCTCATTTTAAAAAACCTGTCTCCAGCTGTGCATAACAGAGAAACATCTGGCTATGCACCAAGGAGACCTTGTCTGCTGTTTGCTGGCTGTGCTGGACATTCTCTTGTCACTAACTGTCCTTCTGCATCTGGCTCTGGCCATGACCTACCACCTGCCTTGGTAACGAAGGCAGGAGCTTGGCAGAGACCAGGGCAGAGTAGCCAGTGGACTGAAAGGGTTCTCAAGGAGGAAAGTTCCTCTATTGATCTGCACTGTCTTCCTAATCCCCTTGTGCAGCCATAACAAGGAGGCAAATGTCTGATATCTGCAGATTGATTAAACACAAATCTGGTGTGAGACTCTCTTTTCCTTCCAGCCTGTCCCTGCAGACGCAGTCCAATTCCGGCTCAGGTATCTTGTGTTCTTGGCCTGCTGATCCAGCCTTGTATGTGCGGGTAGCGTCCTTGCAGCAGGAATGGACCAGACTTAAAATCTCCTCCAGATTCCTGACTTGGAATAACCAAAGATCCTGTCCCTTGATAAAGCTGTCCCAGGTTTTACACTGAGCCTGGTATAGGTGGATGTGGGATTTTGGAGGTGGAGGGGGTCATGCTGGGTGGATGGCCATGATTAATACAGCTCATCACTCAAGATGGATTGGAAGAGCTCCCACAACATCTGGGGTATCCTGGTAGGTGCTGTGACAGTCCTGCTAATTGGGCAGCTGTGTACTCAGCACTGCTTGGCGGGGGATCTGCACTGCACTCCAGGCCTCTCCGTGTCCCAACAACAGGGGTTGGGAACGTTGGGCAGGAGGTAACACCTTGTAGCATGCAACACTGACCCCTTTGGCCACTTACGGAAGTCCCATCTCCCTCTCCTCAGTAGGTGAGTGGGTAATGACGACAAAATATGGGGCTCATTAGGGATCAGTGAGGCAGTGATGAGCCCACACTTCTCCTGGTGGGCAGAAAGAATCAGCTCCCTGCGACAGGTACAGGAGCACTGCATTCACCTGGAGCACTCCCTGCTGCAGGGTGTCATTGAGGCCAGTAGCTTGGGCTGATTCCGAAAAGGACCCGATGTTCACAAGAGCATCTGCATTCATTGCCAGTAGGGCTGAGAGGCATGGCCTTTGTGCTCCAGGTCAGGTGCTGATAGCAATTTCTGCCACATGTCAGAAGGGAGGCATCCTTGGGACAGCTTTGCACTTGGGTGTAGCGGGAAGGGTACTATCAACGCTCACCTCCAAGGGGCCCATGATGCCAGCCTCCATCACCTAATTATTCAATTTCCAAACAATTCCCTTTGTGTGTTCTCCCCAGCTGCCCCTCATACATGGGAGGACAGCCCCATATGCTTCTGCAAAGCTGCCTCATTAGCCCTTCAAATCCCTCCTTAAAACTCACCTTTGCCATGACACCTAGAGAAAACTTGACACTGGCAAGGCTGCTGGCATGCCGAGCTCAGGGCCTGTCATGCTGACCGAGTGCAGTCTGTCTGTCTGTCTCTTGTCGCTTGTCTTATAGGCAGATTGCAAACTCTTTGGGGCACAGACTGTCTTTTTGTTTTGTGCCTGTACAGCACCAAGCTCATGAACATAAAATGGCCGTACTGGGTCAGATCTATGATCTCTCTGGTCCAACATCCTGTCTTCCAACAGTGGCCAATGCCGGGTGCTTCAGAAGGAACGAATAGAACAAGTCATCATCAAGTGATTCATTTTCTCAGCCATTCCCAGCTTCCAGCAGAGGCCAGGGACACTTTGGAACATGGTTTTGCATCCCTGGCTAATAATGGCCACTGATGGACCTGTCCTCCATGAACTTACCAAGTTCTTTTTCGAGAACCCTTCCCATAAAGGGAGCCCTGCTCCATGACTAAACGCTATGGTAATGCAAATAATCTTAGCCCTGAAGCCTCTAGCACTGGTGGGTGGCACAGCCAGGTGACTGGGGCAATGGACTGTTGATCTGAGGCCTGGCACAAGAATCAGATGGGTCCCTTGTCCCTCCCTATTGGAATATACCACCTAGGCCAGGGCAAAAGTATTTTGACTGCTGCTGTCCAGTTTCCCTCCCCGTCTCACTTGGTTTGCCATTTGCCTTGAAATGAAAGCCCCCCATGCCACTGACAGCCACACCCCAGCCTGTCACAGCCACTTAGCCTTGCCTCCAGTGCAACTGCTCTGGGAGCTAGTGTTATCAAGCAAGCTCGCCACGCCCTGCATGAGGGTGAGGTTACTCTGGGCTGTGGTGTTTGAGGACAGGCAGGGGTGGGGCTAGGAGAGGTAGGGGTGTGCTTTGGTTTTCCTTCTTGCTATACATTTTCTTTGCTAATGATCAGGAGCGTGCAAGGGGACTGGGGCAGGGTGGGGGAAACGCACAGGGACTGGGTGAGGGAAGAAACTTTAAAAGGCAAATGGCACACATCTACCGGAGATCTGAATACATGGGAAATGGGTGGGGAGGTGAGACCACCAGACAAGGTCTGATGAGGGGCTGTGCATTAGAAGTGCCTCTCTACTATTTACACCCGTGGAAGTCACTCCTGCTTTACACCAGGGCAAAGGGCTGGAGGGGCTGCTGAGTTTCGCACTGAAGGCGGAGGGCAGGACAAGACAGCAAGGAGGCAAGCAAAGGAGGGGCAGAGGAAGGAGTGTGAGGGGTCCAAAATGGATGGAAGAGGCAAACAAGAAGCCCTGATCTGGCAGCTCCCCTGGGTTCTCTGCCATTTGTGAGAACCTGCCCCCATTGTTTGCGATGGGCTGCAGCAAACTTGGATGGGCATCACCTCTACCCAGGACCCAGAGGGAGAGGACTCTGGAGTCCCCTACAGTTGCCTCAGCTCACAGGATCGATGGGGACAGGAGACCTGAGCAGGGAAGCTTTAGCACAAGTGACCAAGCCCCATTCTCTCAGGAACCCCCAATAAGAGTCCCAGCCTCTGCTTTCCCCAGGGAGGACACCTTGTGGGAAACCCAGACAGCTCAGCAGCTGAGGAAACCAGACCCAAGGAGAAGCCACAGGTGGGGCTGTTGAATTCCAGTCCTCTAGGGCTGATGGAGCTACCTGGACTCACACGAGTTGAGGAGCCAGCCTCAGATCTCCCTTAGGATCCCTACAACACTTCCATCTCAGTGCAGTGCATTATTACTAATTAGAGATGGTCAGAAAAGAGGGGTTTTCCCAGGGAAACTATTTTTTGTTGGAAAAACCTTTGTTTTCACAAAAAAGCAAAAGTTTTCAAGCAAGCCGACGCCTTCGGCCAAAATCACCATTTGCCAGCAACCCAGTTTTTCACCCCCACCCCAACAGTTTGGATGCATAGCTGAATGCAAACGGGTTTTTTTCCTTGTAAGTTGTTTCTGGGGCAAACTGGCCTATGCAGTTCAGAATACCTCCAAGGCCAGTCAGAGCTGCATCATCTGACTTCAGCTCTGGGAGGGGTCCAAGGTAATCAATCCTATGTCCCTTCTGAGATGACTGTGACATCAGCTCCTGAGTCAATTTTAAAGTCATTAACCTTGCCAGCAATATTCAGTTTCAGTAGTTGTGTCTGCCTCTGGTCCCCCACCCTAAGGGCAGCACAGATGTATATAGCAGAGAATCCCTTGTAGTACTGTCCCAAGGGGAGGGCTGAGTCCCATTTCCCCACCTGATGCTAGGGAAACAGACTCTGTGTTGCCTGTGGGCATTTGCTGTCAGAGGAAGGTAGAGAGGAAGGACAGCCGAATGGTTTGGGTGCGACCCTGGGAGATCTGGGTTCAATTCCCTATCCTGCCCTTGAACAAGTGTCTCAGTCTCTCTGTTGCTTGGCTGTAAAATGTGGATAATAGCACAGTCTGGGGCAGGGAGTGGTTAGCCCCTGTAGATAACTAGCCGGGATTGAATACAGATGACCATGGTCCAGGGCAAACCAACATCCCACCCCCCAAAGATCCCTTGTGTTATTCCTAGTTACCCATCCCTTTCCCTGTATTTGCAGGCTCTGGAGTGTGTAAAGGGCCCTTTGTGGCATGCAACTGTTTTGGTTAATCCATTTCACCCATCCCTACCCATCACAGTGCATGAGTTAGGGCTCAGCCCCTGGAGTTTTTCTGAAGGGCCCAGGCACCCATTTCAGCAGTCCCAGAAACTAGAGATGGGGCAGAGCTGCACAGTTCACACACCGATCTGAATTTCCCTGAGGTTCCACTGTATTTGGAGCCAGGAGCCTATACAAGGGCCTGACCTTCTTCCGGCACACTGCCGCTGTTCCCACTACCTGATGCCCTCCTCTGCTCTGTACAGCCTGGCTACAGAGACCTGCACTGGGCTTGCTGTCAGATCAGCGCGTGCCAGGCAGAAGCCAGCCGTTTTGCACCAACTTGGGAAAAGCTCCCTCTCAACATGGAGCTTCAAGCACTGCACAAAGGTGACATCACTGACAGCCAATTGGAGAGCTCCAATTGTATCTGGCGTTGCCATGGAAACGGTTGTGCTGTTACATCATGCCAGAATTGCTACCTCACCGCAGGATCCTGGAGGCGGAGGGCCTAGGGTCGCAAATGGCTTGGGTGGACAAGCAGGTGGAAGGCTCCACCATGCCGTTTGCTGGCCTGGAGAACAGGCTGAGGCCCACATCTGCAAGGGTTGAAGTCAGTGGGAATTTGGCACCTTGATACTTTCAGGGAGCAGTGCCTGAGTCCTTACCCATCCTGAGAACCCACACTCACTCCCCTTCCCAGGGGGACTCCAGCTTCCTCCCTTGAGTTTCTCTGTAAGACCTTCTCTGTCCTACTATCCTTCCCCTAGAAGGCCACACGTATCTCCTTATGTCCCAGGTGCAGTTCAGAAGCTACACCTGAAGATGTACCTGCTGGGACTGATGGATTCTGAGCAAGAGTTCAGAGCTGGTGCCAAATATTTCCTCCAAGTGGGACTCAGATGGCCTGAAATGGAAATTTCCCCAATGGCTAGACCCTTCCCTATGCCAGACATAATGATGGGTCCTGGAGGAAGATGAGCAAGCTCTGCTGCTGGAGATGGCAGTACCCTGTGTCCGCGTGGAAACGGCTGATCCAGACACATTGCACCCTCTTTGCTTCCACTTCTTTTTGTCCTTAACCCAGAGGTCTGCAAGCTCTTTGGCTGCCCCCTTACGGCTCCAGGCCCACCCCCTGCCACCAGAGGACCCTGCAGGTGGCCCACTCCTTGCTCTGGAGTCCCCTTCAACTGGGGGACCCTACTCAGCTTCCCCCACCAGGATGCTATACCCATTGAGGCTCCCAAAACTCTTGGTTATTGAAGGCATTTTAAAAAAACAGCTCTTCTTATCTTTTGGGTTGCTGACCCTGTCTTAATCAAACCACCTCCACCCACAGATCTCTGACTGTTCTTAATGCTCAAGGCCACTAGAGAGCAGCACGGCTCCAAGAACAGAGCCAGCCTGCTGTTGCTTTCCAGTAAACGGCACAGCTGGGAACTGGCCCAAGGTAACACCCTGAATTGTGGCTTCAGTTTACCATTAAAGGTGCATTTAATTATAACCCAGACACTGTATCCCAGGAGAGTTACCACAGGCATGGCAGAGACCAGGTGCATTATAAATATATAGGATATCCCAGTTTTCAGCTATGGACTTACCCCTGGCTTTAGCATCCAAACCAAATGGACTTACCTGGGGTAGCTGGTACACAGCTGTTCTGGAGCAGGGGAACGGGCCATATAGTTTGGTCTCCTGCTTCTAGCAGTGGATGCTTCTGAGGTGGTGTCATTGCTTGTAATACGCCTTTAACCAGGTCCAGATAAAGACATGCTGAGGCCATAAGCTATGTCAAGATTCAGAGGCCCCATACCATAAAAAATAAAGAGGAAAAAAAGTGTATTAGATTATAACAGAAAGGATCATGAAAAAATAAATGATAAACTGCTATTCCTGCACATGTACACAAGCAAAGATGCAATGAAAAACAGCTAAATAAAACATACACCTTTCAAAAAGTCTTATTTGCATTATCAAATACCTTATGATAAAGCTTCTGAGTTATCTCCAACATATTTAGAGGCCCCTCATAATATGAGGCCCTAAGTCATGGCTTACTTAGCTTGTGCCTAAATCTGGCACTGCCTGTAACTGTGCTTGGAGATCCCAGCAGTCAACCGTTGTTGGAGGATGTATATTATATGCTAGTTTGGAATCTAGGTGAGGTTTGTAAATGAAATCCTCCCTTCTCCCCCAATGGTAACAAGGCATTCCACAAGGGGTTAAACTCCCCCACCCCCCACACCCATTGACAGTGCCCTCACATTTTCAGGGGGGCACCAGAGTCATTCAGAACATCAGGGAGTCCAGGAGGCTGATGTGCCAATGAGGAGATTCCACGGTCCACGGCTAACCAGCAACAGTGGACATTTTAATTCTCGCTGCAGAGTTAGTGTTCATGTACAGATTGAGTGTGGCCAGTTACCACAATGCTGGGTATAAATGAATGTAATAACCCTGCCAGTGAGCTCATGAAGGTATGGAGAGATTTGCCCAAAATCACTTGGCGAGTCAGTGGGAATGGAACCCAGGGGCCCTGAAAACTGGTCACCTGCTTGTTACCACTAGACGACAAAACCTCCCAAAAGGGGAGGTATCCGAGGTTCCTTTTGTGACCAATTCAGAATCCTATCCCATCTTAATGATATGCAACTGAGATGGCACTGGGCAGATGCTATTTCTTTTCCCCAGGCCCATAATTAACTAGAGAGCTTGGAAAGGAAATATTTCCTGGGAAAGGCGCATCGGGAGCAAGCCGTTTCCTTGGTAACGGATTCTGCAGCTGGAGCAGAAAGAGTGAAAGTAGCAGCCTTCCTGTATGGATTGGCAGCAAGGATGGCAACCGCTGCCTTGGGGAAAGGTGAAGTGACAGAACAAGAAGGGTAGGGAGACAACTCTAAGGAGATGGAGCCACCGCACCTGTACAGGAGTCATCAGCCGAAAGCAAAGGTTGCAAGGGTGAGGAAAGCAGAGAGCAATGATGAGGCCCCAGAATCAGAAACTTCATTGCAATAATACAGGTAGAGCCAAATGTCACAGTCCCAGTGCCCCGAACACCCTGAATGTACCCACATGGATGCACAGATGCTGCCTCCTGGTTCACCCTCAGCTGCCACAGGCATTTTCCTCTATTCTTCGAATTGTGACTTTCATTAGGACTTTGGAGGAAGGCGTGACATCAACCAACGTGGTGCATGATCAACCTTCAACAACAAGCCCGAAGACAGGTAGTAACTGGGGATGTTCCGCTGAGTTCAGACACCAGAGATTTCCAGTCCTCTAGCAAACCCTCAGAATCAGAGATTTCAAAGAGAAAAAGCTGGCATTTGAGATGGGGAAGGGTGTGGCCAGATGGATGGATCAGACACAGCTTATCTTCAGCCCTGTTGGAGCATGTCGGAGAAAGAAGGGGCAAATTACTTCCGAGCATCTCAACAGTGTATAAGTTACACCTGAAGTGATGCTATCATGTTATCTGACAGAGGAGCAAAGAGGGAGACATTTGCTGGCTCACTTTTCAGGTACATGAGTCAAGAAATCAGAATGGACTCCCAGGAAAAGCAAATGGTCAGAACTGAACAGTTTATTTGGTTGACTGCTTCCCAGGGCCATGTGACAAGGGACCCAGCTAACACAGCTCCAGGGAGCTTTTAACAGCACATTTGCTCCTCCACATCTAGACAACAGCAGTATAGAGAAAATAAACAAGGAGTCTTGTGGCACTTTTAAAGCCTTAACAAAAATAAATTGGTTAGTCATGAAAAGTGCCAGAGGACTCCTTGTTTGTTTTGCTGAATTAGACAGACACAGCTACCCCTTTGGAACTTGTCAGCAGTATAGGTGTTAGGGTGGAGTTCTTGGGGGACTCTGGGTTCCAGCATCTAACCCACGTTAATCCAGCTTGGGTCTTTGTTCCCCTTTAGCAGCTAGACACAAAGAGGCTTGTAGGGGCTTGTCTACACAGACACACTCTGGGAAAATTAACCTGAAGGCACTAAGGTGTAAATTTAAGTGGATTAGTTAAACCCCAGTAAGCTTGTGTG
Organism: Pelusios castaneus; assembly: GCA_007922175.1. Classification (NCBI taxonomy): domain Eukaryota; kingdom Metazoa; phylum Chordata; order Testudines; family Pelomedusidae; genus Pelusios; species Pelusios castaneus. The sequence goes on along the minus strand of ML685882.1, from coordinate 277,632 downwards.
GACACTTTTTTTTCTCTCAGAATCATAGTAACCTTCTGTTTAGTTTATTTCAGTGAACTCAGCTAAACCAAATCATGGCCATTTTCATTCTGAATAAGAGGGTCCCCCCGGGGGTTTATAATCCAGTTTAAAATGTAATTCCAATAAACATTCCTGTCCCCATGTAGACAAACCCAAAGTCTGCTACTGCCTCCCAGATAATGGGTCTGGGCCTTCAGCTTTTGGATTCAAAGGGCCCCATGTCTACCTCTATAGACAAACCCACCCTTAAGTTGTCTTTGCAAGTAATGCAAGCCCAGATTTGTTTGCCATCCGGACACCATGTGGATCTATTGTCAATAGACAAGCACCACTTGTACCGGTGCAGAGCTTACTTGTACAGCACCACTTGCAGGGTTACTGTCTCCATAACGGACTCTGTGATTGTTATGGGCAGGTCTGTTTACTCAGTCTGGCACAAGGACCTTCTGCTGCCTCAAGTTACTTTCTGTCCCAGTCATATGCCCCGCAACAGAACTTTTTACTTTAACTCTCCCCTTTGGACACTGATTTTTTTTCTAATATCAAGCAACCATTTAATTCAGGAGAGCCTTTTTCTAGACTCAATAGCTTGTTCAGTCCTTACCTCTAGGCCCTTCTCTCTACTGCATCACAATCCTTTGCCATGCTGCCTGCTACACTCTCACCCCAGCTAAGCTTAGTTCTGCTCCGCTCCAGGCTTGCTTCATGGACTGTGTGTAGCCCACATGTTCTGCCACCTATCTCCTGCACTCCCAGCCAGTTACCTGGGGAGAAGGGCTAAACCAAGCACAGGTGCAGCCTTAAAGGGCCATGTCACTCCAGGACACAGGTTCATGGATAATTCCTGATTAATTTCCCTGAGCTGCTGTCTCTCCCTGACACACACAACTTTTTTTTTTTTTCTTCCGGCTTGACTTTAATAATTGCTGCATTTCCAATGTAGGCAGCTCTCTAAAAGGCACTAATCACAACTGGAATGAACTGGAGCTGACATGAGCTGAGATTTCAGGGTGGGGATGGGGAAGTACAATGCAAGGCTACGAACGGTAGATGTTCAGCCAGCGGAATTGCACTGGCTTGGTATCCTCTCCCAGCTAGTCACTTCATTTGAATGCGAGGAGTTGCCTGGAAACACTCCCAGCACTGCCTATCTCCAGTCTGGCACCTTAGCAAAGAGGAATTTGGTATGGGGAAGAGTCAGTGGCGACTTTTGGGGTAGACAAAGCAGGCCCCCACCTAGAACCCCAAGCAGTAAGGGGCCCCATCCCCATTACTCAGTGGACAGCAGGGGCAGTCATCTGCTTTGCAGCAGGAGGAGGAGCTGGCCCTGGGGATGGGGCTGGCAGTGGAGAGCTAGGGCAGTGGGGCAGAGGGAGGGGGGCTGCAAGAGGGTGGGGCCAGCAGCAGAGAGCTGGAGCCATGGGTGAGGCAGGGAGAGGAGCCAGAGGACCATGGCAGGGAACCTATAGGGGGCCCCACAATGGACCTTTGTTTAGGGCTCCAGATAGCCTAAAGCTACCTCTAGGAAGAGTGGCCGAGGAGGTGGGCCTAATGGGAAAGCCCTGCTGTGTGTTTATAAACTGCTCCAGGAATCCAGTGAAAGGGGAAGGCTACATTTGGGGCTCGTTCTCAGTCCTAGATAAAGGAAGTGGTTGGGGTGGCATTGGGGTCAAATTTTCTTCTGGAGAGTGTCAGAAAGGCAGAGCCGTGTGTGCACTCGCTTTCACAAGGCAGCTGACCCTCCTGATTTCATAATGAGATCTGGGGTTTTCCTTAAAGCCCCAGCTCCTGTAGTTCTAAGATCATGCAGGAATCTCAGCTTCCTTTACAAACCACCGTCTGTTTCTGGCCCTCCTGGCTGAGGGGAAGAGCTTGAAGACATAACTTGAATCCATTGGAAAGGCTCAGAAACGAGAAGGCAAACTGGAGTTCCATCTTCATGGCTATGTGCAAAATCTCATGGCTTTTAACCCACTTTCATGATTTTAGGGTCTGACTCATGATTTTCAAATGCTTGGGGATGGCAATTCTGGGTCTGTTTTCCCAACACCAGCCTCCAGCTTTCCACTCACATTTTATCTGTGGTCACTCTTGCAGGCCACTAAGGCTGTGGACTGCAATGCCACCTGTTAGGAATTAGTGTGAAATGGGCATCCTAATCCCCAACCACAGTTTCAGGACTCCCACCACTGAGCACCTGGGAATCAGCCTGCTGGCAGGCCATGCCCTGATCTAGGCCTGCTGGCCATTGATTGCTGGGAATTCCCAATACAGACAAGGCCAGAGGTAGGAAAAGAATCTAGGTCATTAAGAGGAGGTGATACAGCCATACACTGTGTCTGGATTTATTTTTCTTTAAAGAACATTGTAGCTATTCCAATGAAGAGTGGGATGAACAATCTTCATGCTTCAGGGCATCATTATCTGTGAGGGTGGGGTCAGGAAGGAATTTCCCACGTTCTCATAACCCCGCCTAGTACAGCCATGCAGTGCCCAAACATAGTTTTTTTGAACCCAGTACAAACTTGTAACATGGCCCCCTCCCACATACATACCACAATCCTGGTTAAGTGTACCCTTTCCCACCCCACCCCCTACCCATATGGGAGCCCTGCAGCCATCCTGGGTGCCAAACAGATCAGCCACTGCCAGAGGCAGAATTTCAGACTGGGTGGTCCCCTGGTCTGATCAGGCACTGCAAGGAACTGGCAGAAACCAGCTGTATGATTTCTGTTTAATCTACTTCAGTAGTCTTCATGCATCTGAAAGAGGCTTTATAAATGATGCCATAGCTAGAGCCAATGCTGCTGGGGATAGAAAATTCCCCAGCTCAGGGGAATCCCCAGGAGAGATTTTCTTGATCTCCCAAAAGCTAATTCTGTCTGTCAGTCTGATTTAATCACTACCTCACTGTTGAAGCCTGTTGTGTAATTAGGGGTATTTTTAAATCTAATTATATTGATTCCACTTTACTACAACTGCATTTGTTGTCTCCTGCTGCAGAAGATTCGAGATGGTTTTAGCTGCTATGTTGCTCCAGGCTCCTAATGTCAGAGGGTTTGGGAGTACTTTTTAAATGTAAGCCTTGGAGTTACTCTAGTGACATCTCTGTACCAGGCCTACCTGTTTGGGATGTGGTCATAGCGGGTCAGTATTGCAATGGCTATCTCCCTAAGTACCTAACCAGCCCCATCACCACCTCAGAGCCATCAATGGATTTTACCATTTCAGCAGCCCTGAGAGGTAGGAAATATTATCCCCATATTACAGATGGGGAAACTAAGGCCTTGTACACACTACAAAGTTATCATACGGTAAGGCTCCTTACCGCGCGATAACAGTGAGAGCGTACACACACCAATGCTTCTTGTTGCATGGCAACAGCCCTCTTGCCGCACAACATGTAAACCACCCAAACGAGGGTGGTAAGGCTTACCATGGAACAGTTGTTCCGTGGTACAGCCTGTGTATACGCTTCTTGCATTATTGACAGCCTCCGGAAATGTCGCAGAGTGTCAATCGAGGGCACTCTGGGACACCGGAGCTGTCAAATATGTCAATTTCACTGCTCTAGCTGAGCAGTGAAATTGACTGTTATGGGAGCTGCCAGGTTCGGTGGCTCCCTGGACTGAGCTGGGGGCTTCGCATGGCGGCAGGGGCAAGCGCTGCAGCTCCCACCGTCACCCGAAGCCCTGCAGCCCTTAGCTCAGCCCCGGGGCTTCGGGTGGCGGCGGGAGCCCCTGCCGCCACCCGAAGCTCTGGGGCTGAGCTAGCGGGCTGGCTGTGGGCAGTGCATGGTGGGACAGGTGCCCACCATGCACTGCTCTTGTATCGCAAAGGAGCGTTCACACGGTGAACGCTCCTTTACGATATAACCAGCAGGAGTGTACACACCAAAGCGTTATATTTATAGTGCTTTCCTTGTCCTGCAATAGCTTTTATTGCAGGACAAGTTTCTAGTGTGTACATAGCCTCAGGCACAGTGCAGCTTAAGTAACCTGTCCAAATCACACAGAGGACATGTGGCTGAGCTGGGAATAAAATCCAGGTCTCCTAGTCTTGTGCAAGTGTCCTAACCTTTAGATCACACTTCCTACCCAATACCCAGGCAGTGTCCTCTCCAGTATCTTGATTGGAAGTTTGTCAGCCTTCAAAGAATCCACCTCAGGTATATGCTAAGCCTGAGGCTCATTGAGCCAGGATTTAGGGAGTGCAGTCCACATGTATGGCTACCCCAGCCACTCACAACACATGTGCAGCTGATTAAAGGACGTGTGTTTCAACATGGTGCACAATTGGCCAGTGGAACTCATGGCTACCAGATCTCCTGGAATCCAAAAGCTTAGTAGAATCTCCACTAAAAGGGAACAGGTTTTTATGTGGCTAATAACATTCCAAATTATAACTGAAAGGAATAAGAAAGGAATTGTTTTAGAAGTGATAAAAACTCCCCTGCTTCAGGGCAGAAGCTCTGATCTCTGACAAAGAGGGGTTGGCAAGAAACTTTCCCAGGGGGCAGGTTATCCCATAACTGCCTTCTGTGGGGTTTCTTGTCCCTTCCTCAGCAACAGCTGTGGGCAAGAAATTGGTCTGATCTAGGATGCCAGTTCCTAGCAGGTCTCAGTGCCTTCCCTTAAGGTTCTCCCTGTACACAGGCAGGACCTGGATGGGAAAGAAAGAGCTCCAAGGAAAGTTCAGTATAGATGATGACTTGCTGGTGATCCATGAATGAGTCTTTCTTCTGAGGTAGCACTGACCTATACGCCAAAGTAATACCTCCCTCCCCCCCCGAGGGACTGCCCCTCTCTGAGTCAAACTAAACCGAACAGGAACAAAGCACTATTATTCTAGATTAAGAATATCCACACGTAGAGTTAATCGGGAGTAGCTATTCTAGAATAATTCCCCATGTGTAGACAAACCCTAGAGGCAGGGAGGGAGGGGGAAGAGGAGAAATGCAGGGCCTTTGGTGTGGGGAAGGGGGGGGGGGGCACAGAAGCCTTTACGGGAGAGGAGAATGGGGGAAAATAGAGTTTCTGGCATGTAGGATGACCAGATGCTCCAACAGGGACAGTCCTGATATTGAGGCCTTTTCACACATGCTATCCAGTCATCCTACTGGCATGTGGTGGAGAGGAGACTGGGAAAGCACACAGAGGGGTACATGGGTGACACACAAAGCTCCTGGCATGTGAGATAGGGTGGGGGGGTTGCAGGGAGTCCCTGAATTAGAGGGGGACAGAAGCATGGCACACATGGATCTTGTGCAGGTGGACTGGCGGGTTACAGAGGTTATGCTATGTGTTCTGAACTCAGCCTATACAAACTATGAAGCGTGGGGGGCCCCCTAGGGAATTACCCTTTAGTGTCTTGACACCAATTAACAATCTCCCTTCTGGATCATCGCCTTTGGAAACAACCCGGAGAAGTCGGGCCCACTTGGTTTCTGTTCAGACCGAGATTGGATCACATGCCGTGGGGGAAGCTCGTTCTCGGTGTGCTTTGGCTCCCGTTGACCTCTGGCCTGCCACAGACATATGGCGTCAGCTCCAAGGTGAGCTGCCACTTCCCTGTTTGGCTCTGTGTGGTTTGACTTTCAGCACAGAGCTAGATCTCCCTGGGAAATTCCCACTACCAGGAGATTTTCACCCCACCTCGCTGCAGGCCAGGATCCCAGCAGCTGCTTTGTGCCTTGTGGTTCAGATTCTGGAAGACGCTAGCTTGGAGCTAATCCAGATTTGAAGGTAGGAGGAGAGCACAGTGTGGAAGGCTGAACTGACTGCAGGATGCACTCTGGGACCTACAGGCCAAGTGCTGTGTGCTCATTAGCTCTACAGGAGCTGCACTGCTCCACACATCTGCGGCCACATCCACATTACAGACCATGCCTGATGCAAGCTGATAAAGTTAGCATAGTACGCACTTGACTGCTTGCACCGGCTCTGCACTTACTTCCCAGGAATCCTTGTGGCAATGCAAAGCATGCTGCGCCACACACGTAGGTATCCCAGTGTGCCACGCACTACCATTGGGCGCTGGGCCTTCTGAGAACATTTTGCAACGTGTGCTGGGATAGAAATGACTCATCCAGGGATCTCTGGGACTTAGGGATCACATGCCCAGCATGCAACTTGCAAACCAGGCCTTGCTGCTTCTGCGGCTTGGCTTGCAGAGGGGCTTTTTGCCACCTATTGGTATTTCTTCCACGGGGGACAAAATAACTGCACTGCCTTGGGATGAGGTGTTAGCACTGCATGGATCCGTGTGCAGTGCTTGAGGGGTAGAAGCTGAAACTGAAGCAACCGGGCCAAGTGATCCACCATCCAGGCTGTCTCTTTCATGCAGTCAATGAAACGTGTTGCACCCTAATTCACTCTGAAGTCAGGGTGACGATTGGTGGAGTTCCCTCTGACATCACAATGCCCTAGGACTGCAGACAGTGCCTTACTGCAGGTGAAAGCCCATCCTGTGAATCCCAGTGATGATGGAGCCTGCAGGCATTTGGAACAAAAGGAGGTCTCTGCCATGCTGGTAGCTGATCCCATCGCTTTGCGCTGACTCCACTGACTTTCTAAGCTTCAGAGTGATGCACGCAGCAACAATCCTGGAATCCCATTGTAGAGTGTGGCTGGTCCCCGTTGCCCTCTTATGACTCCTGTCACAACACAGCCTGGCAACACTTATTGGAACTCCAGAACCTTGGTTCCCAGCCAGGGGGCAGATCCATGGACATTTGAACCATGCTCTGAATAGCAGCTGAGGGGGTGATCCTAGGGGCACCATGGTAAGGAGCAGTCAGATGCACAGAGGGATTTAGGCACCTGACTCCCACTGACATCAAAGGGCCTTAGATGCCTAAATACCTTTGCAGATCTGAGCCCACAATCCTAGGGACTGATCCTCAGTTACACAAGGCCTCTTTACGCCACTCCGGTAGTGTAAAGGGACCTTAAAGTAGGCAGAGATGGCTCTCTCAGGTTCCCCCTGGCACAGAACTGGCATGAGGCTTCTGCACCAGCCCCTGGGGAAGGGGATTAGGGGCATGACCAGAATGCACTGATCTATGGCTCTTCTCAGTTCTCTAGAGCTTATAGAGACCATGCCAAAGGGAGGGTAAGTTACTGCAGCCTTGAGGCAGCTCTAATTTGCACCAGGGCCTGATCAGGCGCCTGCATGGCCCAGAACACAGGGAGCACAAGCTGGCTTCCCTACCCCAAGCAGGACAGGAGTAACTGAGAATCAGCCCCACAGGACTCTGTTTGTTAGCCCCACAGAGTGCAGCACCTGAAGTGTCCTGCCAGGCCCAAGAAGAAATAACAGCATTCCCCTGTGGGTGGGGCCCAAACAAACCTGGAGGAAGAAGACAGAAAGCATTAAACATGAGTCCAAAGCCGGCATGTTTCTATGTATCTGCAGACACATACAAAACAAGGCCAAAACTCTTGCAGCCCCTCCCTCTGTCCTAAGCAGCATTGCTAGAAGGCCAGGGAGAGGCGTGACTCCCCAGCTCAGCTAGCAGAGAAGCAAGCCAGACCCACCTATTTATAAGCCACACGTGTGGGGTGGAGTGGTGGGAACTGAATTGCCTCATCACCTGGCGCCTTCTCCACTCCTCCCAAGCCCGGAGGGTTTGTGGGCCGTGGACACCTTGCCCCCAGACCTCCAGTCGACTCCACAGCCACACCACCGTGAAGAGTTATTTACCATTAAGCACTATCACAGAGTGCGGGGCTCCAGGAAATGATGTGGGTGCTTCTGCATTTTGGCTGTGTGCTCTCACCTCAGAGGCTGCTGTGCTGGAAATTCCCAGCCAGGGCCGCTCAGCAGCTGCAAAACCCTGGGTTTGCTCCTGGGTGACTTGGCTGGGGAGGAAAAGCAGAACACAAAAAGCAGAAATTGGTGGCTGTCCATCTGCCTGCAGGGCCATCACGTGCAGGGAGTGGAGCAAAAGGCAGCCAAGCCAGCAATCTCTGAGCCACAGCAAGGATGGCCTAGCAGCTAATGCCTGCCTAAATAGCAGTGGTGGCATTCACATTCCAGTACCACCTAGACACCTAATGCAAATGATGGTCCCTTTGTGCCAGCATACAGTCACATAATGAGTGAGCAGTAGCCCCTGTCCTGAAGTAGGACAGTCCAGTGGTTAGGGTACCAGGTGGGGAATTAGATCTGTTCAGTTCTCTGCTCTATGGGCAAGTCCCTTAGCCTCCCTGTGCCTCATTTTCCCATCTGTACAATCGGTACAAGCCACAGGGAGCCCAACCTGTCAGAGCTGCTGGCAGGGCAGGGGGTAGCTATGTAAAGGTTGTGAAAGAAGCTGAGTTCTTGCAATGAAGAGCCTACAGTCTAAATCATGAAAGAGTGGGAGAGGAGGATTAGCAATTGTTATCAGCATAGATTGTTTTAGCTATGGGGCAGGGTGGGCAAGTGCCCCAGGCCCTGTGCTGGGGGATGGCCCCCACGCTGGGGTGAGCCTGCGTTGTCCGGTTGGGTGTTTCAAATTTCCTGTGCCAGCCAGCCAGCCACAGGTGAGTTGGGGGGGCCGGAGCAGTAATGAGGGGGTTGGGGAAGTGTGTGGGATGAGGACCGAGGAAAGGAGGCAGCAGGGGATCAGTGATGCGGTTGCGCTGGCAGCCAACCCTGGGGGGAGGGGCGATGGCCAAGTGGTGGGGGTGTTCCGGTGGCATGGCTTGGTAGAGGTGGGGGGCCGGGGGCAAGGCTGGGGGCATCCACAGGCCCACAGAGAGGTGCCTGGGTAGGCAAGGGGCAGGAGGTCGGTGGGGGGACCTGCAGCAGGGCCCAATGGGGGGAGGCAGGGACCCCATGAGGCCGAGGGGGGGGCAAAGGCAAGGATGGGTGTCCCCACAGCATGGAGGGCCCCATTCTTGACTTTTGCCCAGGGCCCCATATTAACTAAGACCACCCGTTGAGTATCAGCCCTGTTTTCCTGAAGGCCAGACTCAGCCCCCATTGCTCTGGGGAGGTAACTTGCTCCACTCCTATTAAAGGGCTACTAGGAGGCCTGATGAGCCACAGAATCTCCGGGGGTTGAACCCATGTTCTCAGCAGTGTGAAGCCTCTATTCCCCTGAGCCATTCAGTCCTTGCTTGTGTCCCTTATAAAGGGAGACTAAGGCAGGCCCCACATCTCTCTGGTTTTGTCTACACTGCACTTGAAACCTGGATCTGCGAGACCTGCACTTGTGGACTCAGTGTTTCCAAGTCCGAGCTCATTAAACCTGGCTTTCCAATTTCCGGACCCTTGTCTGACAGCCACGTGAACGCCTCTCTACTGCACTACACAGACTTTCTGACTCGGGGCTCTATCTTGACCTGCATCCACACTGCAAAATGGCAGGCCTTGGACCTGAGTCAAAGCAGGACTTACGCGCTGACTTCCCTCTCTACCAGCGTTGTAGGAGCCAATTTTCAAGTGCTTGCTGATCTGCCTGTGGATCCGACGGGCTTGGGCTGAAACCTGAATCAGAGCCTGGGGTTAGCGACAGTGCGGAGATAACCTCAGCATCTAAGCGGTCCCAGATTTATCAGCACCAGCAGCTCACAAGAGGGAAGGCCTGTCTAGAGGTTCCAGGGAGCAATGTCTCTGAAAATGCAGTGGTGGTTGAACTGGAGTGTGGTGGGGAGCACAGTAGTTTCTTTCCCACGAAGGATAACCCCTCCCCCCACAGTGAGTGCCAGGAAAAATCCCTCCCTCTGCACCACCACCCCCGTTCAACCTCCTATTAACCTTTCTAGACAGGGCTGGAAAATGCTCTCACTATGGCCGGGCATGGGGGCGGGCCTGAGCCATAACCCCAGACCCAGACACTCCTGAATTTAGAGAGAATTTGGCTTCAGCTGCCTGGTAAAATCTTGAACTCTAGATTTTACCAGCCTACTTGACTGTTTCTGATTCCCTTTAGACTGGCACTTTTGACCTGCCAGATTGGGCTCCTGCCATAAAATGGCCCCTGGGGAGGGGCAGGTAGAAGGCAATGCAGGTGGTACTGGGAATGGCACAGGTGTCCTGGATCATCCGGATTGCTGAGCGTGCAGAGCAACCAAAGCTACTGAAAATGCATCATTTACTGGAGTTTCTTCTCATGCCCCAAACCCAAGCAGTTGTATCACATGAGTTGATTCGATTGTCCTTTGTGGCCACCGAATCCTTATGTCTTGTCAGTTTCTGCTCTTTGGCCACCCACTAGTGCCCTTTCTGCTTTTGTGGTTAATTTCACTCTTACCCACATTGATCATTATCAATTGTAATTGGTCTGCTTTCTCCACCGAGAACTCTGCATCATCTTTAGTTTCAGTTGTTTGCTTGTTACAGTATGAGATGGGCGAACTATGTACAGTGGTTAAAACAGTCTGAAAAAAACCCGAGGGTCGCTCGTGACTCCAGCTGAAATAAATTTTCATGTGCGTGGTACAGGAGTGTTCACAGTGAACCCTGCAGTGACTCAGCTTGGTCATTTTTTTTTTCAGGCTTCCAAACCATAACAACACCATCCACTTGAAGCACCGATTATATCCAAAACAAACAAGGAGTCCTGTGGCACTTTTAAAGACTAACATATTTATTTATTGCACGAGTTTTCATGGGAAAAAATCCCACTTTGTCAGATGCTTTGAAGATGGGGAACTTGCAGAATGGGAGGAAAATAAATGCAGGGAAGTGTATGACAGGATCAGGTCAGGCTGTAACAGCAAATCAAAGAGGATGTTTAGATTCAAACACTGGGGAACAGCATACAGAGGAAGGTGAGGTCAAATCACCTGTTCAGCGAGAAAAAAAATCTGTAGTCCCCATTTAACCCTGAGGCAACGGAGTTGAATTTACTTATAAGTTCCAATTCTTCAGTTTCTCTTTGAAGCTGCCATTTGTTATTAATTTGTTTGAGCACAGCTGTTAACAAGTCATCAATGCAGTGAGCCGAGAGATTGAAGTCTTCCCCTATTGGTTTTTGAATGTTGTAATTTCTGAGGTCAAACTTGCGTCCATTATGACATGAATTGCACATGCTCTTCTGTGGCCGTGATCGGAGCTAGGTAAATAACCGATGTTTCATTTCACTGGGTAATTTCCAAATGTCAGAAAAAATTGCTTCAGATTTGACTGAAGAGAATTTTAAAAAAAATTTTCAGTTAATCAAAAAGAAAAACAAATTAGTTTCAGGTTGAACAAAGCATCTCACTTCAATTGCAACCAATTTGCAACATTTTTTACTTCAAAAGAAATTAAAGAAAAAATTTGAAACTAAAACTCATTTCCAATAGAAAAAATTGAAAAATTAACTGCTTCCGTTTGAAAATGTCCACATGAAACTTCAGTTATTTCAGATTTTGGAAAGGGTTTGTATTTAGAAATGCATGATTGGGTGGAATCAGTAATAGTTCATGACCTGTTTTAGTGTCATGAATTGACCCTTTGGCTTTTTTTTTTTGCAGATTGGCAAGTGTCAGCTCAAAACTTTTGCCCAGCTCTTATGAAATGAGGTGTGTCACTATGCTGTCTGAATTGCACAGGGCCCACTGCAGTGATTTGTAAACTTTTTTCTTTTTCCCACTTGAAACAAAAATTTATGCCCACGCCCCAACAACTGCATCTTTGAGCAATACATTCCACTCTTTTGGTGGTGGCAACAGGAGGTGCCTAGACCCAGTGCATGAGTCTGCGACCCAGTGCTGGATCCCAACTCCTGGTTTGAAAACCACTGGCCTGCTGAATGCAGAGAGAATCTGTGTAATCAACTGCGAGTGCATGTGCATGAATTGCATCTCTCTGTGTAGGCGCTGTGTGTCACTCTTTGGGTGTTGTACTGTGTGGTATGCACTGTACGAATGTGTGCGTGTTTTTATCATTTGTTACTCTTTAAAAGTGCCACAGGACTCCTAGTTTGTTTGGCTGAACTAGACTGACAGGGCTGGGCTGGAACTTATCATTTGGGTGTCCCTGAGCAGTGCAGTCTGCCTTCTGCCTGCTCTGGGGGTGAGATGCTGCTCAGCCTGGAAATTCTCAGTGAGGACAGTGGAGGGGTGACGTCCCTGGAAAATGTAACTAGTGTCCCCCTCGCACAGCCGCGCGGGGGGAGGGCTGGAAAGGCCGAGGGTGGGCGGTGTACAGCTCTGGGGGGCCCTTGGGCTTAGATGCAAAGTTCCCACTCTTGTGACAGCGGCGTGGGCGGGCCCCCTGCGCCCCGGGAGCGCGGGCGTGTGTTTGGGGTGCAATGGAACAGGCGCGCTGCGGGGGTGAGTCACTTTCTCTGCTCGACAAACAGCTGACAGGACTGACTTCCTGCAGGGCCCAGCTGAAACTCCCCCGGCGCCGACTCAAGCAGCGACGCTTCGTGCTGGCGATCCGCGCCGGTCACACGTGTGTGACTCTCAGATCCGGGGACGTCCACCAGCTTCCCTCCCATCAGGGGCGTGCCGCGGCCAACTCTGCCGCTGGGACTCTGCTTCAGCCAGCGCCGAGCATGGAGGCTGCCGCCCTCCTAGCCCTGCCGCAGGAGGACCTCCTGCCTGAGCTGGGGAGAAGGGCCCCCCCTCTGGATTTCTGCCTGGATCAAGGCTCCCCGCTGGCCGGTCTCCAGGGCGAGGTGGCTTTCAACAGGTGGGTGCAAGATAGCTGGCAGCTGTGAGCCCCCACCCTGGGGAGATGCGTTGCTGGAGGGGGGAGCTGGGAGATGAAACAAGCTGGGGGGGTTGCCACCTTTAGCTCCCCAGCTTTGGGACCAGGCAGCCGCTCCTCCAGGGGGCTTTTTACAGCTGTGCTTGTGGCTCCCGGGGAACTGCTCGAAGTTTTAGGGAAGGGCTAAGGCAGGTGGTGGCTGGGGGAAGGTGAGGCACAGGGACGTTGTGTTGCCAGATCAGACATACAGCAGGGGTGTGTGTAGACACACACTAGCATGTACCCAGTGGCACAGGTTGGTGACACCAGCAGTGCTGTGTAAGGAGCTCCCTCTCCTTGTTCTGGGGAGCCTGGGCTGTCTGAGTCAGAATCCAATAATTCTGGATGGTTTGAGAGCTTCCCCACTGCTGAAAGCTGGTGGCTGCGAGCGTGGCTTCTGCGCTCCCAGGGATAGAAGGAAAAACCAGTCTATGAATGGTGATTGGCAAGACGGTACCAGATCCCTGCCCACAGCAACCATTTTTAAAGGGCAACTCAGCTCCGACAAGTGATAGACGATTGGCTCTGGGGCGCTTCCCTGTTGGGCTCAGTGCACCCTATAGGCATGGCCTGGAAGGCAATAGTTGAGTTTCTGGCTGCCAGTCTTGCAAACCCTGGGCATCCCCCTGGGCTCCGGTGAATTGAGCATCATCAGAACCAGTAATAAGGATTTTTGGAGGGGAAGTTAGTTATTGATAACAGTAGCAAAAGATGAGCCAGACCAGAAGCTAGCTCAGCTTCCCATAGCTGTGGCAGCTTTGCTGAGCTGGCAGGAATAAAAGCATTGTCAATGCAGGAAATGCATCTCTCTAGGTATTCATTACTGTATTCAGATCTGATTCTCAGGACGCACAAGAGACAGTTCTGTGAAATCAGAGGGTGACTGGTATATATTGGCATTTTCCTGCTCATCACCACCTGTCACTCTTCTACCTAGTGGAGTTTCAGCGGTAGCATGGATGGGAACTTGCTGGGAGTTGGGATAACATTCCAGGGAAGTCAATTATTTTTCACAAACAGCTTCTTGCCCAGCAGAAAAATGCAGATCCCAAAAGGAATTTAGGTACCTAGCAATTTACATGGGAATTAGGCTCTGAAATCTCTTTGAGAATCGGGGTAGTAGAGTAGAGCTGGAACTTTAGTACCGCATTTAGGGCCAGATTTTTCAAGATCTCAGCGTACTGAGGGAACACTGAGAGCTGAAAATCTCCGCCTGAAAATCTGGCCTTAGCATGACACGCTGGGAGTTGCTCACTGCTGAACCAATTCTTATTTAGGAGCCTGAATGGAAATGGACTGCTTGAGAATCTGGCCCACGACAAGCAGCACACTGCAATTCACTGGAATAACTGGGACATCCATTATAGTAGATACCAGAGACTCACATTTTAGTTGACTGTGGGCACCTCTAGATAGAATGATAGAGCCATTCCTAAGCTGTTATATGTTGGTGTCATTCCAAGTACTGCAATGGAACGGTCAATTTACAGCAGCTAAGGACACAGACACACTCTCTCCCTCTCCCCTATGCAATATGTGCAACTGTGATTCAAAACCCAAACAAAATTTATGAGCTACATGCCTGTGGCCAGATGGGGCTTGGATATTTTGCATAACAACCACCAAGTGATTTGCATAAGCCCTCTGTGAAGTAAACACAGAGACAATGACTGGTGCGTGTGGCCAGCTCCTTCACCTGCTAACTTTAGCCCATTGATCTAAGAGCTCATACACATTGCTCTGTTTTCTTTAATGTACAAGATACCACAAAATTACCATAGATTTACATTATTATTATTTCTATTGTAGTAACACCTAAGGATCCAGGCAGGGATCAGGGACCCAGAGGGCAGGGACCATCTTGTCTATGCAGGAGACTGATTTTTCTCAGAAGCTGGTCCCACACCATGGAGTTAACTCCTCCAGGAACTAAGGGTCATTATAACAGCCTTGCTATTGCCCACTGCAAGAGCCAGGTGGATCTCTCCTACTTGCCCTAACACAGAGAGAAGCATTGACATTTATAAACAAAACCCAAACCCAATCCCTCCCAAAACAAACCACTTCTCTGAACCCATAGATCTCTCCCTGGGGAGAGGATGCGAGAGATAACAAACCACATACTTATGCATGACTGGAAGGTTAGATACTGTGGTGTTGAGGGTGGGACCAATCCCACAACAGAACTAGGTGCATGTACAGCTCCTGACATGATGAGGCCCAAGCCTGTGCCTGGGGCTCCTTGATGCAATACAAATCACACTTGCACTGGGCAGACAAATAACACAAAGGCAGCCCCATGCAGCTCATCATCTGGGATTTAGACAGCGGGTGACTGGTGAACAAGCTGTCATGGTGGGAGAATAAGGTTCCAGTAGAGACAGGTGAGAACCGTAAGTACGCGAGTAGTCACGGTGGCCACTCTTGATAATCACAAGTCAAAGTGATCACGAGGTTAAGCAGTGCTTGCAGGGCGTGATTTGTAGAGCTCAGCAAAGGCAGCTGTTAAGGAGCAATTTTGAAGAGACTTAGATCGTGGGAGCAAGAAAAAGAAAACCCGGGGTGAAATCCTGGCTCTGCTGTTTTTGTGAGTTTTCCCATGGATTCCATCATTACCAGGTTTTCTCCCACAACCCCTCCAGTCTGGGAGGACAGTGGGATCTGCCACTGCAGGGGAGAGGAAGTGGAGGGGCCAGCTCCGCAGCCCTCCCTCAACAGTTGCAAGGAGGCCCTTGAAATTGGAAAGCTACTTGGGCTGGGAAGTCAGTGCACCAGACTGTTTCTTGTATCAGCCCAGAGTGGCGACACAGTCCCAGGGGCCCAGACTCCAGCCAGCCCACCTGCCGAGTTCTGTTCCGCTTCATGTGCGGCATTTCATGCAAATCGTTTAACAGGATCATATGTGTAGTTGAAAAGAATTTGAATACACGTAAGCTTCTGTGGTCAACGAGCCCTGCCCTGAGCAGTTCTGGGGCAGGTATTTCAGGATGCGGGGAAAGAGAAGCCTTGATAGCTCCTGGGACTATGGGGGCTAGAAAGGTCGGGTGGAGGGGAGGAAGCAGCACTAGCCGTGAACAAGGAGGGGTGGGCGGACTGCTGAGCAGGTGATACAGCAGCTATAGTGACCAAAAGATGCATCTGCAGGTAAATCCTCCCCAAACTCTTCCTGCAACTCAGCAGGACTTGTGATGCGTCAGCTGAGATGCAGGGATGCGAGACGGGGCTACCTAATGGCATGGGTGCTGTGTGAGATGTGCAACGTGTGGCAGCCCCACTTCTGTCCATTACTGCGTGTGCGGGAGTCCTGGCTAGGGACTCCTGCCCTATTGTACTGCGTGCTGTGCAAACATGCAGTAAGAAAGGGTCCCTGCCTGGCAGAGATGACATGGGAGTGAATGCAATGCTGTGCGGACAACCCTGGAGACTGATGTCCCATTGATCCCAAGAATGGGGCAGCAAAGACAGGCAGTGTCTAAGTTTCCTCATTAGTACCCATTATCCCTGCCCTGCTGGCACCATTAGGCCTCCCATCTCCATGCAAGGATAAACGGTGTGTTGATAAAACACATCTTAAAATCCTAATGTAGACACAGCACATAGCAGTAGATGCCCAGGTGAGCAAACCCTAGTAGGAATCTTAGAGGGCACTCAGACTGCAATCACACTAAACTGCTACTTACCTTGTCTACACCGGGATTTTAATGCATTAGTCCACCCCCACTCAATGTGGTGTTTGTCACCCCCTAGAGGTGGCTGTGTCACATAACAGGTGATCTCCAGCTACTGTCCTGACTAGCCTAGAGGTTATAGGTTCTTTCCCCATTGCCAGCAGCCTCCAGATTTTATCCTAGTGTGGACAGACCTTTCGAGAATGACGGGAATTCTGTCTCCATAGCCAGTTCCATCTGCTGGCACTACTTGTAAGGTGTGGGGGAGAGGGGCAGAAGGCCAGTCAGTGTTAATTGTGGTGGGATCCCCTCCTCCAAAAACACATTTAGGCCTCTCCTGGGACAGCACATAACCATAGGGCTCACTGGATGTACCCTCTCTGATCTGTTTAATAGGCACTGGCATTTCTTACCTTCTAGCTTTTTCACTGAATCCTGTGGACATGGGATCATTGTCTAAACCTCCTGCCCATAGCAGGGACTGGACCTCACAGCCCAATCCTAAGATTTAGCACCAAAATCAAAGGTTCCTAGTTGTCCAGTTAGACTGGTTTATGCCTGGGCAAATAGTCACATCTAGTTACAGACATAGTCCACGCTACTCCCATGCAGGGCATGCAGGAGCTAGCTAGCTGGAGGACCTCTGGGAATACAGGTACAAATAGACACAGTGAAGTCTCTGCAATTAAAGCTCTGGAGCCTATCAGTAGGGATTTCCCAGCTCTGGTCTCCAAGGCTATTTGCTGGAAAACAACAGAAACTCATTTGCACAGGTGAAACCTTACCTGCAGTTATTGAGTTCTTTCTGATCACTGGTACTTGAAGCACTTGCCTGCTCTAATAATCCTGGGAAGAAATAACACTGCTCGGTCCTGATACCAGGCTGCACGGTACATCTTCAGAGCACCAAGGTAACTCTGATCCTAGCAGATCACAAAATGCCAGATGCTAAAATCACATCATTCTGATTAGCATCCTGTTTTATTTACTCTCATGGCATATCCTGCAAACTCTCATGTGTATGAGTTGGCATTATTTTAATGGGCCTATTTGTGGGAGTGAACGTTACAAGTCAGGTGGCAGGGCTGGGCCCACCTCCTCATGGCAGTGGCTGATATTTAAGGAGCGGGGGTGAATGCTGTATGCATTTTCAAATCAGAGACCCTGGCCTGTTTTTGGAGGGTAGGCCTAATTAAGCCCAATTTTTAAAAAAATGACTGAGTGATTTTGGGTTCTCAACTTGCGACAGTTTGGCCTGATCCAAAGATGTGCCAAGCACCCATATCTCTACCTGAAGTCAATGGGAGCTGCAGGTGCTCTGGGCTGCTTGAAGATTAAGCCCAAGGTGTTGTAAACGAGGAGCCTGAGTTGAAGCCCAATTTAAATACAGTTGTGGTTCAGTGGGGTTTTTATCACAGGTTGGCTGTGTAGTGTGAACAGGGCTCATAGTCATAGACTCTAAGGTCAGAAGGGACCAGTTTGATCATCTAGTCTGACCTCCTGCACAACGCAGGCCTCGAAACCTCACCCACTCACTCCAGCAACAAGCCTCCAACCTATGACTGAGTTATTTACCTGCTCAAATCATGATTTAAGGACTTTAAGATACAGAAAATTCACCGGTAGGTGAGCCATGCCCTGAGCTACAGAGGAAGGTGAAAACCCCCCTGAGTCCTAGCCAATCTGCCCTAATTCCTTCTCGACCCCAAATATGACCGTCAGTTAAACCCTGAGCACGTGGGGAAGTCTAACCCTACGGGAGTATCATTCAAGAATCCTAACAACCGCTCTCCTAGGCTGAAGCCTGGTGTGCCTAATACACATAACAAGGCCACCACATGGGTCATCCTCTGAGAGCTCATTGCTAAGGCTGCTGTCCTCTATTCAGCCAGTCAATAGAAGAGGACATGCAATTGGGTCGGACAGTGTGGGTAGTGCTAAACCGTAACGCACTGGCCAGATTGTCATTAGAATGGAATATGGGCCAGTGCTGCATCCTGATTTCATTATGCCCCCCAAGTTTGGGCATGTTTGGGTCTGGGCTTTGGTTCAATCCCCTTGGAGTTTAAATCCTGTTTAAATGTGGTTGTCGCAGTGGCATAGATGGGACCTAAGAGGCAGATTTCCAAAGGGATTTAGGGGCCTCCAGGTGCAGGTAACAGGTGTGGCACCTAACTCCCATAGTAACTCGTTAGGCGCCTATCTGCCCCTCAGCTCACAGTCAGCACCTAACTCCCTATAGCCCTCCTTGAATGTTCATGTGCAAATCCCAGAAGGGGAGATGTACACATGGTTTCTGTTCCCTGTACACAACAGAGCCTCAAGGCAGCTTCCAGCCACAGATGGACTTCATCTGCCAACTCTTTAAACACCTGAACTAGTGTGATCAGAACACAAATGCCAGGAATGACACTGTTCCTCCTTGAACTGGAAAAGTGAGATGTGTATGATTTAGAAGTCACACTAGTCAAACCACAGCAGCCCCTAATGTAGATACAAATTAGTTTCACCTTTGCACCAGTAAATTACTGATTTCAGCTAAAAGCAAGTGTGAAACAGTCTGTGTCTCTGCATGGGAGTTTGCACTGGTTTAAATCATTGTTTGAGAACTTCAATAACTCAGCTATAGGTAAGGGATCTATTACAGGAGTGGATGGGTGAGGTTCTGTGGCCTGCAATGTGCAGGTCAGACTGGTTGATCATAATGGTCCCTTCTGACCTTATAATTTATGAGTCTAACTAGGTCAAATTTTAAATAGATTTTCTTAGATAAGGATTCATCTCATTGTAGCTGGAGTGAGTCAGCCAGGAGCAATGCAGAACCAGTGAGCGAGTGAAATTCCCCTCGTCAATCAGGTTTGATAGTCAGAGCACCACGCTATATATATATATAATCAATAGCATACTTGGGGAGCGGGAGGAGGAGGGTGTGTTCCCAATAGGGAACTGGCAGCGAGCTATGTGAGAACAAGTTGTACGCTTGAGAGAGATTGCTATACTGGCTTCACAAACTCCTGGCTGCTGGAGATCAACAGATGAACTCTGGAGTTCCCTAGCATGGTGGCTTGTTAATGTAGCACAACACATGTTGATGTGTCACCAGACACCCAGTCAAAGCATTGTCACGTAAAGGACACAGTTACCACAATGCCATCTCTCATGGACTCAAGTCAAGAGGCTATTCGTAGGGGTGGGGGAGCTGTTTTGGACATGAGAACCAGTGCCTAGCCTTCGGGTTTTGGTAAAAAGATGGACACTGCCCAGCTGAAAATCCTGGGTCAGATCCAGGCCCCATTGAGGTCAATTGCGAAACTCTCACTGAAATGGGGCGTGGATTTCTCCACCTGTTTTCCAAAGTGTCTTTCCTTGTGTTACTGGCCTTGCTTCCCTTGTCTCTGAGTCCCCCTGCTGGCCCTTCTTCCTGTATTCCCCAATTCCTTCCTTCTGCTTCTTCCTTGGACCTGCCTCCCTCCAGCCAGCTATGCTGGCATCATGGCTCGCGCTGCATACGTGAAGGAAGGATGGGGTTCAGCCACTGGGAATATGGATGGAGAGAATCAGCATAGGAGATCAGTTCCCAATGGCCTGGTCTCTGCCTGCTCCACCTCTTGAGAACCCAGACTTCCATGGTGTCTTATCGCAAGGTTTGAAAGCATGATTATGAGATTGTACCAGCTGATGACAGCCCATCCCCTTCAGCAAATTCCCTCACCTCCAGGAGAGCTCGTTACATCAGTGAGCAGGATGAGAAACCAGAATAGTGCCCACCAGTTCCAAAATAAACCAAAACACAGCTCAGTTCCTCTGTCTCCTGGATGTCCCTGGTGCATTCTTCTCCCCACGTGCCCGTCCCCGCAGGAGAATCAATTCCGCTGCAGTCATGGCATGGAGCTGGGCATCATGGCTCCTATCCCCATCTCTGGGTAAGGCCAAGCCCACATCCATGCCTCAGTCTGTGCCTTTCCCATTGCGATCACAATACCAGGCCTCCTCCGCAAAGCTCTTTGATATCTCCTCCTGGAAGGGATGATTCAGTCATGACTGCTGCAGAGAACTCCTCCCCACTCCCCACTGTGCAGGACTCCATGTGGGATAGAAACTAGCTAAACTTTGTGCCACCAAGGGCTGATCTGCCCTCTGTTTGCATAAAGGCTGCTTTTTAAAAAAAACACGGGCGTAGCTATGGATGGGCCTGGGCGGGCCACAGTCTATACACTCTGAAAGCAGGCCCACCCAATCAGATTTTAAGCAATTCATCCCGTGTTTTCATCGGCCACTGTTTCACTTGTGCCACGAGGCTTGTGCCCACCTGGGTCAATGACAGGCCTTGTCAAAAACTCAGTTCTGGCTATGCCTCTGTCTGAACAGCCCTATTATTTCAGTATTCAGGCCAGGTGACAGTGCCCCGGGACTCAGGTGTCATGGAAAGCTTGCTGCAGTCCCCACGGAGATAAAAGGATTTCTTCCTTCAGCACTAGGTTAGCTTAGAAGCCAGAGGCTAAAGGTGGCATTGGCTAGCCAGGTATCTAACAAACTGGTCCAGCTAAAGGTTTGGCCCCTGACACAGGGACCTTTCTGCCCCAATGGACTTTTTCTGCCCATTTACTGGGTCATTGCCAAGATCTCTAGTGAGTGCGCCTTACTGGAAATCTGATGGGCCCGGGGAAGCCCATCATTGCTCAAGTAACTGGGAGCCGGGTGGGTTTTTCAAGCCCTAAGTAGCTCATGTCAGAGTTTCCTGCCATCGGGGCCCCGTGCTTCCTCTCTCAGCATCACCGCTTCCTGCCACTACGGGGGCTGGCCTGGCGGAGAACCTGCTGCATCAGAAACAGATTCTTGGGCGAAGGAGGCACTGTTGTCCCCAGTGTAGCCTGCCTTGAGTCCCGGGGCGGACAGAGGCGTTTCAGAGGTACCCGAGGACTTTTCGGGAACAGGATGCGTATGTGTGTGCGTGGGGGTTGGGCGTGGGGGGGGGGAAGACCCATGTCAGCGCTACCCCCCAGCACACGTGATGCAAGGTCACAGTTCTGATCAGACCCAGTTCCCAAACCCCGCTCTCCACTCTTCCGGTAGATCTGGCCCAGGTTCTAATGAGCGGCTGGTTCCTGGCTGTAAAGACCATCCTGGAAAGAAGTGAAAGGCCTGACTCATTTCTAAGAGCTGCCAAGTGCACAAGAAAAATGCTGCTTGCCCAGAGCTCCTCCTCAACAGAAAGGACAGTAGTACCAGGAATGCTGCAGAGGGATCCGGCAAAGCACCCCATAGAAAACCCTGGTTGAATAATTGGGCGGTGAGACTTTGGTCTAGAGATCCAACATCACCATGGTCGTAAAGATCCATGGGTTGACCCTGCATGCTTGTGCTTAGTTGCAAGATGCATGTAGCCCATCCTGGCCAGTCCAGTGGCCTCATGGCAAATGCAAGTTAATTTACAGGGTAAGGTGGGTTTCATACCCAGGAGCTTGGTTATGTGGACTGACCTGGCATCTGCTACACAAGTGAATCTGGTATCGGGGAGGAGGAGATTTCATCCATGCTCCCGATTTATTTCACTGAAGATAGCTGGGCTGGTTTGAAGAGTAGTTCAGAATGGAACACAGATGTTTCAAGATCTCCCCATCCGGGGCATGAAACGCTGCTCAGTTGCAATACGTCTGGTTTGTACGCGTAGCATGGCGCCTAGGCTGAGGGAGCAATGTAGATTTCACTGGGCTGCAAGCAAAGGAGGGGAATGTGTATCAATGCATGTGAGAAACAAGCCACAAACCATTAGTAGAGCCATGGGCCCACTGCACCACTGGGCAATTGCCAACGACAATCCCACAATCCACCTGCCTCTGGATGGCAAAAGCAATAGACTCATAGACTCTAAGGTCAGAAGGGACCAATATGATCATCTATATATCACCTCCCGCACAATGCAGGCCACAAAACCTCACCCACCCACTCCTGTAATGAACCTCTAATCTATGACTGAGTTATTAAAGTCCTCAGATCATGATTTAAAGACTTTAAAATACAGAGAATCAACCAGCAAGTGAGCCATGCCCAATGTTACAGACGAAGGCAAAAAAACCCCAGCGCCCTAGCCAATCTGCCCTGGGGGAAAATTCCTTCCGACCCCAAATATGGTGATCAGTTAAACCCCGAGCATGTGGGCAAGTCACAACAGCCAGTCAAGAAAAAATTCTCTGTAATAACTCAGAACGCACCCCATCTAATGCCCCTTCCCAGGTCACTGGCATATCTATCACTAGTAGTAAAAAATGGACAATTGCCAAACTAAGCCATCCCATCATATCAGCCCCTCCATAAATTTATCGAGCTCAGTTTTGAAGGCAACTATGGTTTTTGCCCCCACAACTCCCCTTGGTAAACTATTCCAGAACTTTACTCCTCTGATGGTTAGAAACCTGCATCTAATTTCAAGCCTAAATTTCCTGATGGACAGTTTGTACCCATTTGTTCTTGTGTCCACACTAGTGCTGTATTCAAATAACACTTCTCCCTCCCTGGTATTTATCCCTCTGATATATTTATAGAGAGCAATCATATCTCCCCTCAACCTTGTTTTGATTAGGCTAAACAAGCCAAGCTCTTTAAGTCACTTCTCATAGGGAAGGTTTTCCATTCCACGAATCATCCTTGTAGTCCTTCTTTGCACCTGTTCCAGTTTGACTTCATCTTTCTTAAACATGGGGAACCAGAACTGCCCACAATATTCCAGATGAGGTCTCACCAGTGCCTTGTATAACGGTACTAACACCTCCCTATCTCGACTGGAAACACCCCTTCTGATGCTCCCCAGGACCGCATTAGCTTTTTTCATGGCCGTATCACATTGGCAACTCATCTTGTGATCAACCAGTACGCCCAGGTCCTTCTCCTCCTCTGTCACTTCCAAGTGATGCATCCCCAACTTATAAGAAAAATTCTTATTTGTTCCTAAATGTATGACCTTGCACTTCCTGTTATTAAATTTCATCCTATTCCTAATACTCCAGTTTACAAGGTCATCCAGATCTTTCTGTATGATATCCCGATCCTCCTCTGTATTGGCAATACCTCCCAACTTGGTGTCATCTGCAAACTTAATTAGCACATTCCGACTTTTTATGGCAAGGTCAGTAATAAAAAGGTTGAATAAGATTGGTCCCAAGACTGATCCTTGAGGAACTCCGCTAGTAACCTCCTTCCAGCTAGACAGTTCACCTTTCAGTATGACCCTCTGTAGTCTCTCCTTTAACCAGTTCCCTCTCCACCTTTCTATTTTCATATTAATCCCCATCTTTTCTAATTTAACTAATAATTTCCTAT
Source organism: Pelusios castaneus (assembly GCA_007922175.1). Lineage (NCBI taxonomy): Eukaryota > Metazoa > Chordata > Testudines > Pelomedusidae > Pelusios > Pelusios castaneus. The sequence goes on along the minus strand of ML685882.1, from coordinate 253,954 downwards.
GTGGAACCGTATCAAATGTCTTGCTGAAATCTAAGTAAATTAGGTCCACCACATTCCCCTTATCCAAAAAATCTGTTATCTTCTCAAAAAAGGAGATCAGGTTGGTCTGGCACGATCTACCTTTTGTAAAGCCATGTTGTATTTTATTCCAGTTACCATTCACCTCAATATCCTTAAGTACTTTCTCTTTCAAAATAGCTTGCAGTAGAGATTCCTGTCTGGAGCACGGTCATCAATGGTGGAAATACTGCTTCAATACTAGGACAGATTTGCCAGGCAGTTCCCCATTTCTCCTGGGGAAGACAAACAAAGTTGGCAGTGCCCCAAGGTCTGGGCACTCACCAGATCATATGCTCCAGGTGGATTGGGCTGACACACTGTGCTGGACATTAGTAGGCATATTTCACTGGAGAGAGTCCATAATTAGTGCATGGGGAAGCTGTGCCTCATGGAAACAATGCTGCAATTTAAGGCATTCTTCTGTCAACACCTGAACGACACTCAATCATTCCACATGAGCTCACAGGTTGAGGACACCAGCAATTGGAGATTATACTAGAACATGATCTAGCACTTGCTGGAAGGTTGTGAGATCCCATGACACGTAAACCAGAAGGATTGGGGTGGCATAACTGGTGAATCTGCCTGGCAAACTGTTGAGATTTCCAGCTTCCTCCTGGTACAAAGCAGTCATTTCCAGGCCTGGCAGGCCAAGAGATAGCAGGCGGTATAATTCTGCTGATTCCCATCGTGCTTGCTCCCTCACAGCTGTTTTTAGAGTTGAGATCTCAAAACCTGGTCCATTGTTGAAATTCAAACCTCTCAGTGTTTCCACAAAATGCAAATGTATGTTAATATTTGTACCTCTGCCCCAATTCCCCCTTCCAGTGACTGTGAGGGGCTGTTGGAGTCCCACGAGGCAGCTGCTGCCCTAAGCTGTCCCAGTTTTAGTCATCACAGGGGGCTGAAACAACTTGATAAAGTGGAAAAAAGAGCTCACACTGTGATTTCCACTGCACAGCTTTCTCCCTTTGCGGTTGGTTGGTCCCCAGCTAGCTCAGCTCATGGTAAGGACTCATGAGGCTGCCCTTCTGACACTGAGAAAGGTTTTGACTTTGATTCATGAATTTGTGACAATTCCTCTCCTGTCCTCCATGATGGCAGACCAATCTCTTGGTTCTGCTTCTGGAAGCTCATGGGGGAAGAAGAAGACAGCTATTCTATTATACACCATTAACTTTGGTTTGAATAGAGATATGGGCTGGCTTTCTCATTACAAACAATGATTTTTCACCTCTCTCAACCTCGCACCTTCTTATATGTTGTTCCACACTGACTCAAAACAACTTATTTGATTTGCCGATATAGTCTGACCTGATCCTACGATTTGCACTTCACTACATTTATTTTTCCCTCCCATACTGTAAGTTTTCCATTTTCAAGCATCTGACGAAGTGGGATTTTCTCCCACGAAGCCTCATGCTGTAAAGAAATTTGTTTGTCTTTAAAAGTGCCACAGAACTCCTTGTTTGTTTAGCTAGTCTATTCTATTGGTCATGGATCCTTTGTAGAGATTTCTGCTCAATAAGTGTGACAGAGAGGTTTAAACCCCTTTTTAAGACATGATAACACCTGTTGGTCAAAGCCATTTACTTATTCATAAGCAGATGGGTTCTTTTTTTGGAAGGCTACTAGCAAAACAGTTTAGGAGTCTGAAAGAGTTAAAAATGACTCCTTTAAAATCTTAGGGCTGCGACCTAGTGCCTGCATGGGAGCAGGGTGAATTTCTGACTTTCTGGGCTTTGTTTTAATACCACAGAGCTGCAAGAAGGAGATCTGAGCAATATCCCTGGTATCAGTAACTCTCACTGACCCCTGGATGTGGCCTGACAAACTCGGGTTACGTAATTTAAAAGGTGCACTCTAGCTTTGGTTGTTTACAATCCCCACCTCCCTAGCCTAACTGCAAAGGTGCAGTGGTGCTGGATAGGTTATGACAGTCACTGGGAGGCAGTGAACAGAGATTTCACTGCACCATTGTGCTGGACCGTGGGGCAGAGAGGCCACATTTTCAAGTTGCCATGCTGAGAATTACTGTACAGGATGACAACGGGCAGCGCACTATTTAGAGATGACCTGTTGGATCTCGTTCACGGCTCCACTTGCAAACCTTCCAAGGGACAGTTTCTGGTGCCACGTTGCTCTGTTGCATAGCAGGGCTTGCCCGGGTCAGGTGGCATGGGAAGAAGAGAGGCCTGTGCAGCTTGCAGAATGAAGCCTGAAAGAGCTAAGCAAGTCTCACACTGTCTCAGCCTCTTTCACATACGCTTCTCTCCAACAGAATTCCCCTTCAAAACCCCTTTCAGTGAAGTTGTTTATGCAAATCAAATGTATGCAAATGCCACTTATCAAGAACTTCCCCAATTTCTGCGTGAGATCAACTCGGAGCCCTTCTCAGTATGTGACCGTGCACTTAGCGGACAGGGAACGCGTCAGACAGAGCTGCAGGCTTTGAGGAGCCTGCTAAGCCAGATGTTGACACCTGGGTAAGGGGAGATCTGCTTGTGTTACTGCTCCTGGGCAGCTTGGCGGGGAGGTGAAGGGCAGGTGTCAGTTGAGGTCTTCCTCTCACTCCCAGATGCAAGCATCAGTGCCATGTTAGCAGGGGACGTGCAGTGTCACTGGTTGGGGAGGGGCACCCCAGAGTGAAGGCCCCACAGGGGAGCAGGTGCTGCTGCCGGGCCCCATACGCAGAGGACGTTTGATCCTGTAGCCAGGCACCTCAGTGGTGCCAGTTCATTCCTTTTCCTCTTGCTGACTTTCCTCCTCTTTGGGTACCCCCGGCAGGGAGGGTGCTCCCTGTGCGCTCAGCGAGCCCGTCATCTCCAGCAGGCACAACTCGGAAGAGATCATCACCTATATATCTGAGAGCATGACGGTGACCTCAGCCGACGAGGAGAAGCTGCTGCTGCTCAACAAGAACACAGAGCTGCGGCGTATCAACAAGGAGGTGAGCAAAGCCCCCCGCCCCTCCCTTCAGCTTCCCGGGCCAGACGCCGCCTCATGCAAGCTCCACGCAAGCTCGCCTGCCCCGAGCCGCCTCTCCGTGGCTGTCACACACTGTGCCCCAGCTGTCACTGTCCCCACTGCCCTGCAGAGTGACCAGCCCTCGCTCCCTCCCTTCCATTGTCCTGACCTGTGCTAGGCCAATCAGTTTCAACAGAAGGGAAACGGTTGGTCCTTCCAGAGTTTGCCCTTGATAGCGAGGATTGACCTTGATGACCAAAAAGGTCCCTCTAGTCCAATGGCTGGCTCCCTCATTATTTCCTTGGCTAGCAGGGGGAAGGGGAGCAGGAGGGAACAGAACAGATCCTGAATGCAAGTGTACAGTCTCCCCCACACACACACACAAACAGCCCTCTCTGCCCCCCTTTCCCACAGCACTGTGTGGGCCCAACCGTGCTCCATTCTCCATGTGTGCCCCACCCCATCATATACTCTTACAGCCCCCTAGAAGCCATGTCTTCATCTTTAGTCTTTTCCCTCCCTTGGGGCACCTGGCTGGCTGCTCAGAGAATGCAGCCACAGGCCAGCCGTAGGGTACAGAGCCTAAGGCAGCACCAGCGGAGGGTGAGCTTGGAAAGATGTTTTTCCCTGAATTAAATCAGGCTGGGATTCTGCTGGATCACGTCTGCCAGCTGGATCATTGCACGAGCTGAACCACAACCACCAGGGTCAATGCTAAGCCCAGCCCAACCTAGTCTACATTGTGTTCACTACCATGCCTTCCCAAAGTCCTGTACTAACTGAGCTGATGTTCTAGTGAAGATAACCCCATAGACTTCCATGGGAGCAGGATTGAGCCTGCAGGGTATAAACCCCTCAGGGCAGGGATCTTTGCCTATCCTGTGCCATGGTGCTAGAACCTAGAATGATTAAGTAGCCCACAGCCAGAATGGGGTTAATGCACGTGTCCTGGCCAGGTCCCATCACAAACCCCTTCTGTCCCAATCATTTCCCCAGAAGCTCCAACAAGGGAAGCTATTTCTCACCTGGGCTGGGCTAAAGCTGGTCCACATAACCCTGGGGGGAAAGGGGTTAGTCTGGCACAGAGAACATTTGCTCCCTGTGTGGACGAAAAAAGGGCAATTTAACTCACCCTGGACTTTTCTGCCCCACTCTTGCAGCTCATGAAGCTCAATCAGGAGTGGGACCAGATTTACCACACCACAACCCTGGGGCTGCAGCAGAAGGTGGGGGCCCTGCAGCAGGAGGTGGGCATCCTCAAGCAGCAAACGGAGAGGCTCTCCATGAAGCTTGAACATGAGCAGGTGAGCAAAGGAGCCCGACTGGGCCTGCGGTAGGGCTAGGCTGGCATAGGTTGTACTGAGCACATGACAGAACAGAGGCGGGGCTAAGGCCCCAAACCCTTTGACCAAGACATCTCCTCCCTGGAGTTTTACTAGGAAGGTCAGTCTTTTAGGTGTGCAGCAATATGCTCCTGCCTCATCCCTCCAAAGCAGAGCATCCCCATGCTGTGTATCCATAGACTCGGCCTGGTGTAAAAATGAAGCACCAGGGGTGGAGGCAACAGATTCCTCTGCAGTCTGGGTGACAGCCCATGGATTACTGCTCTTCTCTGGAGGAGCCTCGGTTCAGACTGGTCTTGGCTGACAAGATAAGTGAAACCGATGGGCCTTTGCCTAGTCCTAAAAACACTGGTGGCAGGAGGAGGGGATCCGCAGGATCTGGCTCCTTGGCTAAACCTACTCTCCTTATCTCTAATCCAGGTTCACGGGAGTCACAGCCCCCAGAGGAGTAGCTGGGGCCCAAGCACACCCCAGCGAGTCTGAATCAGAACTCATTGTGGTCACTTGTTATTTAGAGAGGGGGTCGGTCTCATTGGCTCCCTGTTAGGGAAACTGAAGCACAGAGAGGCAGAACAATTTGACTAAGGCCACTTAACTGGCTGACGCTAGAGCCAAGAATAGAGCCCAGGTCTCTAGTCCAGTGTACTATCCTCTACTCTGCCAGGGGTGGGTGATAACAAAGGACATTAGTTTGCGGCTTGTCAAAGCCACATTGCAGCTCCTTCCTTAGCATCCGTTTCCAGGAATTGGCACCTGGTGGAGAAAGGCCAGCGAACAGAACCCCTTCTCCTACCACATGCGAGATTAAGATGCTGCAGGTAGCATCCAGGGCCTGTCTGGCTGCTATGCTGATTATGCCCGTCCCCCTTACAGAGCAAGAGGGAGTACTACGAACAAACCTTTATCCAGGAGCTCAGGAAGAACCAGCATTTACAGGAGTACGTGAGGCAGCTGGAAGGAAGACAGCATCACAGCAAGAAGAGGACCTTAGCTGTAAGTTCATTGTCCCCCCTTTTACTCTGCCCATAAGAGAGCTTTGCACTAAAGCTGCCATGCTACAAACCCAGCTGTGTTATTATGCAGCTCCTCCTTTTCACCCAGGCAGGGCACGGGATTCTGCCATCTTTAGACAAGCTCCTAGCTGTAGACTCAAAGGCCACCCGGGCTTGGCACGTATCATATCGTGAGGGGTGAAAGACCCCAGGTCGGTGCTGGTGCATAGCCGTGACTTTGACAATGCAGGGCTCCAGGATAGGCTGCTGCAGTATGTAGCCAACCCTATTAACAACACCCCAAATGCATTTGGTGACCGGAAGGAGACCCAGAGCTGAAAGTACCTGTGAATATTTAGTATTTCTAAGAAGCTGGTCCCCAGTGTGCTGGCTGATGCCAACAGCTGATCTTTTAGGTTTCCTTCCTTAGAGCTCGGAGGTGTTGGCAACCGTGCCCTGGGAAGGATTTGTAGATGCCCCGTTCCTGCTTCCCAGGAAGAGCTTGGAGGCAAATTCACACAAAAAACATGACGAAGCCAGTCAGAAAGTGCAAGGGAGTGAGATCTACAAGCCCAGGAAGTGCAAGCACTTGGCCCAGACGAATGCTAGCTCGGATCCTGAGAAAGAAGTGACTGACCTGAAAGACCAGCTAGAGGCCTTGAAATGCCAGGTAACTTAGCCTCAGTATGGCAGGCCAGATGCTTATGGGGAAAGGGATTGCTGGGTGTGGGGCAGGGGGAAGAAAAGAACCACACTGAAATGTTTGCTCAGGCAGGTGCGGGAGAGAGCTATTGTCAGGCTAACACCCAAGGGTGGTGCAGAATTCCTCTCTAGCCCTTGGCAGGAGCATGTGCTTTCTGTCCCCAACTACATCATTTTAATCCCCCATCCTCCCAGCTTGGAGCAACCCTCCCTGCAGCATTCTTCCAGCCCCATTTTGTTAGGGTGCACGCAGTGTTGTTTAGTACCTAGAGTACAGGACCAGGACTTCTGACACCTGGGTTCTATCCCCAGCTCTGCCACCAGGCTGTGGAGTACCTTGGGCATGTCACTTTGTCTCTGTGCCTCAGTTTCCCTATCTGTAAAACAGGACTAACAGTCCTTAGGACTGCTATATAAGCACTCGGTCTTATGACTGAAGTAACAAGGGGAGGATATTGGCATGACCAGTCCCCAAAAAGGTGGAAGTGTCCTTAGCAGGGCAATTGGCACAAGCCTGTAGAATGATCATTCCTTCCTAGCCATTTATCCAGGCATAAAAGGGCTTCCAAACTCCCTATTGACTGGCACCCCTTCCTGCTTTCGCAGACAGAAATTTACGAGGCAGATTACAGGACAGAACACAAAGACCGGGAGAGAATCAAAGCAGAAAATGAGAAGCTACGGAAGAAGGAGGAGGAGATGAGGCAGCAAATGGCACTTCTGCAAGAGCAGGTGAGTCCCTCTCATGTGCCCTGGCCAGTCTGTTAATGCAACTCAGCTGTAGGGAAGGAACAGGACCAATCAGTAATTAGGCTGTATCTGAGGCTTTCCCAATCAGGCAGAAAGGAATTAGGGTCATTGGACTTCCCACACTGAATCAGACCACTGATCCTGCAGGATTAACCTCCTGTCTCTGGCACTGACTAGTGCCCAAAGCATCAGAAAATTGGGAAGAATACAATAATACAGCTTGTCAGTTTTTCTGCCTCCAGTTTAGGCAGCTTTATGTGGATGGGCTGGGAGACGGATCTTTTCAGGATACTGGAGGGTCACTCTAAGCATGAGATGTGATTCTCCATGCAGTCTTTTGGTGTGCATGTTACAATCATTAGCAAATCCCATTTTCCAACAGGACAGTGAAGACAGGAGACAAGCTCCACACCTTCCTCCTCAGTGTGTTCCTAATGTGTATTTCGAACCAGCACCGAGATACTATGGCGGCGGGTCCTTTAGAAATGCCGAGAGAGAGTAGAGGTGTTGCTCTTGATGACAAAACGTTACTGTTGGCTCTGCGGAGCTGACGCAGCTATAGGGGAATCAGCTGGGGTTGGATCTGGCCCATGGATATCATTCATTTCTCACCACCTGCAAACTCCCCTGATCTTCAAGGCTTAGTGAGTAAATCTCTGTATCAACCTGTAATCCCAGAGTCCTGGTAGTTTAATGGCAAAAGGCTGCTTGTCCGACCTGTCCTGACACATTCTCTTGAAGCCACATTATCATTAGTCTGGGTTGTGGACCCTACAAAGGACTATTTCCTTGAGGATCTAGCAATCTAAAACATAAGAACCCCCATCTGGGGTCAGGCCAGTGGTCCATATAGCTGAGTTTCCTGTCTCCTGACAATGGCCAATGACAGCTGCTTCAAAGGGAAAAACCAGAACAGGGCAATCCTCAAGTGAACTATCCCATCATCCAGGCTCAGCATCTCATAGTTAGTTGTCCAAGGACATCCAGAACATGGGGTTGCATCCTGGACCACCTTGGCAATTGATGGACCAATCTTCCATGAATTGATCTATTCTGAATCCAGTTATGATTTCAGTCTTCACAACATCCCCTGGCAATGAGTTCCACAAGTTGACTGTGCATTATGTGGAGAAATACTTCCTTTTGTTTGTTTTCAATCTGCTGACCTCTTAGTTTCATTGGGTGACCCCTGGTTTTTGTGTTAAGTGAAGGGATACATATCACTTTCTTATTCACCTTCTCCCCCACCCCCCAGTTCGTGCTTTTATAGACCTCTATTATATCCTACCTCCCTTAATCATCTCTTTTTCCAAGCTGAATAGTTCCACTCTAAAAATCTCTTCTCATAGGATTAAGAGTATGGGACAACTTCCCCTTCTGTACCTTTGCCATTTCTAATATATCTTTTTTGAGATGGGGTAACCAGCTCTGCACATAATATTCCAGCCATGGGTGTACCATGGCTTTAAATAATAGCATATTTTCTGTCTTATCTAACCCTTTCCTAAATGTTCCTAATACTGTTAATTTTTTGACTGTTGCTACACATTATGAATAGTTCTCTGCTCAATACTCCAATACCTCTTTCTTGATTAATAACAGCTAATTCAGACCCAGCATTGTATGGATATTGGGATTACGTTTTCTAATGTGCACTGTTTTGCATTTATCAGCTTTGAATTTCATATGCCACGTTGTTGGCCAGTTACTCAGTTTTGGGGGCCAACACAACCCCAGGGGAAAGAGCTTGGGTCAGGGCTGCCTCTGTATTTATAAAGCATCCAATCGCTATGCCAAAATGCCAGGTACCTTAATAGCTGGAATTGTTATTCTGATCCTTAGAAAGCCCTGCCCATGGGGGAAACTGATCAGAAAATAGGAGATGGGAATTAATCCCTTCCCCCATTCAGCATGGACTGAATTTAAGCTGCATTCAAAACTGGTTCCTGGTCTTGGCTGTAGCATAGCTAGCGCCTCAGTAACCCAGAGCTCCCCAGAGCCAGCTCTGGGCTCATCTGCCTTTCCCTGCTCATTTTTTATTTTCCTTGGCCTTCCTTCCAGCTTAAGATCTTTGAGGATGACTTCAGGAAAGAGCGGTCAGACAAGCAGCTGCTTCAGCGCCTCCTGAAGATCAAGGCCAACCCCAAAGAACCCATCCTGGTTCATCGCTGCAACAGCCAGGAGAGGCTACCAGCCCCCACCTCGTCTGCCCACTCCACTTCCGCCACGCCCAAGCGAGGCACCTGCAGCAAGCACTGTGAGAAGCACAGCCAGAAGCAGGGGGAGTGCACCAAGCGCCACTCACGGGATGTTGAGGCATAGCTGACCCACCCCCTCAGCAGAAACTACGAGGAAGGAGAGACATGGATCTTCCAGGCAGCACCTCTTAAGCCTACACACATGGTCTCTCCAGCAGCCACCTGCTGTTGGTTGCATGGTTCCAGCCAGTAGGAACTAGGTGTTGTACTGCACTCCTGCAGAGGCCAGCAGGAGATGCTTTCAGCAATCACACCTTCCATTGGCTATAGCTCAGACCAGTCAGGGCTTCAGGGTCAGGCAGGCCCACAGAGCAGAAGCCTAAGTTAATTTACTTGCTCCTCCCTAATTTTCTCTAAGCTACTGAAATATGAATGGAAGGTTTGTGCCTGGATTTGGAGCTCATCTAGAGCCATTCAAGCAACTGCACCTTACTTACACCTTACTGCACCAGGGCCTCAGCTGCGTAAAAGTCTGTCTTGCAAGTATTTCTGGGGAAGGGACCACTTGATGAGAAGCACCTAGGTTGCCCTCCACATCCAGAAAAGGGTGGAGAACAAAAGACCCTTGGAGGCTGGGGGGAGATGCTGGTGCCTGAAAAGGGTTCACCCTATCTGTTAACATTGCGGGCCTCGAGTTTTTCGCTGTAAGTCATTCTGTATTTTTGCAGGGGTGACCAGTGCAGCTGCATCTCCAGCAGGCTTTCTCAGTGCTTCATTCAAATTCTGGGAAGAATTTCAGCAGCTCCCCCACCAGCGAGGACTGGGGGACAGCTGTTACCTTTATTTATTTTAACCAGTCTCCTAGATCCCAAGAGTTGGTATTTTATACAAGTGATTAAAAGTAAATACAAATACCCTCGTTTCTTCTGCTTTTCATGGGCTGGTAAGAGCCAAGAACAAAGACGTGCTCTTCCCTTCATTAAAAGCCAACAGCTGGGGATTTAGGAACCAGCTAGACAGCACTGGAGAGGGAAGCTGTTTACTGACACTTGAAGCAAATCACAATCAGCAGTAGTGCAAGCTTTCCCTGCTAGGGGGGAAAATCCATCCCCAGGGGCTTGCTCCGACTCCTAACGAGTTGGTCATCATTAAGCTGGTGGTGGCAACACTAGACAGTTTGTGCTGAGACTCTTGTCCATTAGGAACTGTATTGAAAACAACTAACTACAGAGTCAGTGGGGCTAGGTCCAGATCACTGAGCTACAGGCAAAGCCCCAAATTCCACTGAGGGATTTAAAATCCAGCTGGAGGCAGATCAGGTTCTCAGGACCCCAGCTAGACTACTGCTAAGAGCTGAGCCAGTTCACTTTCAACCGCAGCCACGGAACAGGCCAGGTTACCTGCTTTCCAAAGCAATCGCAGGAGAATTTTATGCTAGGTAATTTGTGATATATAAGACACACGTGCTTACAGGGTGAACTGACATCTCTGCTCCTATACCACATTCATGACTGTGGTATAACTATTTAGAGCGCAGATAACCAGGTCAAAGCCCTCACATGAGGGTGACAAACACTTCAGAAAATCCAGCCTATGCATGAAGAAGTTCTAGCTGTGTGGAAAATATCAAAATAGTGATTCATGGGTCATTCTGATTCAGCAAAGTAGGGACAGGCTTGTTAAAGGTCTGTTTACCAGACAGATGGGGCAAATCTTGGGGTTGCTGTAGGAAGTCGTCAAATAATGAAGCATCATTGACCTTGATGTCAAGCTGGAATCTTAATCCAGAGTCAACATGATAGGCCAGCGCCTTCCGTTATTGGGTAGGGAGGTTCAGCTTTCCTGCATGCCATTTTCTTTCACTTGTCCACAACACCAGGCAAGCTACGTTGAGCTTGACTTTTTTTGGGGGGGGAGGGGGGGGGAGCTCCCGAGCGTGGAGCCATCTGTTCTCACTGCCAGTCTCTGCAGGGCATACCTCATTGTGCACTAGTACCTCAATCCTCTACTCTGCTGGGCTGGCTGGGCCCTAGAAAGGCTGGGTGAGTTTGGCTGCTCCCTCTAAGGTTTTTAAAAAGAAATAGCTGGGCCTTTCCTAAGAGATGTTCGTTTCTGAAGTTGTATCTTGGCAACTGAACAACAGCATGGTAGGTACCTCTCTGTTACTTATTCAGTAGAAGAGCATGGGTCCCCCCTCAGGCCCTCCCTACCAGAACTACCCACCTGCTTTGCAGACAGTGCTGTACCCTTGTAGAAAGATTTATTTTCCTAAAGCAATCTGAACAAACACCATATGTGGCAACACAAACCCAAAAGAAAGATTCATAGTTACAGCTAAGCCTCTCCTTAAATTGCCATCTCAATCCGTTTCCCCCACTCCATTTTATGCCAAACCAACACCACTTTGTGATGCTCCAGGAGCAGGACTCAGGAAGGCAGAGTGCGCCACAGAAATTCAATCAGACTCACAAAACTGCTGGGAGGAAGCTGTCCTTGTCTCACGTTACAGATGGGGAAACTGAGGCACAAACCAACAATCTGACCTGCCCACGGTCACACAGTGAGGCAGTGGCACAGCTGGGAATGGAACTCAGGTCTCTCGTAACATCAGACTTTTACACCTGTGCTCTACTGGACAACTCCCTCCCAATATCTCAGTCCTGATCGCACACCATTGCTGGGGAAAAGGGTGCATGATTTTATGAGGTAGTGACAGTGGGAGGGTGTTAAAGAGTCCAGGATGAAAACAATGATTTAGGCCATTTGTGACCCTCAATGGTATGCAAGCCAGAGAAATTCACCTAGTATTTGCTGCAGTGGAAAGAATTAGTACTGTGCTATGAAAGTGAATGTGATCAAGTTACCTCACGCTGGGTGCACCTGTCAATTGCCTCTCCTCTGGTCTACAGCTTACTAGGACCAAACCTCCCTCATTACCTTCAGCCCTCACTGCTCTAATCTGCCCCAGTCACATGTGTTCTAGTTTCACATGCATTCATCAGGCCTCCAGTTTCAACATCAATCAATCACTGAATATACAGCGAAGGAAAACCCACCTACCAGCCTTATAGGACTACTTGGCAGCTCTCCCATACAATGACCAGGCACAACAGGGTAAGGGAGACTGGGCACATTAACTATAAGTTACTATTTTTTTCAACTCATGGATTGAAGTGGCAATTTCACAATCACATCTTGGTTTATGGTACAGCCACTCAAGCCCTCCATTTGATATCCATTAAATGTCTGGAGCCCCATACCATACAGGGATAAGGGACCAGTAGAGCAGCTTTATAAGAGAAAAAAGGTTCTGAGGACCTCGTGGACACTTTTGTGATCATAACTCAGTTGATCTCAAAATTCTCACCAGAAGTGAAGATCCATTTTTTTTTTTTATCAGCCACATTTAAAGAGGGGGAAGAGTTCTAATTTTGATTAAAATATTTTCTTCTATGGTGTAGCCTAAGGAAAGCAGAAGGAGGAAGGATGTGGTCACAGAACAAACAAGCAAAGCGTAAGAGAGCTTAGACTTGTACCAAAAGTCTATTACAACCTGTCCTTTTAAATTTAGAAGGGTACAACAGCCTAGAACACCTGCCCCAAGCTCAGCCTTGGCAAAAGTGTCTAGATTAAAGACAAATTGCCTAGAAGTGAGCTAATTTGAGAAGGAAGGGCAATTTAGAAGGAAAAAATGATTAGCTATCCAGGTAGACAAGGGATTTAAAGTGAGGATTAAGAATATTTTTATATAGCTATCTAAACAGTTAACCCAATCTAGTATGAAATTCATCTTAAACAAGTTGCCTGAGCATACTGACATCAGAATAATGTTAAACCCTGCACCCATCTGAGATACACAGACAGCAAACAGCCCTAGAAAATTTAAACAAACAGTCTTGTTTCTCTGAAATAGATTAACAGCTACCCGGTTGGAACTAGAAAATTTAAACAAACGAGGAGACCTGTGGTACTTTTAAAAGACCAACAAATTTATTTATGGCATGAGCTTTCATGGGAGAAAATCCCACTTCTTCAAATGCTCTGACGAAGTGGGATTTTCTCGCACAAAAGCTCATGCGATAAATAAATTTGTTGGTCTTTAAAAGTGCCACAGGACTCCTTGTTTGTTTGGCTGACCTAGACTAACACAGCTACCCCTTTGGAACTAGAAAATTTAGTTACTGCAACATGCGAGACATATACATTCTTCCCCCAGACTTCCGTTCTAGCCACATGAGGTGGAGTCAGGCTAGCCACAAAGATACTGAAATGTAGTGGGGAGAGAACTCCGGTCTGTGAACCACTGCCTCTGAAACAGCCACTCTTTCAGAATTTCATGTGGCAGGGCCTCAGATACCAAAGATAAACACTGCCCCCTGCTAGCAGCACTTCTAGCTCTGAGTTAGGGTGCCAAGTTTTCAAACTAATCGCTGCTACTGACAAAACGCAGAGATACGGTAAATACAGCCAATGTACTGACAGGTAGGTAGAGTAATCCCCTACCAATCAGCCTTTGGAACAGATGGGGCACTGCACCACTCAGAAAAGTAAGGAAAAACCACCACAGTTTAATCAGCAGCCCACAGGACAGCACTACTCAGGGGCCTACTTGAAAGGCCCCTTACTACGGTAAGCACTCGTGCAGTTGGAATATGGAACCCAGCTAACCTCACTGTGGTCTTTCACCAGAACGCACCTGCCCTGAGGAGTTTAGAGTGCAAAGCCGACACCGGGCTTCCCTTCCAGCTCCATGCTGATCCGTACAGTAAACAGGCACGTGGAATGAGGAAGAGAACTTGTATCACAGGCTCACTTTTCATGGCAGGTGGCATTTCACTGTTCTGCTTTCACAGACTAGACCCAGCCTCATTAAGTCCTCCTTCAAGGGAACCAGAGAAGTAGTTTTCCAGCTGCTTTCAAGAGGGTTGATCAATTACTTTCTCATTATTTTTAAGAGCATTTCATGCTCTCAATCTCTCATCCTTAGTGGGCCAGCATTCAAACGTTTTCCAACACACAACTTCAACCTGCTCTAACCAAAAGAGCTGTTTAGCTGTGTCAGAGGATGGTGAGATTAAATTTACATCGCAACGACTGGGGACTCAGCTTTCAGAGGTGAACGTTCAGAATTTGCAGGTACAGGCCATTTTCTGCTTCCTCAGCAACATGTGACATTTGCAGGAGGAAGGCTCTTAAGTATAGAGTCAGAATCCTTCTTGCTAATGGCTTGGAGGTTTGGTTTCACTAGTTGAAGTTCTATGAACTCAGCCAGCATGTTAGCACAGCAGATAAGCACTGAGTCCATCCGCTTTGTCAGAAGAGCACAGCGGGTAGCTTTTGGGTGGGGGAAAACAAGAACTGCAGTGGCTGAACTTAGAACAGGGACAGTACTCAGTAAGATGGAGAGACACACTGCAATTTCTGTGCTTACTGCTAGAAGCAAGGGCCAGATTGAGTTGGTAGTAGCTGGTCACATCAACACTTCTCATTCCATGTCCTGCCTCAGTCCTCCATATCCTTCCTCTTGGGAGTGCTACAGAAAACTAAGAACCCCATTGTACTTTTACAGTCCAGTCATATGTCTCCCTAGTACTCAAATGTCTGACTAATATATACCTGAATAATGCAACATTTCATTCCTGACAGCTCTCTGCTTGAAGAGAGTTCTCGTCATGCAGGATCATTACATGAAGATGTCCGTTGAACAGGCTGCTTAGGGCACTGCTAGTAAATAATGCAAAGATTTAGAGATGATAATTTGGGGACATCTTATTAAGTGAAGATACATCATGTAAACTTATCATTTGCTAGCTTGACTTCAAGGCAACAGGAAGGGGTGAAGGACTGTAAAAGACAAGAGCCACATCTGTTTTAAACTCGGTATGTCCTATTTTTCCCCAGAGTACCAGCACTGTGTATGCAGAAATAACTGCTTAAGGGAACATCAAGCCCATTCAATAACTTTTAGAGGTTACAGATTTTCCTAATTGACTGTGCTTTTGTTTTCCTAAGTTTAATGGAGAATCCAACACAAGTCCAGTAACAAATTAGCCCATAACAGAGTCACACTGGCATCTAATACTGTCAGGCTGTCTTTGAGATCATAGCTACTTCAGCACATGCACAGATGATGAATGCAACGTTTTCATGGGGCAAAGAGACCTGTTCTCTTATCTGACTGGTATATGCTTTTTAGTTGCCCTTCTCAGCAATTTCCTGTTCAGGAGGAGGAGGAAGTGAATGAAAGAACTATTATCTTGTTAAGTGGAAGTAATACTTTCAGCTTCTTCCATATAACAAGGAGGATCTTCGTTCTGGCAAGCTTAAAATCATAGCAAAAATATTTAAATGACTAAAACACAGTCTAACAGACTCTTCTGGATTAAATGAATTTTGACAGTAGAAACTCTCTCAAATGAGGATCTGGTTTTAAAATAAAAGACCCAAGTAATAAGAAAGACAGCTGGGTGTAAATTAGCATGTCCCAATGGCAGTTTCACTACAATTTAAAAGAAAAAAAGCCACTTCAAGAGCTCTGGGAATCAAAGTCCCTGGTAGCAAAAATTTATTTTCATGACTGAAGACAAGGAGAAATTTATAAATGTATCTTAGCAACCTGCTGATAAAATAGTACATATTCCATCCTTGTGATTTATATGATCATCTGGAATACAGCAAAACATCCACAAAGGCTTCAATGTGCGTGAGTACGTTGACCGGGTTTATCAGCACACGTGCAAGTCACCTGCCCTTGCATCTTCCCCAACCCCTAGTGTGCCAGGAAGTCTCTCTTGAAGGTCCACTGTGTGTCCAGACATCATCCAAGTGACTAGTGTCCAATGTTAAAAGGAGAAAAAAACTAAAGAAGATTGCGGTGGTAAGCAGCACACTCATTTCAAAGCCCACAAAGACACCCACATTGTTAGATTCTCCTAAAAAACAGCAGTTCCAAATTTTCTCCTCCAAAGACCATGTGGCTTGGCCAGTGTTCAGCGCATGAGCAAACTGTGCTTTGGTCCATCCACTCTCTCCAGCTTTTCAAAGTGTTTCCTAGCGTTGCGGATGTTGATCAGTGTAGCTGCAGAAGCTAGTGGGAAGAAGGGGCGAGGGAGGAAAAACCCAAAAGGATGTGAGTAATTAGATTACCAGGAGCTGCCTGGGAAGATTAGCTAGAAAGGTCCCTTGTAGCATAAAATGTAGGAGTTGTGATTCACAGCAAGGACTGAAGCTACAAAGCTCTGTGAGATTTTGATTCATGTTTCCCTACATAAGCTCCATAGCTATAGTGAAATAAATAAGGCAAGTAGCCATCCTGTTTAGCACCAAAAAGAGAATATTTTACAGGTGACCAGTGCAAGACTTCACTCAAACTCTTGAGAGGAAAAGTGACACATGTAAACAGGATCTCTCATCTTAAAAGGCCTAGTGCTTATGAAAAAAGTGCCACTACTCTAAATATCAACTGCTACCAGATTAGTTCTGCTACTCCAAGGCCACTGTGGAGATTACAGAGGGGGCATAGCAAGGAGGTTTGATTGGTTGCCCAGATGATCCTAGAGTGGTACTGACTGAGACCCAAAGGGGGCACCTAGTTGATGTATACTGTAGTGATATAAGGTTTGATCACAGGAACTGTCATTATGGAAGGAAGCTACTTTAGCTTTTTCTTAGCTTTCCGTCTGTGGGCTCCCAAAGAAAAATGTCACAGCTGGTAGCAAGCTCCCAGTCTGGTAGGATTAAATGGATGGGGCTAACCAAATACAGTAAACAAAGTAGATTTTAAAAGGTATTTTCTACTCTTGGGAAATTACAGTACTGGGACCACCTGCCATATGGCTGCTTCACTTAAAATCCTCATATACTGTAATACAAAAAGTGGTTTCATAATGAGAAATAGTTAAACATATTACCGAAGAACATACATGGGTCTGCACTCTCTGGCCATAAGCAATGGTAATTTTACCCATCAATTTCTTCTTTAGTTAAAAAGGAAAATGCATCCATAAGCTGGTGCACGAAGAAAGCAAAACAATTCATGTAGGAAATGTTCAAATTCAAAGTTAGGCCCAAAACACAGAGCCCAGCTGCCAGATTAGATCTGGCAAAGAACATTTACTGTTTGTAGCTTTACTAAAATAGACACGTTAATGGGCACTGCCTGAATAAGTTCTGATCTGTATCAATCACCATGTTGAGAAACAGCAGAGAACTTGATATGCAGAGTCTGGTGCTGTCCTCGCTGCATGACCAAGCCATCTTTTAACACATACTCCCAAACCATGGTGCGGCACGCGGAACATGTCTCAGTTGTATCCACAATTCCAGAACTCAACTGGTTTAACCGTCTTGGGAGCTTATGTGATTGCACGGTGTAGATGGGTGCTCATTTACAGTATCAAGGGCCAAACAAGTTTAATTAGCTTTTGGTCCCTGTGAAAGTTACACAACAGACGCCTACTCTATATTCAACTTACGTATGGAAGGATCAGACATGACCACCATCACATATGTGTTTGATGTGAAGATGTCAATGAAAGCAGCAAAATTAGAGTTTCTGACTTCCATGCTCTGGAAAGAAGCAGCCAATTTACTGGGAAGAGAAAAGAAAAGTGAATTTAACTCCTTGTAACAGGAACATTTCAGAAACAAGCCATTCATTTACATAGCACCTCACGTCTAAAGACCATTTTAGTCACATCAAGTGTTCATAATTAAACATCTTTGTCTGCAAAATAAAAAAACTGAGCCAGCAGGTTTTTATTTTTGGCATATACAAAATCTGTGGGTTATATATTTTGATTTACTCCAGGGTTAAGAAACTTGAATATAATTTAAAGCAGGGCTTCTGTTCAGCACTGAATGCCAAGGTGTGTCAGAGTTCTTTTTTACACTCAACTCACTAAAAAGAAAGCTTTTGCCCTGCACCATAGCGACCAACACCTATTTGCTTGTGTTTGCTATACTCCCAACAGTCAGCTTCTCCCTTCCTGGTGTATGCTGGAACTGTTCAACATAGACCAGGGGTGGGCAATAAAATTTGCAGGTGGGCTGGTGGGGGGAAGGAGGCAGAAGGAGACGGCACAGCCCTAGCCTTGGAGCAGCGCAGCATAGCGCCGACTGGGGGAAGGCAGAGGTGTAGCACAGGCTGGGGGAGGGTGGAGGAAGGTGGCACAGCCCTGGCACCAAGCAGGGCAAGGGAGCGGGCCAGGTGTGGCAGGCTGGATCCGGCCTGTGGGCTGTATTTTGCCCGCCCCTGGCATAGACAGAAGGTCAGCAATAGCAGAATGATCCTGGGGACCAGCAACAGAAAAGAGTCAAACTGAAGAATCTGGAAACGGCCTACTAAAGCAAGTATGTAGCAGTTTAGCTGCTCTTACCCTATTCATTTTCTAAATCTTTAAGCATTTGGGGTGGAAATGCAAAAGTGGAGCAATTTTGGAAAATAAAAACCAACACCACTCTTTTGCTTTAAGTCTTCTGGCTTCTTTTTGTGACTGCTGCTGGGATTGTTTCATCAAGTATTTCCTCTCTCAAGAAAAGCTTTTTGGTTCTTGAGCACACAGCTCAGGGCTTATCCTAGATTTACAGTGCCGCAAAGAGTCATCATTAACGGCCAGCAGGTCATATGCTCAGTACAACAACTTTTCTGCAGAGCAATTGAGACAATGGACTGGAAGGAAAAAATGGTGTTTCAGAACAAACCTCTTTCAATTCACATCAGAAGAAAATGATGAAAGGCATACAAATTGAGTCATAATTAAACAAGATACATTCTAAGACCTCTTTGGATAAGAGAACGTCTCTGGAGGCCTATTTGACGTAGAAGCATAATTCACTTCAAATCCAGGACGTGCTACAGAGAAGTCACAAGGCATGTCTGGATGGACAGAGTTATTTATATTTAGCTGGGACAGAGGTACATCAGCATAGCAAAGTTGGGGTGATAGCACTCAACCAGAGACTGAATTTTGAGTAACATGAATACATGGTTAATCCAACTCACCTGCAGCTGAGCTTGAACTGTTTAATGATATTGCTGATTTTCTCAAATCTGTGGATATCACGCTGTTCTTTGCACTGATAGTGGGAAATAACCTGAAAGGGAAATCACTATAACTCAGCAATCAAAGCACAAGTTCCCACATACCACCATACTTCCTAATGAATCCCAAGGATCTCCTCTTCCTCACTTCGCAACTGTCCATGCTTCTACCTGTCCCCATGCTGGAGACTACATCATGGCCACCATTTTTTGGTGGGGGCAAGAACTGGTTGAATGTGTTTTAGAAAGCTGCCAATATTACAATTTAGGCCAGAGAGGTCACTGTTAAGTGTCATCAGGCCTTGAGAGAGAAGGAAGTGTTTTAACACACCAACTTGTCAGTGCTTCCAGACCTTCTGGCTCAAGGGATAAGAAACAGAGAAGGAAAAAAGTAAGTTGTAGCTTAGCCTTGGGTAGGCCAGCAGACTGATTACGTAGCTTTGGCGGTGTGTGACTCTTTCCTCGCCAGTTATTTCGGTCATTCTTGCTCTCAGAAGAAGTACACAAGCAACCTCAAGTGGTGGTGTCTGCAATATCACATAGGGATCTTTGGTAATGTATACCTGTAGATAAGGACCATAGACTCTCGCTTTTCTGTATACAGTGTTACGTACTAAGGTATCAAAGTTACATGGGAACTACTGCTTTCAAATGTCTGATGTTTACATGTAGACTCCTAAGTATAATTTATTCTGGAGAAGGATTAAGTCCATGGGGAGGTTATAAAGATGTGTGCATGCAGAAAAGAATCTCAACCAAAAGTTTATGTTTTTGTAAAAAAGTCACCTTTAAGCTAAGTGAATATGAGAAGCTTCTGCACCAAAAAATAGCTGTTTTCAAAAGTTACATGAAAATAGGTGTTTATGAAAATACAGTCAATTACACCAACCATCAGTGCAATACTGTTTTACAACCCCCCACTCCCAAAATTAGTAAATCTTGTTGGAAGATTGGAAATATTTACTAAGGAAAATATTGAGAAAAATGTATTTCCTGAAAGTTTCCATTTAAAACAAAAATTGTGCGCGTCAAGAAGGGGAAGTTTCAAACACGATAAAAAACTTGCAGAAGAGTTTAATATTTGGAAAGTAGGCATTGTGTCAAGAAAGAAGTTTTGAAGGAAGTTTTCAGCCTGCCCTCGATATTAAGTTTATATTGCATCAGGCACTTAGCAATACAGGGACCATGGATGGTTAAAGTACCACCTAGGAGGAAGTAAAAATTTGCAGATCTTCATGTCAGAATAAGACTTCACCCTGGTGAAGCACAGCAGGGAATTCTCTAAAAACTCCAAGAGTGTACGAGGAATGGGGATGTGAAACTCTCTCATGAATTGGAAGAGACCAAGGTGATTCATGCATTTAATTGACCACAGCTTAAATGTTGAGAGTGGGAGTTTCAAGAATTTCACAAAAAATAGGAATCCTGTGGCCCTTTTAAAGACTAACAAATGTATTTATTGCATAAGCTTTCTTGGGATAAATAAATATGTTAGTCTTTAAAAGAGCCACAGGACTCCCTGTTTGTTTTGCTGAACTAGACTAATACGGCTACCCCTTTGGAACTTGTCAAGAATTTCCCAGGAGTACCTGGTTTATGTCAAAAGCAAGAAAATTAGGACTTATCTACATGGGCAAATAGCCCTTAATAGCTATTCCACAATAACTCTCCATGTGGACACATTTACTCTGCACTGTCTTTGTTTGGTGCAGGTTAATCCACCCAAATAGCTATTGCATTTTAAATTCACATCCTATTTTATTTCACAATAGCTTCCTCATGCAGGCAAGCCCATACTTCCCGTCACAAGACACTGAATGAATGAAAGGTTTTGCAACCTGCAATTTCCACCTAGCATGGTTTATGATCATCAACTCCGTATGAATCCTTTGTAATCTACAATGCTTTTCATAAAAAGGAATCCTATGCATTTTAGAATAATTAAATCTGCCCCCTAAAGGGAGAGGACAGAGGAACAAATGGACACAGCAAAGAGCAGGGACAGCAGTTCTCACCAGGAAAGTGGCTCTCTCAAACAGAAGAACTTCATCTGCCTCTATAATCTGAGCAAAGTTCCTCAGGTTCATTTCTAGCTGCTGAACATTAGGAATCAGCTGATAGACTATGCTGGACCAAGCCTGTCAGAAGACAAAACGTACAGTGAGTGCTATGAGAACTGCTTACATATCCTCCCCTTCTTGCTATGCAAAGTGCTCGTACGAGACAGCAAACGTAGGCTACAGTCAATCAAGGATAGCAGAGATGAGTTACACAAGCTTCACCCCTACCTCTCTGCCCACACACTTCCATTACGACTGTGGCCTCCACTGGAGTTCCAATCCCACACTTTTCCCTGACCAACCTACCAGCTATGTCAAACTGGGACACTGGCAAAAATCTTGCAGGGGCTAGTATGAGCCCATCAAATTGCCAGGTGATGTCTGGGCTGAATTTGAACCCATGTGTCCAGAGAAGAAATGTGTTTACTGTTCCCAGCTAGAGCCTCAAAGTTCTTAAGTTTTCTTGCTTGTGAATAAGCAGATCTCTGCTGTACACCCATAGAAGTAACAGCAGAGCGCGCCAAATCATTGCATTAACTCGGGGACTGATCCCCAGAGCATTCAACTACAGCTGTCTTCAGTGGAGTTACAGGTGTTCAGCACATCTCCAGATCAGGCCCCCAGTCTGTAAGGACGTCACCTCACTGCCTCTACCATGCACAGGTCACATACAGTGATTGGCTTTTGTGCTAGAATTCTGACATACAAGCAAATTGGGCAAAGCCAAAAGGTTTTGTACATTTAATAGGTATTTCTGACACTCATGGGAACAGCTGAGGTTTTGCCCAGGCAGAAGGTCCACAATATTAATTTTCAGTACAGAACTCTTATGGGATTGTACTTAGAATGATGCAATTCTGCCTCTGGGTACCTCAATATGAAGCATCAACAAGAGCATCCACAATGACTGACTGGCTGCAGGGATTCAATTAAGAAGAAAGGTCAGCCAACCTATGCCTAATAAGCTCTCGAAAGGGAAATGCGACTGCTGCCTACAGCATGGGACCAATGTACACACTAAAGACACAAACACTAATTTCAGGAAGGTGTAGCCTGGACCAGCGTCAGGCATGTCACATACTGTAGGCTGAGGCAGTCTCTCTACTCAGGGCTGGATTTTAAAAGGCACTCAACTTCAACTCCCATTGAAGTCCAGGAGAATGCCTGAAAATCAACACCTCTGAATGTCAATCTACCACAAAGGCTAATGGGCCCTCACTACCTTTACTCACTGAAATGGCTGTGGCACATTTAGAGAACTTTAATTTGCTCTCAGTCTGATCCATTTAACATCCATCACCCCACTATCTGAAGGGAAACTTTAGTAGGTAAGTGGGAAGGATGAAGGTAAGGAAAGTTTAGACTAAATACCAAAACAAGCTTCCAGACTGTGAAATAGTTTCCTAGGCAGATGGGGAAGCCCCATCACCTGGGTCACTGAATACTTGCCAATGTCCTTTAGAAAATTTAACATAGGAAACAATTCTACTTTGGCTAAACACATTATTGCTTAACTGGGGTGGAGGTTCCTGCTAAAAGAATTGTCCAGGGAGTGTGTGGGCAGTGCTAACAGGAAGATACAGGGCTATGAAACACAATACTTATGGGAGAAGGGAAAGGCAGATTTTTTTTTTTTTTTTTTTTTTAAATGAGGCAAACTGCCATCTGTCATCAGAGTGGATCCACCTATTTCAGAAAGCATTTCTAAATTAAATGGCTAGGAGAATCTAGTCAAGCTGCCGAACTCCCTAGCAATTGACAATACACCTTCCACAACAGAACAGCAATAAGATGAAGAGAAATGCCATGCATGGAGAGAGGCAGTCATACAAACCTTATAAAGTGTTTCATCCCAGATGGATGTTCTAAAGCACGCACACTCCAAGGGGCGGGACAGACGCCTCAGGTCTTCCTCCCTTTCTTTAAAAATCTGGAGGACAGAAGTTTGATATTTCTAGATGAACACAGACACATTCCTGGTTTTGTTAAATGCTTTTACTGTGGCTATTTTACCATATTTGTACTAAGAACTTTGCATTTCAAAAGAACACAAGGGTGCACAATCTTATCCAATGCCAGAACAGCTGAGGGTGTGAATAGTTGGCATTCACACCAAACAACCATACAGGGATCCTGATGTTATAAGCTACTGGACAGCAAACTGAAACAAGCCCAATGAGAACAGTTTTCATTTAACTTGTGCGGAGTCTAGGACATTCCTGATCCCTTCCTGGGGAGGATGGAAGGTAATATTCAAACAAGGTCAGGAAGGAAAATGCTTTAAGTTATGGCTGGATCAAGAAAGAGCAACAAAATGAAGCTCAAAACACTAGCCAGTATCTGCTGAGCTATGAGCCATTTTGTCTTTCCAGGGGAGACCAGCTTGTGGCTTTATCCATGTGGCCACATGCTTTTTTCTGAGCCCTTCGCCACACATCTGGATGGGGACGTACCAAGCAGAAGGGACAGAAAAAAAGAGTTCAGTGTTCCATCACTTCAACCAGAGTACACTACCCCAAAGAAATGATCTCCAGGTGTAAGCCAGAGCTAAGGATATGCACGTGTCATATAGAAACGCATCTAACCCACAAAATTCATTTCTCATCTAACACCAGGAATGGGGTACAACTTTCTGGCTGAAAGATTAGTACAGCCCACATTTAGGAGAGAGCTCAGCACCCAACAGCTCCCAGTAAAAACAATGGGAAACCTCACTTCCACCTTAAGAACAAAGGAACCTCTTGGGCACTTTGAAACTCCATCCCTACAGTGTCTCTGCAGATTTTGTGCTGAGTGCTGTTACTACTTGACTGTACATCTTTTAAAAAGACTACATCTGAACAAGAAAGTAGGTCAGACTCAAGGCCAATTCATGGTTCATGGCCCCTTTGCTTACAACTGCACTGGCTAGTACCAACTGTGATGGGCACATCTGCCCACTAGGACAGAGACTGAAATTTCCCCAATTTACATCACAGGCTAAACAGCTGACACCTGGTAACTATGTTTATTCAATACAAAGCTGAGTTGGATTTGAACCTGAATAGTACCTGTCACCTACACCTTTGAAATACAACAGGAAGGTTACACCATTTGGGTTTTTCTCTGCCCCCATATTCCAGAAATTGGTAAAGACTAAAAAAGCGATACCATAAAGAAGAAGGTTACAGGTAACTTGGCACGGAGATTCTATTCTCTAAGTGGGCCATTACATAGCTGTTACACAAAATGGGCCAGGAATGGCATGGAAATTACAGGTTTGGAAGCTGCTTTTCAGAGATTCCCCCCAAACACAAACCAGAAAAAAAAACAGCCTGGAGACAGTGCTGGCATAGCTACATATAAAATGAAAGATGGCAACAATATTGTGTGAACTCACATGATGCTCATGTGTGCCCCGTCAGAACCCACACCGACACAGCAACGCTCCACTCCTTACCAGATCACGCTGGTCCTCCTGCACTAGGTCCATCTTGTGCACTAAGCAGAAAATCTTGGCATCGGGAGAATTCTGCAGAATAGCCTCCAGACACGACTGATAGTAGTGCATGTCCTTCTCCAACTCGCGACTCTCCACATCGAAGACATAGATCAGGACTTCCACGTTGCGGAAGATGTTGTCCCGCTGGCTGGTGAAGTAGTTCTCCATGAAGGTGTCTTGTCTGAGAAGGGGCATAGCAGCAAGGCAAAGGGACTCCAGTTAGATCAATCAGACTGGCTTGCTTTACCCCATGTCTGCATTGCTAAGAAAGTCTGTTACATATGATGTCTGAATTATCAATACAGCAAATGCAGAGACAGAAGCCCTCCACTTAACCACAGAACAGGTACGGGTGGTATAAACTTGTCCTTCCAAATGATACTTAAGTGGGGCAGGGACAAGGCTATCAACTTTTAGAGGAGACCAAGTCCACTCAACAGATGACTGTTCAGCCTTTATTCCTTTCCCATCCCTACTGAGTGCCAATAAGGGGGCTTCTTCTATGGACAGCTGCCCAACAGTAACCATAGTGCTACCCCCAATTCATTTAACAAAAGCCAGTGGGCCACATTGCTAATCTGGTGTAATCTGAACCAGTGACTCCAAACCCAAAAAAGTTCTATAATCCATTTCCAACAACAACTTCTCCAGCCCTAGAGGTAGCTCATTAAGGTGCAAGGCTCAGAGAGACTGCCTCAACAGGAAAAAGAGGAAGTGGGAAAAGGGTAAAGCAATCTGTCCCCCCTGTCCCATGGATGTTACTTTGGTCTTGAGGGTTATCAAGCCAGCCCCCTTCATCCAGACACCAAGTATGAATTTATGATGTATTGTTTAGTAATTATAGGGACCCATCTACAGTTTTATAAGCCACTAACAGTTCACTTGATCCACAGAAAGCATTTCTACCCACTGTAGTTAGAAGGACAGACTCCTAGTATATCACACCACTATCCTAGTTCCCACAGCCACCTCCATGGGTTTCACAAGGAAAAGAACAGACAGCACCTACCCTCCACAGTCCCACAGGTTCAGCACCAGATTTCCCAGAAATCGAACATGCGAGTGTTCTACATCAACTGGAAAGAGACAAGAGAACCATGTATGTGAAACACAGAGCAACAGAAAAGGGGCCTATTCAAAAGTTGCCATCCCTGGCTGAGATGATTTAATTGAGCTTGGCTCTGCTTTGAGCACGGGGTTGGACTAAATGTGCTCCTGAGGTCCCTTCCAATCCTGATTTTCTGTGATTCTATGATTCAGCACAGTTGAAAATGTAATTCATAGTGACTAAATCCCAGAACTGCAAGGGTGGAATTCCAGTTATGCAGCTTTACTAGGTATATTAAGGCATGGATGAATATACAATCACAGAAATGCAGGCCTGGAAGGGACCTCACAATGTCATTAAGTCCAGTCAGCCATGCTGTGGCAGGACCAAGCAAACCTAGATTATCCATGACAGGTGTTTGTCCAACTAGTTTTTAAAACTTCCAATTATGGGACCTCCCTTGGACGTCGTAATAGAACTTTACTACCCTTATATTGGGGTTCAACAAAACTGGCTCCCAGCTAGGCACCAGCAGTATTAATTTTGGTCACCAGAGGGCACTCCTCCACTGCATTGCCACAACAGAGCTAGGAGGCAGGCTACAAACCCTGGTTGCCATGGCAACCTGGCAGCTGTTTTTTCTCCAGTCCTGCCTTATATTTAAAAAGTTTTTCCTGATATCTAATGTAAGTCTCCTTTGCTGCTGACTGAGACTATGTCCTGCCTTCAGAACATATGAAGAGCAATTGGTCACCATCCTCTCCATAACTGCCCATAACATATTTAAAGACTTACCAAGTTCCCTTTCAATCTTTTCTAACAACTAACCAAGTTCAGTCTTTCCTCATAGGTCAGGTTTACAAAATCTTTTATGAACTCTGTTGCTCTCCTCTGGACTCTCTCCAACTTGTCCACATCTTTCCTAAAGTGTGGGGTCCAGAATTGGACATAGTATGCCAAATGAAGCCTCATGAGCGAGACAATTACCCCTCGTGTCTTACATATGACACTTCTGTTAATACAGCCCAGCAAGATTAGTCTTTTTTGAAGCTGCATCACATTTCTGACTCATTCAATTTACGACTCACTATAACCCCCTTACCTTTTTCAGCAACATTACCATCTAGCCAGTTATTCCCCATTTTGTAGCTGCACATTTGATTGTTTTCTTCCTAAGGGAAGTACTTTGCAATTGTTTTTATTAAATTTCATCTTGTTGAATTCAGACCAAACTTCACGGTTATTTGAATTCTAATTCTGTCCTCCAAAGTGCTTACAACCCCCTCCCATCTTGGTGACATCCGAATAATTTATGAACACTCATCACTCCATTATCCAAGTCACTGATGAGATATTGAACAGTACGAGACCCAGGACTGACTCCTGCAGGACCCCATGAGATAAACCCGCTCAGTTTGACAGCAAACTAGTATGGCCCACCAACTTTCTGCTTTATAAATAACCAGCATATTGTTCTCCTTGGAACAGTCATCTATTTGAAAACCCTTTATAGCACCTTAATCACTATAACCAGGGGGGTCTGCAAGGGCAATGTTAGGAAGGTGAAGTCTAACTTTTTTTGGAACCTCCACTGTGACAGAATAGGACTCCTCCCCCCACCCCCTTACATGTATAGCCCTTGTAACATGAGAATCTCAGATATTTCGCAGTGGGCAAAGTTAGACACACTGATGGGCTCGAGCCATGCCGAGATTGAGGATTACTGTTATAACCCTTCCTTCAACGGTTCTGCAAGAGGGAAAGCAAATTCACTAACTAAGATTAGTGGATCATTCTGCAATCTGCAGAAATCTTTCTGCTAAGACCACTGAGCCCCACTCTCCGGCAAGCGGCTTATTACTGCCCAAAATCATCATGTTGATATGGAGAACTCGGGTCTTTTCTAAAGAATTCATCAGACATTCTGAACACTTCTTTGTGGACAGACATTGTCAGTAGAAAAGCATTAGCTTACAAAGTCTATTTACATAAAGATTCAAAATCACCTTCTGATCCACAGCTAAAAGGGAAGGACCATTCCACTTAACCCACATCTAAGGTATTTTAGCTCAGTTTCTCAGTCAGACGCCTCATGGAAGGGTCTTAAATGTTAATCAGAGTTCAAGAGTCGAGGATTTAGGAATCAACAAGAGAAACTTCTTACTTGTGGCACCGAGGCGCCGTGTGTCCCTGGCGATGTAGTTTGCAAAGATAATGGATCTCATGCTGGTCTTACCAGACCCACTTTTACCCATCAACAGCACCTGGTTAGGAAAAGCAACAGAGAAGAGTTAAAATACTATCAATGCCAGCTTCTCCGTGGCTCTTTAATGGCTAAACATTGATGATGTAAAGACAGAAGGCCTTGGTAGCCCCATACATAGAGGACTTGACTTGTGCATGTTGTAATTTGGCTGTCTTGGAAAAAGCTAGCAAACAAAAGCCTTCAATCTGAATGACTGGAAGTTATGTGTTCTTAATCCCTTGATATTCATGGCCAATGAACCAGCATACACACTATAAAACTCCCTCATGGTCACTTTGCAAAGTAAAGCACATAAGCAGACCCTCCTCCCCCCCCTTTTTCTTGGCTGTTGCTTTCTTTTCCTCACAGACAGTTTACTCTCTGGAAGTTACATACCCTGTCCCTAAGACTGATTGTATAGCTGCCTAAAATCCTGAAGAAAAATAATTGTGCTACATGAAGTTTATTCATCTCCCTCATCTTGACCCCCGTGCCAATAAAAAAAAACCCAACCACCAGTCACTAGACATGAACAGGTCAAACAGAGTTCATTTTTCCTACATACACTGGGAAGGCATTCTGCAGAGTTCGCAGCTGGATTTCAGACGTCCAATGAAGAGCTAGCTATGTTTATTTTTGAAGTAATTGTTAATCTTTCACTTCTCCAGCCTCCGCATGTTCTTGAAATGCTCTGGCACTTAAGATGAAAGTTTGCTGTTCCTGATTTGTCAGGGCACAAGGATTTGCCAAGGCAAACTCATTTCATGCCAAACATTTACAGAAAAATACTTGACTAGACCCAAACTCTTGACCATTCAGCATCCTGTCCTACCCAATCACGTCTTGTGTTGTGTACTGTCCGCTCCACAATACAAAAATAAGTTTCTCCTCCCTAACTATGAAATGAAATCCAAGTCCTGGTTTTAGATGTGAAGATGCTGGAAGGCAGAAAGGAGTTTAAAAGCAGATGAGCCAGTGGAGTTTGACTACCCAGTATGCAATGCAGGAAGCAAAGACGCAGTCCCAGTCTCTTGCTTCCCAGGTCAGTGGGCCATGGAAGAGCATAAGACATTGTAGTTAGAGGGATGGAGAGTGGCTGAAGGAAGGAGAATGATATGAATGGCTCAGTAGCAACCCTAAATAATTTTACAACAACAGGGATTGGTTTATACTATCAAAGGATTGATTAACCCAGTTCCAGTCCCAAAACAAAGTTCGGCCTTTGGCAACACCTCTGAAATCCTATTACAGACAATAGAATTAAAAAGGCTGCAACTCTAGTCATGATTCTGATGGATAGCTTCAGCCGACTGGCAAGAGAATATGAATCTGAAAGATACCTGCTTAATTCTCAGGTCCCAGTGTATGCGTGCATGGTTTATAACTAAAACACAAATCTCAGACTGAAACAACAGACATGAAATCCCACTTTACCATATTTAATCACTTTTCTGAGAAGAATCGGCTAACAAGTTTCTTTCTAAAAGTAGCTCACCACATGGCTATGCACAAACTGCTTGAAATGCTCTCAAAGCATAGCAGATTTCAAGATAAGCTCTGGTGGTCTTTGCAGCAAAAGAACAGTAACACATTCTTCTTCAAAGAGGCAGACAAGCCCTGAAATGTCTCAGACTTTCTGAACCTACTCCCCACAAGTACTATAGTGTTCTCTCTTGATTGCAAACAGGAGGCCAAAATAAAGAGTGATATCTAATCTTGTTTCATACAACACTGGTGAAGAAATGTCTGTACGAGCCTGTTGTAAAAGTCAGACTTAGTGCTATCCAATTTAAAATCAACTCTGAACTCCCAGATGTGAGATTCTGCCACTAATCCCTCCAGTGGTGTTTCAAAGGGACGAGACCACAACATTTGAGGGAAGAAGAGAAGGGTGATCCAAGTATAACATACAAGAATGGTCTCATTCTTTAGTTAACTGTATTAGTATGCCTAAGATTGCTATCTCCTAATTCTGAGCAGAAGCACTTCATTTCCATCAGTGATCTTAATCACTACACAAGGCAACCAAATTCCCTATTCCAGGTAAGATGTCACTTGAACCCCTTAGTGCAAATATAACCTCCCAAAGCACATATCTCTGAAAGAGATCAGGAACTTTTCACCACACACGTAAGAACTGGGAGCATTTGTTCTTCTTACACAGGTCAGAATATCATGTTATTGGCTTTGAGTGCCAGGTGTATTCATACAATTAGCAGTTACCATGGAGGGTTCCACTTGCACCAGCCCAGCTGCTCTGGTTATTAAAATATTTGAAAAATACTCATTTTCGACCCCTACCTATCATGTTAACTGAAGGACACATCAGCCACTATTACAACAGAATGCCAAAGAGGCATCTGAGTAGTTAATGGTCATTTGACAAACATGAAGATCTCATCAGGAGTCTATTGCAAAAACACATGCCACACGGGCTTCCACACCAGAAGGCATCTGATGAGCACTTAGGGATTTCAAAAGTATTTACCAGGTTTCAAGAGGAACTTGATAAGCATTTGCAATTCAGGGAACAAAGAAGTAGAGGGTTTGCAATCCAATTCTTACCTTTTTCTTCATGGCTGTGCTTGGCATCACCCACCTGCAGATTTAAAGACAAGACACAAGCAGCCCTGTTACACTGCTGTACCTTCCTCTGCTCCAGTTAACAGCTTTACTCACTTTAACACCCAGATTCCACCCACAGCTACTGAAATGCCATGCAGAGTAGAAAGAGCTCATTTACAAACACGAAATATTTCATCCCAGCCTAAAGAAGACACTTGACTTGTGTTCCAGGCAAAAGAGCAGAAGGGATCTTAGGGGAAAGCATCCTGTCCTAACGGGATCCTTTACCATGCTTATGTGACCCTTAGTTATATAATTAAAACAGACCTAAGCATGATAAATTTCAGTGTGCGGTTAAAAGCAACCCACAACCAGACACCTTCCACAAGCATGTCGAACTCTTAATACACAGCACACTCTCACTCCATTCCCTCTCAGCACTACCAATTAGCAACACCTCTACTCCCACATGAAAATTAATCCCCAGGTATCCCCCACTCTCCATCACTCCCTCCAAACTCACAAACCCCCAAGACCCTTCTTCATTAGGCATCCATTTAAACACTAACCACCCCTGGACAAACTCATCACATTTCCCACATACCCTGAAAACCACTCCCGCCATCATCCTCCAACCACACTGCGCCCCACAAATCATTCTTTCAGATAAGCCCCCTAAACACAGCACACACACCCCACTAGGCTGCTACCCAACCCTTCACACACTGAGCCCCAGGCAGGCCAATTCCCTTTTCATGTCAAAGATCCTGCTGTGCCCCCAATGCCTTCTCAACCCACTTACTCATCCCCCCAGTGAGACCACATTGCCCCAGCCACACTGACTCCCTCATACTCACTGCACCCACACCAACCCAGTACCTGCCGCCCCCACAGAGCCCCTACTCCCCATACCCCTCATCCTGCTGCCCCGCACCGCCCACAAAGCCAGACCCCACAGACTTCTCCCCCCCACCACACTCATCTGCTGCCCCGCCCCCCACACGCCCAGCTCCCGCCCTGCTGCCCCCACGAGCCCCGCTCCCAAGCCCCCTCACCTCTGTCTCTGAGCGCGGCACCTCCTGGGCCGACCCCGCGGGGGGTCCCTGGCGAGCGAGGACGGGGCGTTTCTCCCGGCCCGCGCCCGACGAGGGGTGCTGGGGGCAGGGCTCGGCGCGCGGACAGAGCCAGTCCCCCCGCTAGGCCCCTCAGCCTCAGCCTGGCCTGAGCCAGCCGCCCGGCGGGGTCTCCCCTCCTTCGGATACGACAGCCGGTACACCCCCGGGCCCGGCTCACGAGACTGGGGACTAGGCTGCCTTCGCCGGTCACGTGAGCGGCCGCCCAACCCTCTTCTCACCCACCCGTCAGGTGACTGAAGGCGGAAGGGCGAGAACGGCCGCAGGGCGGCGCAAGGTGGGTGAAGCCGCGGCGGCCATCTTGCCTGGGGGCAGAGTGCCCACAAGTGAGGACTTTTTCCCCCCAGGGTGCTTAGGTTATAGGGGATGGAGATTGTTCCGCCCCTCCCCCACTCTGCCCAGCAAGGAGGTTAGGTGGGATGGGGATGGGCTTAGGCTAGGGGAGAGAAACAGACCACAACTTAATGCTTCGCTATCAGCCCTGGGAACCACTGGCCCTGGGTCTCCCTCCTGGGGGCACCACCACTCCTGCTGATGGCAGTGGGCATTATGGGTGCAGGGCACCTTGCAAGCTTGGTTTCAAGTGCATGAGAATGGGGTGCATGTAGGGTACAGGCTTAGGCCCCATCTGCATGAGTGGGTCACCTACCAGTTGCAGTATTGAGTCCAATCTATGTGATTGAGCATGCATGGGGTGCAATGTATGGGGTGCAGGTTTGGGCCCCATATCTTTGATTGGGGTGGATCTGGGGTGTGTCATATGCAGTAGGAATGGTGTCTGTGTGTATGATCAATGCATGTACAGAGAGCAGTATCAGGTCACACGTGTATAACTGGTGCAGATATGGGTTGTGTAGTTTATGGGGTACAGGACTGAGCAACATAAACGTGTTTGGAACATGCATGGCAAAGAGCAGGGAGTGCAGATATGGGCCCCATGTGTATGATTCATGCATGTACCAGGACAGGTGCTGTATTAGTTCCCACGAGTATGGTTGGTGTAGGTATGGGGGACACTGTGTGATATGCAGGATCCAGCTCCATGTTTATGACTGACATCTAGTTAGGGCATAGAAGCAGGTCTCACATGTACAACTTGCACATGTAAGAAGTGCAGAATTAGGCTCCAGATACAGGATTTGCACACACATGATGGGACATCAGGCCTCAAGTGTAGGATTGTTGGGGGGGAAGCACTGCAGATCCGGGCCTCAAGTATATGTATTAGAGATGAGCTGTAGCTACAAAGTTTGGATCTAAATTATCCCAATATTTTAATTTGGATAAAAGATTTGTCACTCTCAGCCCCTTAACATCATCATCATTTGGAGGTGTTTGACTCCAAGATTTTGATTCATTCCATGGCAGAGACTGGACCAGTTGCAAAATTTGGGATCCATTTTTTTGGGTGTCTGGCTTCATGACTTTGGTTCACACGTTTCTTTTGGAGCATATTGATAATTCCATGCAGTATCATCAATAATACAGTGTAACCTGTGGCTTCAGTCTTGTTGTAAACCCACATGGGCATATCTAGATGGTGTGTCTTATGGCACATCAAGCTGGCTAGATGTAGTGTGTGCATGCTCAAGGCAGCAATCATGCAAGTTTTGTGTTCACAATGTTCTTGGGGGTTTTTTAAAACATGATTTCCCAAATGCCACAGCTCACTGCAGCACCACCAACTGAGGATTATTCCAGGGGCGTCTATTTTCCCCTTGTGATCCCTTGTGCCTCAGTTTAGACACAGAGGACAATTTGACTCAGGGGGGATAAGACTGGTCCTGCGCCTCATCGCCAGAATGGATTTCTACAGTCACGTCACAGACTTATTTGCAACAGCCAGACAAATAATAATAAACTTAACAGAACAGTGCCAAACAAGACCTAGAAAGAGGCAGCTTAAAACTATGAGAGAGGCAGAAACATTATGTGTTTCAACGGCCTCCCATATGGTCTAGCGGTTAGGATTCCTGGTTTTCACCCAGGCGGCCCGGGTTCGACTCCCGGTATGGGAAGTTTCCCTTTTCCCCCCTGCTACAGTATACTTTTCCCAACCGTGTGTAATGCGATGCGCTGAACCCCCCGCCGATCACGCCGCTTTGGGAAGTGTTGGAAACACTCTGCTTTAGGCAGGTAAAAGTCGCGCAAGGTGAGCTTGGAAGCAAAGCGGCTACGCTGGCGGCATGTGGCCACCAGGGGGCTCTGAGGCGTCCGCCCGCGAAGGAGGGGGCCTGCATAGCGCGAGCCGCTCCCGGGACCTTTGGGGTACCCCTGAGTCCAGGCTGCTGGTGGTCACAGCGCCCTTTTGGGGTAAGAAGGGGCCCTGCAGAGTCAGGCTGCCCTGCCCCTGCGACCTGAGAGGCGGGTAATGCCAGAAACCTTCGCTGCTTTCCTCTTAGTACAGCTGGCTTTGGGATACATCATGAGTTTAGTTTATTTGCAAACTGCCCAGCCTAGGTTTAAGAAAGCGAACTCAGGTAGGGTTGGGGCTTTCACCTTCCTAGTCCAGCTCCCCCAGGAGGGATATTAAGGGACCAGGATACCAGTTGCCAATTTCCCCCCAGCTGCTAAAATCCATCCCAAATCGAGGGGCTACATTTGGAAAGATGGGCTGTGTTCGCCTGAGCTGAGCCACAGATCGTGTCTGAAAAGAGACCCACTTTAGCAGCCCTGTCTTACTTGGATCCAGCCTGCATTATATTGACCTGCCTGCTGAGCAGTCACGGTTGTGGAAGACAACAGAGTCTTGTGGCACTTTTAAAGACTAACAGATTTGGAATTTGACTACATGGAGGGCACTGAATACAGCCGTTTGAAGTGGAAATCCATCAACTTCATGAAACAAATGCGATTAATAAATCTGTTAGTCTTTAAAAGTGCCACAAGACTCTGTTGTCTTTCTACAATAGACTAACACGGCTACCCCTTTGGGTTGTGGAAGAGATACAGAATGAAAAGACTGTCACTGCCCCACAAAAACCTTAAAATCTTCACACATAAAGAAGAATCCACAATAAAATACATTAAAAAAAATAAACAGGAAGAAGGATTATGGCTATACACAAGGCAGATGTTCTTCCTAGATGTGAACTAACTGGATCCTACCACCTGAACCCCTTCATAACTGACAATGGAGAGGACGCACTTTGGTGCTGTTTATTTCTTGACTTAAATGCAACAATATTTAGGCCTTCTTGACATTTTTTGAGTGCTTCACAAACACTTTGGTCTGATCTACACACCATTTTTGTACTGATTTGTCTCTGCAGGTGAGGGGTGTGGTTTTATACCAATATAGTGATACTAGTGCAATCCTTAGCATTAATACAATTGAATGATACAAAGGTGTCTTATGCTCTAAATGTATGGTAATGAGTCCTGGCCCACACATAGCTTTTTTGTACCTATTTAATTATTTCAATTAAGGGTGTGATTTTCTACCAACTTAATAAATCATTATAACCTGTGGACCAGGTCTACATTAGGGGAGTTTCGCCAGCGTAGCTATCCTGCATTGCTGCACCAGCAGAGTTCTCTAGTGTGGACACAACTTGTAGGTGCATTTTTGGTGGCAGAGCTTATTCCAGGCCCTTCCAGCAAATAACTTTTGTGGTTGGCAATCCCTCAATTTGAAGATGATCTCTACCACAGATTTACATGAATCCTGAGATGACTCAGGAGTTCAATCCTGGAACCACAGATCTGCCCACAATAGCCACAGATATTTCCTAGGGCAGGGGTCTGCAGCTCTTTGGTTGTCCCCTTGCGGCTCCAGGTCCCCCTGCCATTGGGGGATCCCGTGGGTGGCCTGCGGACCGCTCTGTGTTCTGGGGCCTCCCCTGCCAGTAGGGGGCCTGCTCCTGTTTCCAGGCTTTCACTCCACCCTCCTCCCTGACCACCAGGGGAGCCTGTGGTCGGTGTCCTGACCCAGGTCCCACCAGCGGAGGCCCTGCAGCCAGCCCAGCCCTGCCCAGAAGGATGCTACACCCATTGCGGCTCTCAAAATACTCAATTATTGAAGGAATTTTTTTAAATGGCTCTTATCTTTTGCGTTGCCAATCCCTGTCCTAGGGGGTCAGGTTCCTACTAGTAGAAAGTTCTTTATTTTTCCTTCCTTCTTCACCCTAGCAAAATAAACAATACCAGTAAAAGTGCAGTTTTACCAGTGTAACAACATCACTAGGGCTTCTGCCGGTACAGATACACCAGCATAAGTACATCTCTGATTGACACAGCTGTGCCAGCAAAGCTAGTAATGTAGGCCCGGCCCTGGGGGAATGCTGGTATATTGGTGCTTTATCCAGGTTCATGGGAGAAAAGCTAGACTGGCATTAGCATCGTTGTACCAGTATTACTATGTCTACACTATATGGGTTGTATCACTTTCACTATACTGGTACTGAATGTAACCAGGAGTCATGGATCCACAGGATCGGTGCTCAGACTCATGGACTGTAAGATCAGAAAGAATCATCATGATCAAGTATTCTAGTCTGATCCCCTGCACATTGCAGGCAACAGAACCACGCCATCCCACTCCTCTATTCCAGTGGTTCTCAACCTTTTTTCTGTCGCGACACACCTGACAGATGATGTTCCGCTGTGTGACACACTACAATCTACTGGTGGCAGTGGTGCTTGGGCTGGGAGCGCTTAGGAGGCTGCAGCGCTCTGGAGGATGCAGTACGCAGGACCTGGATGGGGGCAGAGTCAAGCCAGCGCAGACTGGTGCTCTGGTGCTTTGCCTCAATGGGTCTGGGCTTATTTTTGTGGGGCAGGTGGTGCCCCCATCCCCAGGATCTCTGGGTTGCAGCCCCTACATCCTTTTACTCATCTGGCCCTGGCTGCTCCCTGTGTTGTGCATCAGGAGCGGGCTGCTGAGGGCAGTAGTGAGTGGCAGGCAGCAGGAGTCCCAAGCTGAGCTGCCAGTTTTCCTTGACACACCTCGTGGCTTTCGCGACACACTTCTGTGTCCCGACTCAGTGGTTGAGAAACACACTCTAATAGACCCATAACCGCTGGCTGAGTTACTACAGTCCTGAAATCATGATGTAAAGAGTTCAAGTTACAGAGAAGCTACCAATTGCATTAGTTTAAATCTGCAAGGGACATGTGTCCTGCGCTACAAAGGAAGGTGAAAACCCTCCAGGGTCCTGTCAATCTGACCTGAGAGAAAATTCCTTCCTGACCCTAAACATCAGTTAAACCATGGGCTTGTGGGCAAGACCTAGCAGCTAGACACCTGGGACAGAATTCTCTGTAGTAATTCAGAACCCTCTCCATCTCCTGTCCCATCACCAGTCATGGGTGCTGCGGCCCCCTCTTCAGAACAGTCTCTAGTCTAGGAGACTAGATCCCCACACGGATCTCAAACTTCCTCCTAGGTAAGCCACATATTCAGTGCCTAGGAAGTCCTTCGGATAGCCCAGAAGAATGAAAGTTAAGCATAGTCCATTCTGGGAAGCCCAGCACCCAGCCAGGTGTATAAGTCAAAAAGAAAATATCAAAAGTGCCAAAAGGACTTAAGAAGGAGTCACAAGCATTTTCACTGTTCAGTAGCATCGGGATCAGCAGTGTGGCATCTAGGAAGTCCTCGTGACAAGCCAACCTCACCCCCACACCTCTGAAACAGATGAGCTTGCATCACAGATAGCGTGGCAGCTGCAAAACCAAACGAACAAGTAGTCCACTGGCACTTTTAAAAACTAACAGATTTATTTATCGCAAGAGTTTTCATGGGAGAAAATCCCACTGGGTCAAACGCTTTGAAGATGGGGAACGTACAGAACGGGAGGTTTCTCCTCAAGTTGAGTGATGAGGAAGGAGTTTGTTACAGAGGGAGCTGCTTGTACCCATTCTGTTCACCACAATGTGGCTGCATCCACAGTGGAGATGGTTAATAACAATGGGCAGGTTGGTCATCTGCTGATCAGTATGTCTTTGAAAAGTGGCAGCCACATCCTCATCTTAGTATAACTGCATCTACACGAGTTTCTTAAAGCAATAAAAAGCCATCTTTAGACCCCCAGTGATACAAAGCATTGAAAGAAAGAAAGAGGAGGTTACTTATTTCTGGTGTTCTGAGCTATGGCTGAAGAGGCCTCAGAAGTTTCACCTTCTGTCTTGATCTGAATGAAAAGAATCACCCCTATTATTTCCCTTCCCTCCCTCTTGCTGCTGGACATGGGGCTGTTACAATTTTTTTTCAAACAGGGAGGTTATTGGACTCCATATTGGACTCCATATCCAGGCAAAATCCCCCTGTTCTCAACTCCCATGTTAATATACGAGTTCCATGCATGCAAAGTTTGCAGGAGTGGGCCTATAAGCTTAGACTAGACTAGGGCTAAAAGGAGTGATGTCAGAATATGTTCTAGCATTTGAAAAGTCTAGTGTAGACAAAGCAGCATAGACTTTATCATATATTAAACTGGTCCTGTGAAAGCCTAGCCTCCCCTTTAGTGTATCTCTCTCTACCACCCCCATAACAGAGTATTCACACACCTGCTTCAGTGTACAACACCTCTGCTTGCTTCATTTACAGTGATAAATTCCTTTCCCACAGCTTATGTTTGACCCAGAGGCTCTAGGCTTCTGATCCTGAGGCAATCTAAGTGTAGGACTCCTACCTGACCACACCTTCCTATGTTCCTTTTCCAGTCCCCTTATATGGCCTAGCTTCAGGGCATCAGATAATCTCAGTTGCCTCATTAGGCAGGTTCTCTCTGCCCCTAATCAGCACAGGGCTGTGCGGCACTGATCACTCTATTCCTTTTCTCTACAGCTCAGACAGTTGGGATTGGGATGGTTGCAACCCTGAGGGCTTAAGCCCCAGAGCTGTCCCAAGGGAGGGGCAGAGGCCCTGGGCCAATAGGTCTGGCGGGCCTGTGCCCCCTCCTCATGTTGGGGGGTGGGGTGGGCTGGCCCAGAGGCCAGGATCTGTGCTTTCCACCCCTCCCTTTGCTGCCAAAGGCAGCAGGGAGCAGAGTGGTAGTAGGGGCGGGGAGAGGGGGCAGCGGCGGGGTAGTGCAGGGCCCACAGAACCATGGGGCCCAGGATGGTCACCCCATCCCCTCCCATGGCCCTTCTAAGCCCCTCCACCCTGCTACAGCTTCATTTTGACCAGTTTGGCATCTGTTAAAGACAATCTACTGCAGACCTTTCAACTGTCTTAGACAGACTGTGTCAGCTAACATTCTAATAGCTCACCTTTGAAACCTCATCTGGACAAGCCCTTAATTGGCACCATTCTGAAAACTAAATCCTATTCAATTTTAAATATTTGGATTGTCACTCCATCCATGTTTTCTTATATGCAACAATGTTTGTGTTTTATTTGACCAA
Source organism: Pelusios castaneus (assembly GCA_007922175.1). Taxonomy (NCBI): domain Eukaryota; kingdom Metazoa; phylum Chordata; order Testudines; family Pelomedusidae; genus Pelusios; species Pelusios castaneus. The sequence goes on along the minus strand of ML685882.1, from coordinate 215,021 downwards.
GATAGGATTGTATGAAATGGTCACCCTAAAATCTGAACCCCTCTGAACTGGAGGTGGTGGCATTTCATCGCCCTTTCATCAAAATCATCCCCCAAAAGAACTTCATTCCCCAAAAGTCAGAGTTTGAGGGAGTTAACCAGGCTGATCTGATCTTATGAGACACACTGTGAAGGGGTTAGGTATAAAGGATGTTCAATTGGTTGTGTCCTATGACTTGCTGCTGGAGCAGAGAGCATTCGAAAGGGAAAGGCCTCTGGGCCCTGAAGTCCAATAAATCAGACCCTGAGGGAAGGACCTGAAAGAAACTGGAACAAGGAGTTGTTCCTTCCTGGGCATGGGGAGACAAACCAACTGCTTTAGATGGTTCCAAAGGGGTAGCCGTGTTAGTCTTCAAAGCGTCTGACGAAGTGGCATTTTCTCCCACAAAAGCTCATGCAATAAATAAATCTGTTAGTCTTTAAAAGTGCCACAGGACTCTGTTGCTTTAGATGGGAGTTTTCTCAAAATTCAGGTTAACTGGGAGATCCAGCATTGTTAAAACAATAAAAATTGTCTCCAGGCTAAGATCAGTTTCTGCCTGCAGACATGCGAGCACATTTGTGAGGAGAGTGTTAGCTGGAGGCTGGGCAGTTACCCCTCCTATGGCACCCATGCAGTCAGTTCCTGTTCTGGTCTGTGTCTTGCAGTCCATTAAAGTAAGGGGGTAGCTAAGACCGTCCAGTCACCTCTGGTCTGCATTGTACCAATGCTTCTCAAAATTTACCAGGATGTCCAGAAAGACCTCACACTAACCTACTTTCCAACAGCATGATCTTTGAGACCCCTGGCTGTAAATGGAGCCTAGATGCATGTTGATATCTGGCTTGCAGTGGGAAAGGTGCACCCTGAAAATGTTAGGGTGCTACCTTGTACAGATCCTGAAACAGTCCACTAAAAAGGAAACTATCCTAAGAAAGGCTTGTGTGTGGTGCTAAGTTTAGGAAGGTGCTAAATTTGGGAGCCTTTCCTTCCTTCTGTATTAGAGAATAAGCTAGTTTATCACCAATTATCTATGTAAAATTAACTAATCTCTCCCAAAGTGTCCTGTCCCAGCATGCACTGGCTCTGGTTTCAAACCCAGGGTGGATTCTTCAGTCTTTTTTGGTTATTTTAACATCCTGGTCAGGAGAATGGAATCATTATGGTCCCATACTCCCCTGGGAAGGGAGCAGTCCCTTTCTGGCCGTGGTGCGTATGGTCATTTCTGAGGGGGCTATGCTGTGCACTGTTAGCAATGTCCACAGACAGCTGATACAAAAGTGTGTTAAGGGCATGTGCTCTGAGCACATTGAATTTATTTCACAGTCCACCTTTGAGCCTGTGCTAATCCCGTTTCTTAATGGGAGCTCTTTGTTTGGCTCCTATAATAGGTTTTGCGTATTATACCTGGGGTCTCCCAAAAGCTCTTTATTCAGTAATGAGCTACGTGCAGAGAGTGCAACCATTGTTCAGGCAAATGTGGCCACCAGCCCAGGTTCAGCCATGGCTCCCACAATGCCCTGGACGTTGAACCCTTGTTAGTGAGAGAGCATCCAGGACACCAGGGTAGACTCGGCCTTTTTTTTTAGACCCATGGGGAATTTAATTGACACTGCTAATCATGCTCTATAAAGGAACATGGTGCAATGTCTGCACGGATTGATGGTGCCTCTAAGACCCTACCACATGTATTCTTAGCAGTGATCAATTAACCCTTTTTGTCACTGAGGGACAAGACTAAAAGTATCCCACATACACTCCAGCCCACACCCAGCTATGTGAAAATCAAGTAAACAGACACCTCTCTCCCTCTTTTTTTCATCATTTCCATTTGTTTTTAGGCTTGGCCCATCCGGCCTGTAATGGTGTTGTGGCAGCACTACAGTACAGGAGCGGTTAACTGGGCCTGAGAGGGAACAGCAGCCAATCAGGAGGAAGAGCTGTTGGGCCAATCAAGGGCCAGGAGCCCAGTATAAGAGGGAGCTACGGGGGCAGCTGTCTTGGCCTGGGCAGCCTAGGGACATAGTTCTCTGCTCCAACTGGCTTGCTGTGGGAGCCAGTACCTTGGAGGGCTTACAGTCTGGCCCCTGTGAGCTAATGGGTGCATGGGGATTTTGAAAGCAGCCAGATGGGGAAGAGGTCCAGAGGCAAGGAGGCCAGAGAGACAGCTGCTGGACTCTGGGATATCAAGCCAGGGCCAGAAATGGAAGGCTGTAGCTGGAGTAGTGGTCTGGAGGCAAGGAGGCCAGAGGGCCAGTGGCTGGTCTCTAGAGCCATGATGACAAAGCACTCACTGGCCATTGACTGTTTTAACTAGAGGCCATGACCCGCAAGTGGGACTGTACCCTGGAAGGGATGGACTTGGCTGGAGGGCTGAGATCCTAGGTCTAGACTCAGGAGCAGAGTCTGTGAGAGGCGGAGCACTGACCACCTGATGGTGGAACCACTTGAGCAATTCCCCATAACATTGCCAGGAGTTGCCAGTCATGTGGGTCTGGTGCTGCAAACGCTTACACAGACCATAGTTAAATCCATCAGTCCAAATGAAAATGAACAACTCTTCCTGTGACCTGTCCATGCCTACGGTAGCCATCTGAAAATGCCAAGATCAGGGCAGGCTGCAAAAGGAGAGCAAATTCTCCCAGTACTGGTGGGTAACACTGAAATCAGACTTCCCAACCAGCCACAAACAATGCTTCAGATTCCCCCACACTGGTTACCAAGAAGCTAAAACACAATATACTCAGCCCCCTTTACTGCATTTCAGATGCTTTGAAGATGGGAAATTTACAGAATGGGAGGAAATTAAATGCATGGAATCTGTTAGTCTTTAAAAGTGCCACAGGACTCTTTTTCTGCAATAGACTAACACGTCTACCCCTTTGGAACATAAATCCAGAGGTAAATGATGGCTGGAGGCTGTAGACTAAGAGACAATGTAACCTTCGGGTGGGCTAAATTCATTTAGTTGCTCTTCTCCAGTGCCCCACAGAAATCAATCCCAACCCCTACGGGGAAAGCAGCTGGAGACCCAGGATCCAGTCTGTACAGGACTCATGACGAAGCTTGCTCAGAGCTACACTCACACATTAAAATACTACTAAAACAAACATAACAATGAACTTTATTAACTACTAACTAAATGAACCTTATCCTAAGAAAACAAACTACAATTAACCAAGAACAATCCCTTGCATGAAAGATACCCAAGAGTCCCAAAGTCTGTGTGGAGTTCACCCAACTCTCAGCCACAGTCTCTGTTCCAGTGTGGAAGCTTGAGTGGCAAGAAATAGCTGTCCTCTTCTTTCTTTGCTGGGATCCTCTGTAGCATTCCATGCAGGCTTTCTCTTCTCCTCTGCAACCAGCCCTCAGTCCCAGATGCATGTCTGCAAGGTCTGTCGCAAATGACTCCTTTACATGGAGAAAACATCTTGTTCACTCCTGGCTCAGATCCTCTCCAGAACACTGAGCACATGGTCTCCTTTCAAGGCAGCTCCTGCCTGCTGTCTGCTCAGGCTGCTGCTCTCCAGTCATCTGACTGACAACCTCACATCACACCAGCAGGGTACACTGTGGAGCAGGTTCAAATTGCTACCACTCCCTGCTTCTGGAAGTTTCCAGTTGTGGGTTGCTAATCTGCCCAACAACAGTAACCCACCCTCAGCAGGTCTCTCAGAGATAGCCTTTTCAGGCATATGGGTTACAACAACATGGATGTGGTACAGCTGCCTTTTATGCCCCTTGGACTCTTCCACACTGCCCGTGGAAATTTACAGGAGTAAAATGGAGACCAAAGTCACACAAGCAAGTCCTGGTGACTCATCAGGTCTCTCTCTGGACCTGTTGCAGGGGCATAGCGAGAGTGTCCGGCACCCAGGAGCTAAGCCTACATTTGTGTTCCCCCAGGTGCCCAATGCCACCCCATGCCTTGCAGCCCCCCCCAAATGCCTGGCAACCTCTGCAGCCCGTTGCCCTGGGGCTTGGCTCCCCACAACCCTCTTCTTTGCTATTCCACTGGCCTGTTGTACCCGAGAGTTTTCTTAATGGGCCATTAAGATGGCTATCGCTGCAGCCATCCAATCCGGGGTGTGTCCCAGAAACACTCGAGCTGAAATACAGATACATCAAAACCTATCCATAACTTCCAATACAAATATGACACATGAACATGAACCATATCAAATTGTAAACTTTCTAACAGTACCTGACATGGCCTGTCTCATATTAATTATTGTAATTTTGAAATATTGATGTTAAATACAATCATAAATGGTCCCCCTGATCCAGCCAGCATTGCACTGCCCTGTGTAGAGGGGAGCCAGATCCTCTGCTGGTGTAACTGAGCTAAACTCCAGTGGGATCAATGGTGCCGTCTCCATTTACAGCCAATTTAGCCCAGTGGCTCTGTTGTGGTGATTTAATCCCAACCCACAAAGGTGAAATTTGGACACTGCAGGCAAAGCTGGTTGAGACAGGAGCTGTTTAGTGATCCTTCATGTTGAACTGGAAAATCTGTGCTGTTCCCCAGTGTTTTGAATCCTAACACCTATTTTGATTTGCTGTTACAGCCTGACCTGACGCTATATCATACACTCCCCTGCATTTTATTTCCTCCCACTCTGTAACTTTCCTATCTTCAAAGCGTCTGACGAAGTGGGATTTTCTCCCACGAAAGCTCATACGATTAATAAATCTGTTAGTCTTTAAAAGTGCCACAAGACTCTGTTGTCTTTCTACAATAGACTAACATGGCTACCCCTTTGGAATTGGAAAATCTGTGTGTTTCAGGGAGAATGGCACCTGCTCTCTCTATTTTTCTCAACCTGCTTGCAGAGGAGTCATGCTCTCCACCTGCCACAGGGGGTCAGAGTTGGATCAAGAGTTGGGCGAGGCCGTTCAAGAGTCAGGGAGTTAAGAGTTTCATTCAAGACAAAGGAAAGCGGTGATGTCACATTGTCACGTTGTGTTAGAGCCTGAGGGCTTGGTATCAAGATGCTGTCAGCACATGCTGCAGTTAAGGGATTTTTCCACAATCCAAACTCCATCCAGGATGTTTTCTTTTTGCCTCTGGCACAGGAGCGAGCAGCAACCATGTGGAGCATCCAGCAATACCCAGCACGGGTGTGAGTCAAAGGGTTTTTAATGAAGCAATCTGTGCATGTAGGCTTTGCTTATGAGCACATGAATGCTCCAGACAGCTTGTCTTGCCTTGAAGGAAATGTTGCTTCCCTCAGAAATAACAGCTGATTGCTAGTTTTCTGTGAAATAGATCCAATCTGGCAAAGAGCTAGAACTCACATTTGTCTTTCAGAGGAGATATAAAATCAAGGCTATGACCTCATGTGATTATTAAAGAGCCTAGGACCCATTTAGCAGGGATGGGGGTATGCACCCCAATTCTGGGAAACTAAATTCTGCATGGACATTCCCATCTCATTTCAATCAGAGATGTAATTCTTCACTTTCCATCCTAAAAACACAATGGCTGCTGCATTCCACCCCAGAGATTGCTGCATTTAACGAGCTGAGTGAGTGATCGCTACATATCCTGCATGTAAATTGGTTTGGGAGACCCTTCCAAATGAAAGGAGCTCTATAAATACTACAATTAATAAGCTTGTGAAAGATCCCTTCTATTTCTTTCCTGTGTCTTCATAAAACTGAGCCTCCGGGCAGTCAGGATTTCACATGCCAAGTATCCACTGAGGGGGTGACATTTCCTAGGGTCGGATGGAACTGGCTGCCAGTGCCAGTAGGAGCCACTGATCCCTGTTTAAAGCATACACACAGCTGGGCTTCTGGGCTAGCGTGGGTCACATAATGATAGTGCCATGATAGAGGGCTCATCTGTGCCGGTGACCCCTGCTCCGTTCAGAACTCTTGTCGCAACCTAGTATGGGGGGTTCTTCTTTCCCCATTTTTAATTTTTTGTATGTTTTCTTCCTATCAAGAAAGTTAAGTACGGGGGCCAGTCCTCACACTCAGCTGGCCCCTCTGCCAGTCTTCATGCCACTTGGCTGGTCCAGACCACTGTGCCAGTCACTACACCTGCCAGTTATCCCCTTGAACCTCTACTGTATGTTGCATTTCAATCTCATTCCCACCTCCTTTGTTTGTTCTTGTCTCCCCACACTGTAAGGTTGGCAGGTAGGGACTCCACTCTGCACGTTGCACACACACCACCAAATGGAATTGGTGGATGGACAAACTGCCTCTGGACTCGAGTGATGTGGGTGTGCAAGGTCCGTTGTCCTGAGAGAAGAGTTTGGTCTCCATGGCTCATTCCATCTTTGGCTGCTCTGCTGAGGCTGCAAACCAGGATGCATTCTGTATTCTCAATGTCCCACAATCCGGTAGGCTCTGCACTGCACACAGGGTGGGGGAGACTGAACTGCTACAACAGCTCTTCTGACTGAGCCTATTGAACTAATTAGAATTCATCTTCTCCCTCCCCTGGTGAGATCAGCATGGATTTGCCTCTCCAGATGGGGACCAAGGAGCTGTGTGAAGGCAGCTGTGAGGGTGCACAGCAAAATAACAGTCAAACTGCAAAAGGCCAGCAGCACTCTAAAGACTCAAAACTAGAAGGGAAAGAAAAAGAACCAAAAAGTTAAGTTTAAAAAAACAAAACAAAAAAACCTTATGGTTTTCCAGCTGATTGCAGGAGGGGGTAGATTTAAAGTCATGTTCTACCATTTATGTTAAGGGCTTATCTATACAGGTAAATAGCCTGGTATAGCTAATGTGGAAAAGCTCCTGCTCTTTAAATTCACACTTTGCTTATTTTGCAATAGCTTCCCCATGTAGACAAGCCCATAATGTGTGAGTTTCAGACTTTCTGGGCTTTGCTAGATATAAGCCAGGACCTATGCTTTCAAAAATGGCTAGAGGTTTTTGGGTACCCAATTGGAAGGACTTTAAAGTGCTTGATTTTCAGCTAGTTCTAGGCACTTACTTTCTGAAAATCAACCTCATTTATGGTTCTTAGATGGGACAATTTAAAATTAAGGTACCGCAAAGGACTAGTCATTTAAAAAAGAAGGCTCCTTTTTCCAGACCAAGCCAGGCCCTTAGTCCTAGGGGACATGGATGGCAAGTTTCAAATGAACTGTTTTGTTTTTCTTTACACCTCCCCCACTTGTCCTGAATTTTTTAGTCTGATTTACTTAGAGGAAATACGTTACGTTGTACCAGCAGTATTTGTAGCTCATGTAATCATCTTATAAATTATCCTAAATATTCTAATCTGTGTCTTAATTCCCAGAACCCAGGGTTTTCAAACAGAACAACTTGGGATTTGCAATTACTGTAGAAGTAAAAAAAATACAGGAAACACGAAATGCAACAAAGTATGCCTGTTTAACTCAGATCTTTGGTATTTCGTTTTTGACATTGCTAATTGGAGTCTTCAAGAAGAAGAAGAAATAAGGCACCCTGATTTTATTGACTGGTGGAGTCTCCCTCCCTCAAATAATGCTAAATCACTTCTGCCCCAGAAAACTTTTAACCCTTTTATACAAGGGCTCTCAAGAACCACAAGGATGTTATGAGACCATCCATAAATCAGGTAACTTGTAACACATTTTTGGTTCTTCTCAAGATCTATTCTGCAAAAAAGACCTGTCCCCTAGATCCTGTCCTCAGACACCTCCAAAAAACATTATAGAATTTATCTTTTTTTTTCTGTTAAGTCTTGATTGCGCGCTTTTTTCCTCGCATTTACGTTTTAGTCTCCATCTCTTGCAAACATCCCCATGGACATGCTTCCTTGCCCCCTCCCCTCTCGTAAATACCTCATCCTAGCTACCTTCAAATACCTGCCGCATCACCGCCATTTAGAGGTCTGTCTACTCCTAATATGTACCAGACACACCCAAGCACATACTCCCCTGATTTCATTCCTCTCTGCAAATACCCTTACAGCCTCCACTATTGAGTCACCAATAGTGACAGCTTTTCTGCCACACTCCACAATATCCAGGACTCTAATCGCTTAAAACACTCTTGGACTTTCGGTCTGTAAACCCCCATTTGCCCTTCACTGGCTGGGCGGCAGGTTCCTGAGCGATCGCTCAGGGCTGTGGCTTGTATCACGAGCAAGGAGTCCTGAATCGTTTCTCAGCCGAATTTACAGCATTCTTTCCGGTGCGAACGTTCCGTTCCGTTCACAGAAAACCCCTTTAGACGCAGCGATTTGACTGGCTGCTGCAGGGATGTGTAAGGCGGGCCCCCGCGAGCGGTCCTCTGATTGGCTCACAGAGAAGGCGGGGGCGTGGCCGAAGGCACAAAACTTGCCGCGGCTGTGAAAATTGCTCTTAGAATTTAATCAGTACCAGTGACCTGTCTGTCGCCTTTCTCTTAAGAAGAGACGAAACTTTTCCCAGCTAATCATGGCCACAGAAAACTCGAACTATGCAGGTTAGTGGTGCCTTCTTCTGTATTATCTTCTTCTTCTAATGGAAATTACTACACGTTATAGTGGATCATTGAAATGCAAATGTTTCTATTAATTAACGATTTGAAAAATTAAATCCACTCTGCTAGATCTTTCCTGACTGGTTTGTTAAGAACCTCATAGTGCTTTTGTATTTTTAATCTTGTATGTCATCCTTAGACAATCCAATTTTTGAAAAGGGATAATATCAAAGAGGTTGACACATGGGTTTGAATGCCATCAATGTGAATTAACTGCATTGCCACTTCTGATCTTAGTGGGGAGAAATAATTCCTCAGGGTGCTTGTATTTTTAAAAGACCTGCCCATCCTCATTTATAAGACTTCTCTCCATTCAGCATAATTTGGTGGTAGAGATTTTCTTCATTCAGAATAAAATATGATAAATGTTGTTAAATAACTGAAAATGGCTTTCAAGTAAACAATTCATATCACAAGAATGATTTCCATAGCCTCTTTTTAAAAAAAATTTGGTCTGTTGTGTGTATTTTTGATGCTTTGTTCTCAGCCTACAACCTAATCAGAAGAAAAATGCCAGATGCTTTCTGCCTTATTTTTAAACCAGTTATAGTGAGATTGATCTTTCTTCTCTTCATTCATAATAAAGAGGGAAAGATGTTTATCTTATTATATATGTATTTACTTTGTTTGTGTACATCAGGGGCTGGCAACCTTTGCTGACCCCTCCTTCTCGACCCTCAGCTGGTGCTGACGGCCCATTCATGGAAAGATGCCACCTGGAGGGGCTCCTCTCAGCAGCGTGCCTGGAGACCCCTATCCCCAGGCACGCCATGGAAAGAAGTTACCTGGAGTCACTCCTTTTGATGGCAGCACGCCACAGAGAGGAGCCGCTCTGGGTGACTTCTTTACATGGTATGCCTGGGGCATGGACATGGCAGGGATCTCTGCACTGCAGCCGCCCCTGAAAGAAGCCACTTGGAGTGTCTTTTGGTGGCAGGAGTGGCAGTTTCTGTGGCACCACAGAGGATGCTGAGTGCTGCTCCGAATGGACTTGTGTGCCACTGTTGGTACATGTGCCGGGGGTTGCCTACCCCTGGTGTACATGGCCAATGAAAAATGAGTGCCTATCCTTTGCCTTAAATAATCCTTCACACATTTTAAGTTACATGTCCAGATTTTTCCTCCCAATATTTAACATCAATTATTATGTAGCAACTAAAAACATTTCTAATCTTCATGATTTTGCACTCGTATCATTCCAGTGTCTCTCAGCCCCAGAAAACAAATGAGACTGTACGCCACACCCCATGTCCCCCCCCCCCCGGGGGGGGGGAAATAGACGTTTTCCTAAAAGCCCAGGCCACAGATCTCTAGGTTTCTTATTGAAAGAGTGACAAAGTGAGCAATAAATAAATAAATAAAACTGCGTTAATAACAAAAACTTGCCTGGTTTCAAAAGCGATCTGTAACCCATTCCAAAATGTCAACAATCATAGTGTGGTTTATTGTATTTACAGGTAACCATAACTTGTGTTCAATTTTTTGTGGGATTGCAATAAATAAATAAAAATAAAACTAACAACCCCAGAGACTAGAACGCTTCCTTCCCCTTCTCCATCACATTATGCTGTTCCACAAAGCTCGTGTGAGTCGCTTTCCTGATTACTACTCACTGGAGCTTAATGTTCCTTATGAAGAAACGTCTGTGTGGAACTCTTTTTGCCATATGGATAGAATTTTGGGGCCCGATCCTCAGCTCATTGCACTGACTTCATTGGAGTAACTAAGGGTTCCAGAATTGGACTGTTATACTTCTAGCTTTTTCGCATGCATGGGAAAGGATGGGAGTAGCCCTGAGTGTCTGGCTCTTATGGATTTTCTCTCTGTATGCAGAGAGCAATAGCCATACACAGCCAGGCTCTAATTAAAAAATCCCACCTCTTCACCTCTCCTTACTTGATCGTATATTGGTCAGCTCAGCTCCCAAACCTAAAAGATATAGAGGAGTGGCTGCAGCATTGAACCCCAAAGCCCTACCTCCTTTCTCATGGGTAGGTAAATCACCTGCTTCCAGTGTTATCCTTGATTCCCTCCAAGGCTGTGGGGCGGAAAAAGCCCACCTGGGATCACGTACCTGTAAACAAACTGTTTACTGGCCATTTACTATTCCAAGCAGCAACTTTTCTCAGCTTTCTCTCAAATAAGTGAATCTGCATAGTATTTCTGTCCATAAGAGTAAATACATGTTGTATAATGGAAGGGGAAAAAGTAGACTGCTTTACTGAAGACTACGGGAAATGTTCTAAGTTTTCCCCTCTCTAAATTGTGGTAAGAACCACAAAATAAGTAGTTATTCATTAGGCACAGTCAGAGTGCCAAGATATGTGCCTCAGAAGGTGTCCTTGTAGCACAATCCTACCTCTTCTTGCCAATCTCTGTAACGATAAAACAGTCGTTGGTCTATAGAAGTTGTATCATGTACGTTTCCTGCTATATGCAAATAACCTGTGTATCCTTAGCCTCATTCTTGATATGAGACTGCGACAGTCTCTGTCACTTATATGCAAGTGCCCGTGCACACCCACACAGAAGTCTGGCTTCATTGTGTTTTCAATAATCTTGTCTGTACTTGTGTTTATACATGGCTTTTAATTTTAAGCTTAAATCCAGTGGGAGACGGGAAAATTTTCTGGCTTCTTTCTGAAAGCTGTTATTTGTGGGTGACTGATGAAATCTTCCTCTGAGAGGTGTACTCTAAATAAATACTCATGAATTTACAAAGATGGGGCCGGATCCCCACTAAAATAAACCCAGAATAACTCAGTGGCATTAAACCTGATTTACACCAGCATCGATGAAATCAGAACCTAGCTTGTGGGTCCCAATAGCTCAATAGGATCCATTTCAGTTTGATATGTCAGTTCTTGTAAAGTCTGTTGTCAAGAAAACCTCTGAGGAAACAAGCACATAAGCAATAGACTCTTTATGTGATGCTAAGGATGTGATGGAAGCCAGCAAGCAAGGAGGTTGAAAGATAAACACGTTCATGATGGCTTTGGATCTTGAGCTTGTTCTAATCTTGATGACTATTGCAGGGGGTCTCCAACTCATCCAGGAGTGCATGGCATTCAAAACCTAATCACGACAAGCTTTTCCTTGCTCAAGATGGCTTGCATCACAACCTTCGGGTCCCCTAGACATATTCTATTGTGTACTGAAAGGGCACATGTAAACAGAATACGGTTTCAATAGTCTTTCTGAGATCACAGAACAAATGTTTATATTGTAAATGCTTTGAAGCCAAGATCTCATTTTAAGCTCTCTCTGCAGAGTGAAGTGTTGGGTGTGCAGCTGATGCAATTGAACCGTGATTATGCTTTCTAGAGGTAATTAGCCTCTTTTTAGAAAGACGTGACTAGGCGAGGGGTTTTGTGGGCCTGGCTCTGACTTGAGGTAGACTCTTCCACAAATTTCCTGTGGGACCTCTGAGAAGTTGTTTGGTCTCTGTGCCTCAGTTCTCCATATGTAAAAAGGAGGTGTGAGTGCTCTCATGGGGGTGTTGAAGACAAATCCCTTGGACCATTAGTACCTAAGTTTACAGAATTGAAGATCTATCTAGCTTTTTCATGTCTGTAAGCCACTTAAATACTAAGGTGATGAGCTTATGTACACATTTAGATGGCTGGAGATAGCCGCTGACTGGCCTCTTTCTGCTCACACACCAGCTTCACTGTGCAGGTTCTCCTGACTTACCCCACTCTCAGGGAGTGCAGAATCCAGTTCTATATAGCGTAGAGTGGCGCTAGCTAACTGCGGTAAAGAGTGGCGTCTCTTGCACTCCTGTGGTTCATCCACATAGCTCTGCTTCCTACAGGTCTAATGTTGCTTCTTTACTACGCTCAGAGGCTCCTCTGTAAGTTTCTCAAGGCTGGCTGTGTGGGGGGAGAGGCATGATAGTGGGTCTGAGTTCTTCCTGCTGTAACTTTCCTGGAGTTATGCTAAGTTTGGCTCGTTGGGCCGAGTCAATGATGGTGTGACTGGTCATGCCAGTTACAGATTGGACATGAGCTGCAAAGTACTGATGCACGCACCACTGGTGGGATGTCCTTTGACTCAATGGAAGTAGCTCTTATTTGCTCCCAGCTGCGTTTGACTCATTCTTGGTGGTGGAAGCACCATGCTCGCCCCATAAGTGGGAAGATGTACGTTGCCCCATCCACCAGCAACCCTTCTAGCCAGCTGAGGAACAGCATAGCTGGCTGTCCTGTAGCCTTCCTTAGCCAGAAGGCCCCAGTGGAGGGCCTTGCAGGGGGGGCGGAGTGAGGTTGAAGAAGTTCTGAGGGGGGTGGGGGAGAGTTGTCTGTCCCATTTCTGAAGCTGCTGGCCTGAGGTCTGCTCAGAATCACCTCTGCTTCTCTGCCCCTAGGATGGGATGACCATATAGCTTTCCACTCAATGTGGAGTTTCAGATGTTATTTTTTTCCCTTGTAGGATTGCCAGAGCTTAGGTCTCAAAACAAGGAAGTCAAATTATACAGGAGACTCTGCCCATGATATTTATGTTGCTTGATTTGCACATTGCTGGAGAACTAGTCCAGGAAACTCACTCAGCTTCCAAGGAGTAAATAGAGGGCTCCTTTCAAATACTGACAAAGTTTCCTCTGCAGACTTATCTCCCTTGGTTTCCCTCTCCCTCACCCATTAGAAAGCACTCAGAGGAATCCAGTGAAACTGGCATGATCTGATTCCGATCTCGCATTGATGTAAACTGGGAGTAACTCTTGAAATCTCTGGTGTTAAGCTATGGTAAAGCAGCATGTGAGATCAGAATCAGGCCTACTGTCCCTGACTTGAACCCTCTATGCTCACAACTGCTTCCACACCATTGCTGCCATGATTCCAGACAAAACACACTCGTGAGCACTGCTGCAAATGAGTGGCTGTACAGTCATTGGCTGATTAGGATATGTTGGCCAATCAGTCACAGGGATAACTGAGAGCAAGGGTTGATGTTCATATCTGATCCATTAGCTCATGATGGTGAGAACATAACCATGACTGGTGTGGGGACAGTGTGGCCGGGAATGTGGTGGGTGGCATGGAGACAGTCCCAGGCAGCGGCTCCTCTTGTGTTCCATTACATATGTATTACATGGTGCCATCCTATGGGAGTCCTATGTGCTCTGCTCATCACATCAACCTTGTTTTTCTAGTGCATCTCAAACTTGCTCCCACTTGCTCAGACCCAGGGCCTCACTCTTGCACAGGCTCCATGCTGGGGTAACTGGACCTACCTTAGTCCTCTAGTCCATGCTCTCTTCTCTGTGCATTGGGCCCCAGTTCTCCCATAAAATCTGGCCACTGTTGGTGCAAGAGCCTTCTTCCATGCAGCGCCCACTACCCAGGACAACTTCCCTGCTTCTGTATTCTCCATGTGTCACCTGATCTCCAAGCTTCACAGCAAACCTGTTTCCTCCTTTACCCCATAATTTCCCCCTCCTTCTGATATTCTGACCCTTCTCCGCCCTCCAGAAGCACTGCAGGGTTGTGTGTGTGTATGTGTGTGCCTGCCTGCCTGTGTACGACAGTCACTATGATGCTGCTGAATGACTCACGGGGCCGGTCTGTTGGCTTTTCAGTGCTGCCAGATGACCTGAGCGATCTCCTGAGGGAGTTTGACGAGGTGATCGAAGACTTTGACAAGGGTGAGGTGTGTCAGTATGAGCAGCACCTGGAGGAGCTGAAGAGAAGGACCCTTCCCAGTGTCTATGACAGCGGCATCGATGAGCTAGAAAGTGAGTTGGGGAGGGGGCATTGGTTCAGAATGAAATGATCCAGGGAGCTTACCCACGGTGGGGGTGTTGCATCACTGGAGAAACCCCACTGGGAGGTCTGAGGGGGACATTTCTGCCTCCTCCGTCCTCACCTAACTACTTACTGTCCCGCTGGAGACACCTTGCACATGGCAGCCTTTCCAACCGGCTGTGGCTGCAACTCTGGGTTGTTTTGTGATTTGACTTCCAGGTCATTCAGTCTTTGAGCACCCGTAGCTCAGCCACACATTCAGGGGCCCCTTCCCTCTAGGGCTTTGTTAGGCTCTGATATTTGCATGCTTGAAAGTTAGGAGATGTCTTGGTGCAGTGACTGATCTCATTCTGCCTGCAGGTACCAGCACATCTCCTGGGAGCAGTTTAAACTCCAGCGAGGAAGATCTCAACACGTCAGCCAGTGTTGCTCCTACCAAAGGTAAGACCAGGACAGATCTCCATCTAAAAGGCCTCACCAAGCAGTGTCGGGGAATTCTATTTATAGAGCACTCGGGTAGAGGTATTCAGGAGCTGAGCCCACCCCACTAGCAGTGGCCTTAGAGCAGTGGTTTTCAAACTTAGGGTCGGGACCCAGTACTGGGTCGTGGCATCCCCTGCTGCCACTTCTACAGGACTGGAATGAATTGCTCAAAGATGTAATTGTTGGGTCATGGGCATAAATGATTTTTTTCAACTGGGTCCCGAGAAAACAAGTTTGAAAATCACTGCCCTAGAAAAGTTGAAAGAGTTAAAGGGAGCATGCATTCAGGTCAGTAACTACACCTTACCTGGACTTTTATGCAGGAGTCCTGGCTAGAAGGGCTGTGTTCCACATTGTGTGAGGAATGGCGAGTGTAGAGTCCCCTCCCTCTGGATTGCAGAACGTGCATGAAGCTACTGAGATCTAATGATTCTGATTCAGGCTGGATTCAGACCTTATGGACCCATTTGGATCCCATGGATTCCAGCCCAGAGCCTGGTTACTGATGGGGTCACCCAGCCCTGGCACTAACAGGGCTCAGCTGAGGATAATTTCACAAGCTGTGCCTGGCGTGGCATCGGATGGTGCAGGAACAAGAGCAATATTCGTGTCTTTGCCCCGATTTTTCTTCTACCTCAGTACGATACCAGTGACTTCTGTGGAATCCTTTCCGACTCACCCCACTGGAGATAAGAAGTGAAGGGGGCTCTTGCCTCCAATCTGTCAGTTTTTCCTAATATTCAACTTGAATTTTCCTTTACCTAACTTCATTCCATCAGTCCTGGACCATCCTAAATTACAGAAGCATATTGGCTGGGTTCGGTGGCTGTGCTAATGGGGATAAAGGCTGATGGTTACACATGGACAAAACTCCTCTACCATCCTGTCCCCTGTAGAAATGAGACTAGAGTCTGTAGGATTCAGAGATTAGGGACAGTCCCCTACACACGCAAGAAAGGGATTGTGGCCTTTATGTCTGATGCTGTCCCATGGGTGCCATCCTTGGGACAGCACCATCATTCCTCAGGCTCCTAGATTCCTAGCTGGAACCTTGGAACAACCAAGGAAGACAACCTCTCCTGAACAATCCATTCCAGACTCTGCCCTAAGACCAGTGTGCATGGTGCAGGACTCTGAGAGATTAGCATGGTTGCTCATGCAGGGTCTTGATCAGTACAAGTCACAGCGTGTGCACTTTATTGTCCGGTCTCTGTGCTTTGGTTTAAGGCGTTTCCAGGAACCTGGGCCATAATACCAGGCAGAGCCAACTGGTCACATCCTGCAAACTGGCCATCAACTATACTACACAACCCAGTGTTTGCACTGGGTTACGTCGAAGTTGTAGATTTCACTTTAAGGCTATGTCTGCACTATGAGCCAGGCATGTCATTTCCCCAGCTTGCATACACATGCTTGCACTAGCTCTGGGAGAGCTCGCGTGGTTCTAAATATTAGTGTAGTACCTGTGGTTGATGGAGGAGCCAGGGCTGACCTGTGATGAGTCCAAACCCACCTTAAATCAGTGGGTATGTACTTGGTACGATGCAGCCACCTCCTCTGCAGCTGCCCATGCCTACAATGTCACTGCTATGTAGAGCGAGCAACAGTATACGTACACTGGGAAGGGAATCACACCCCTAGCTCATAATGCAGACCTAGTCTAAGCCGATTATATAAACTACATCCCAGATGTTTCAAGTCCTTATGGCAAGACATGCAAATGGATGATGTTATGAAAGCAGTAATAAGTACATGACCTGAGGAAAAGAAAGCAGGGGGAAAATCCTTTTCGTAACCTGCACTGGGACATGTGTGGCATGCTCAGTGTCTGACCATGCATCTTTTTATCTCTTAGCTAAACTCGGAGACACACAGGAGCTGGAGGAGTTCATTGCGGATCTGGATAAAGTGCTAGAGGGTATGTACAGCGCCTAAACCATGGTAGCGAGGCAGTGAAAGCTTCCATTCCCCACACTGTGCAGTCCCTCGCAGTAGCTCCTCCTGTCCAGTTGGCTGCATATTTCTCTCCTCTAACGTTAGGAAGCGTAATTGACAGGCAGCATGGGAACCTTGCTGGTGTGAATGCTGGCCTGCTGCAGCCTAAGCTGAAGAGCCCCTGGGCTGGAATGTGGGGTTTAGGCTGCAGAGTATCACCCTGGGTTAGTCTGGCCCAAGACCGCCATGGCTGGGAAAGTTATCTAGTGTTTACGGGTGGGATTTGCAAGAGGAGTTAGGTGCCCAAATCCCACAGAGTGCCACTCAGCTCCTATGGACGATATAAACCTGGACGCCCAACTCCCTTGGGCTTGTTAGAAACACCAGCATTAAACGCTAATGGAATCTGGAGCTCTAGGGTGAAGTCCTGGCAGTCAGGGGCAAAATTCCCCCTAACGCACTGGAGTCAGGATTCCGCCCTGGGATTCTCTTCCAGGCTCTTCCACTAAGTTGCTGGGTGACCTGGGATGAGTCTCTCCTTCCCCCTCTCTGCGCCACCATTTCCTGCCTGTGAACTGGGGGTGATGGTACTGGCCTGCCCCAGGAAGGTGGCTGGGGGGCCTGGCAGATATCGGGGACGTGCTGGGAGAGCCAGAGATGAGAAATTCTACAGCTGCCATTGTCTAGGGCGACATCAGAACAGTGTCTTCCCGGAGCTCTGCACCTTTGTAGTTGAAGACAAAAGCCTCTACCTAGCAGAGGACAGGGGAAATGACAGCACTTCCTGATTACATTTGTCTCAGTGCGCTGGCAGGAAACCCCCCAGAGATCTGGCCCAGGCTGGATTTCCCCTCACTCAAGCAGCTGGCTGCAAAGAAAAATCAAGCCAGTGTGAATGTCCAGCCTGTAGGATGATCTGCAATGATAGCAGGAGCTCAAGCTAGGGCTGGGCTGCTATTGGACAAATACAGACCTCCATGCCTGCAACGCTGGCCTCTCACCCTGTTCAGTAAAGATCTCCTTCCTGCACCTCTATCTGCCTGCTCCATTGCTTCCTGCTCATGAAACCCAGGGGTCTTTTGTACATACACAGGTGGGAGAGGGTTTCCAGCTTCAGTTTTGTCTAGGGAAAATTCTTGCCCTTTCCTGCCCCCTAATGCAGGGCTACTGACCTCTGCCTCTGGCGTGTTTCTCTAGAACAAGCCAAAAGCGAATCCTCTCTGGTTCATAACCGCTTGCTTGGAGAGAAATGGAAATAACAAAACACTGTCCTCCTTAGCACCTGGCAGCACCCAGGCCTCTCCAAGCACTGATTGAAAGCCTCCCAGTGCCCCTTCAAGGATGAATGGTCTCCATCTTTTACAGATGTGGGAAACTGAGGCAAAAGTTAAGGTCCCAACTTTCAAATATTATTTTTTGGTGCCCGACTTAAGGCAGAGTCAGGGCCTGACTTTTTTGGAAGTGGCTGAACAGCTCTCGAGTTCTTTTATAGCTCAGCACCCCTGAATATTGCCGAACGGAGTCACAAGTCAGTCAGCCATTGTTGAAACATTGGTTGTTACCCCAAGTCATGGCAAGCAGAGCCAGAACTTGTATCCAGGAGGCCTCATTTCCAGTCTCCTGCTTTAACCCCTATCCACACAGCCTGGTGAAACTGGGTGTGGATTTCCTTGCAACCACTGGCTCGGGAGCAGCTGACAAGTGGGACTGAGTTCAGTGGCCTAACTAATATCTTTCTGTTGTCCTGCAGAGATGTGAGCTGCTGTCTGTGGCCTGGAGTTCTGAGAAGATGCAATGGCAGATCTGAGATGATTTCATTGTTCCATCCCATCCCTTCATGTTCTCCTCTGTTTGGAAGAGCAGGGTCTAAAATTCATACCTAATGGGGCATGGATAAGGCACTGTCCAGCAACAGCTACAGACTTCAAGTGCACATCATTGTGGCGTAGGATCCTAGCTGGGTTCCTTCTGTCTCATTCAATGGTCCCTCTTCAGACAATCAACAAACTAGCAAATACTGATTCATCTCGGGGGGGGAGAGAACATCTGAGAGTTGAGCTTCATCGGGGTACTGGCCTTCCCATGTTTCCTTCTGCATTTGGTGGGCTACTAACAACAAAACCTCTCCATTTTCAAGACCAAACTTCCTCTTTTCAATCTTCTCCATCTGTTACCCTTACCACTCCTCCTTCTTCCTTTTCCCAACATATTAAGCCCCCCATTTCTGGAAGGGAAGGCCTGAGATGGAGGTCTTGGTCTAAGCAGAATTCCATGTGCTGGTATTAGAGTCCAGAGTCCCATCTGTAATGAGAAGAAAAGCAGGGTGAAGCCTTTTCATTTCACAGCTCCATCAGGGTCCTCTCTGACTCCTAGTGCTTGTGAGAAATTGTACAGTATTTCCTGGGCATTTGGACAGTGCTTTTGCGCTTCATGAATCTCATTGCTCCTTCAGCACTTTAACACACTGTTCTCCTTGGCACCAGTGGTAGCTCTGCTGGTATAGCCACCTGCAGCCATTGTAAGTGGCATGGGCATCTCCATTTTAAACTTGGCTAAGAGTTGGCTCATGCTCTAGGCATCTTGTAAGGGGTTAAGAGGGGGTAGGCAAGCAATTGATTGTCATTTACTGTAATTCAAGAGGAGAGAGAGACCCATACCAACCATCTGGATCTCAACTAGAAGGCAAAATGAGAGTATACAAATCACCAGAGCGTAATGGCCCTCAGGACTGGTTGAGGGTCACAGTTCCATTGACTTCCATGGAGCAATGCCAAAGTATTCCCATCCGTTCTGGCCTTCAGTAGTTATCTGACAACCTGTGCAAAGAGGTGTCTCTTAAGTTCAAGATGAAAGTGATCACCTAAATCAGTGGCTTTTCACCCCAGGGGGTCCACAGACTATGCCTAAGATTGCCCAAGGGCTCTACACCTCCATCTGAAATTTTTTTAGGGGTCCCCAAATGAAAAAAGCTTGAAAACCACTGGCCTAAATAAGAAGAAAGTAAAAACCATTGACTAAATCCCCGGCTGTTCACTGAGAGTCTTCAGACAAGACCCCGAGTGCCTTTGCTTCGGTTGCTTGTATTGTTTGTAAATATTGTAAAATAAGGATAATTCTAAAATTTTATACAGACATGCATGTATTTTATGAATAAAAGGATTCTTTGGAGCCTTTGCTTGGTGTAGATTTGCTTCATGAATGCTGCTCCCAGGGCTTCCCCACCCCCAGTGTCTCAGAGCTGTGTACTTCACTAATCTTGTAGTTAGACGGTTGCACCTAATCGGACAAAAGATCTGTGACTGGAGCTGGGGTTACATGATTCTCCCACAGGGGGTATGATTTTGCCCTTGGGTCACTCTGAGGAATATCACTGTATTCAGACAGCAATAGCCAAGCAAAATGGAGGCTTGAAAAGGCCTTCAATGGGGGCCTGGCTCATATGCAACGAATGCATCCTCTAGCCCCTGGATTCTTTAGGAGAGTGGAGAGATGACTCTGCAACAGTTGGGGCATTTAGGAAAAAATAAAACACAGTGAGTCAGACTGTCTTGAAAATTACTGTGATGCAGCCCCCTTTAAAAAATATCCAGTGACATCAGTGTTATGGTTCTTATAAAATTTGTGCACAAATCTGGGGTTTGAATGATGTCTCTGATCCTCTCCAAACTGATGTCACCTGCTGGGGCTCGTTCCTGGCTCTTCTCTGGCTAACCATTGCCTCTTTGAGGAGGCACCATTTAAAGAGTTACGTGTGTTGCCCAGGAGTTACTGGCATGGGTGCAGCGGGACTAGGTTTCTCAGGCAAGCTCCAATGCTTGCAAACAGCCTGACCTCCAAGCATGTCATTCAAGATAGCATGTGGTGGGTGGGTCTTAAACCCAAACAGCACCTGTTCTGCTGTGTGTCTGTTCTGCCCTTGGCAGCTTTCTAAACCTCAGCTGCTCTGGGCTCTGCAGAAGTTCTGCAGGATTCCTAAGAGTAAAGCTGCTGTTTACAAGCCAAGAAACTCCTTCTGAGACTGAGATAGGACACATAGAGGAGGGGAGAAATCAAACTGGAGTGTGGGAGTGTAACACTGCAAGGGTCAGGACTAAATGTGTGTGTCTGAGAGGGTGTGTGGGGAGAAGGCATGAATCCTGGCCTCTAGGAGCTGGCCAGTTCGTCACGCCTCCTACAGCTAGTGCCTTAGAGTGGGTGGTTTTGATCTCACAGTTGAGCTGGTGGAAATTCTGCAGCTTGGACCAGCTGAGTGTCATAGAAAGGGAGTAGGGGTATGTGGGTGGGCGTGTGTTAAGTGGTGATTAAAACAAATACTAGGTAGAGAAAGGACCCTAAACCTTCCTCCCTGTGATGCGATCAGGAGAGACCACCAATAGAAAGGAAGTGTGTGTTGACCAACACCAGTTTATAGGGAGCTGAACTGATGTTATTCATCAGCTATTAGGAACGTGGGGATCCTGGAGGGGGCTTGAACTAAGATTCGTTACCAGAAAAAATGTGGACAACTCTTGGTGCTGAGTGTAGATGGGAAAAGCACAGAGACTTGGTGTAGGGACAACAGGGTTTGTCTCAAGACCTGGGGAAGGGGAAGGGATCTGACCACTTCTCACTTATTTTAATTCTCTGTTTTAGTCTTTCTCATTCTTCCCCTTCTGAAACTCTGCACGTGTAAACCTGGCTTGTTTTGAGGAGGGCTTTGAGTCACATTCCTTTGCTTCTTTCCACTGTTGTCTGTTTAAGAGGAGGATGAGCCCAAGTCAAAACCGTAGACCCTGAGCTGCCATAAAGGTATAAATTGGCTGATTTCAGCAGAGGATTGCTGGTTTACACCACCTGGAATAGTGTGGGGATTTATGAGGGATCCTAGCTTTGTGTCCTTTAGAACAGCTTCTCTTCTTATGGCATTATTTGTTTGTACTGCTCCAGCCCATGGGAGTTCCTAGTATGGACCAGGGCCCCACTGCGCTGGGTGTGGCACAAAGACAGAATATGCAGATGGGTTCTGACCCAAAGAGTTTACCGTCTAAGGATACATTAACACTCCAAAACAAAACACCCTCACCAAGCAGTCTTGGAGTCTGGGTTCATTGACTTGAGCTTGAGCTATAGGGCTAAAACTAGATATTAATGTTGAAAGTGAAGCCCAGGTTCTGAGATCCAATCCCAGCACCAGCTTTCAGAGCCTGGGCTGTAGCCTGAACAGGAACATCTACACCACCATTTTTAGCCCTGTAGCATGAGCCCAGCAAACCAGAGGCAATTGATCTGCGCTCGGAGACTCCTTTCTGGGGTATTTTTGGGCAGTGTAGCTGCAGATGCCCAGCTAAAGGTCAGCTACTTGCATATGTATCTTGAGGCAAATGCTGCAAGGACCCCAGAAGAGTTAAGGGGGCAATGCCAGGCAGGTAGGGTACTGCGGACGGATCCCACGTAACTGTGGGGCCTGGGGCGATCGCCCTGTTCGTGCCCCCCCAAGGATGGCCCTGACTGCGGTTATGGATCAGTGAAGCTTCCTGGTGTGTGGGTTTACTGGGATGGCCAATGTGGGGCTTCCTCCCTAGGGTTGTTCACTGTGGAGAGGGAAAAGTAGCAAGTAGGCACTGCAAGATCTCCAAGACATTTCTGGCTCACTGAGGGATGCTCTATTAGAACCACCCCACTGTAGGCCACTGAGGGCTGCATCATGAGCCTGGATAGTCACATCCACTGGCTGGGTCTGAGCCTCAGATATTCTGGGGCTCAGGGAATCTGACATGGTGTTAAGGTGACATCTTGATCATCATGTGATCTTACAGAACACATTGTTTAGACTCTGAGGACTGGCCAAAGATTCATCAAATACATTAATCTCAACAGAGCTGTGTTATGGAGTGAATCTGAATTAACATATTTCATTTAAACTCCTGCTTTCCTTCATTTTGTTGCACAAAATCTCTAATGAAAGGTTTATCTCTAATTTAAAAGGTCCTGTATTGCGAGTTTGTAGGCCTTATTTGCTTCTCATTGCAGGCAGCTTTACCCCAGCGGAACCCATTGACTTATATGGAGATGCTCCCCATTGACAGAGGGCTAAACTAGAGAGAAGAATCAGTCCCCCTGCTTGGAGCCATCTTTCTGTCTGTAGATTTAGTTTGATTGTGCTTGGATATAGGGGCGTATTGGTCGGAAAGCATCACAGGCTAATTTTTTTCTGAATGAGTCCCAGGCAGAGGCGGCATTAGACAATCAGGGGCCCTAGGCGAAGGCCCATTGTGGGGCCCCCTATAGGCCCCACATGGCACCCCTGTGGCCCCAGCTCCCTGCCGCCAGTTCCCTGCTGAGGCCCCGGTCTCCACCCCCATGGCCCTGACTCCCGCTGCTGCCAGCCCTGGCTCCCCCCTCCAAAGCCCCCTGGCTCTCTGCTGCTGGCCCCAGGGCCAGATCCTCCTCCTGCTGCCAACTGAGGCAGATGCGGCTTTGGGGGTAGGTGAAGCAGGTGATGGGGCCCCTCACTGCTTAGGGCCCTAGGTGTGCACCTGCTTCGCCTACCCCAAAAGCCACCTCTGCCCATGTTGTTGCTTGTGTTTATGAACAAACCTGTAATTTTCCTGTTTTCCTGCTTCCAGCAACAGCCTGATATTCCAGAAGACACCAGGGCTATGTCTACACTGGGAAGTTAGTTCAAATTAAGGAGGCTTAATTTGAACTAATTAAAGCCTACACTAGGCTTTAGTTAGTTCGAATTAAGGGCTTCCTGAATTCAAACTAATAAGTTCGAATAGGGTATTCGAACTAAGGGGTTAATTCAAACTAACTAGTTTGAATTAACCAATGTGGCCATGTTAATTCGAACTAATTTCTTAGTTTGAATTAACCGGCCATTGAAATGAATGGGGATCGCTAATTCGAACTAAGCAAGTGCTTGCTTAGTTCAAACTAACATTCCAGTGCGGCCATGCTAGTTCGAACTAACTAATTTTAGCAAGTGTAGACATAGCCTAGGATTCCCATAACTTTGCTGCCTCTGGGTTCTTACAGGAGCATAGTGCCCTTGATTACACCTCTTCAATTTCATGGCCTGCAAATGATAACCTCAGTGACAGCTGGGCAGCTCTGCCATGTGTTCGCACACATGCAATTGCTTGGCCCTGGAGTGGGATTACAGATTTACAATAAACCGTCCCACTGAGGCTGTACAATGGAGATCAGAGCTCAGCTGAGCTGTGCTGCTTTCCGGGCATTGAAACTATTAACAAAGGCCTTTAGTCACTGGTTGGAGCTAGTGCTCAGAGTATACCCAGTGGATTTAAAGGCCTCTGTGTGAGATTGTGGACTGTACCCCACTCATGTTCCAGTTTGAGGACTTCTGCTGCACTTCAGGGATGCTTACGTTGGTGGTGTCCTCTGCACGGAGCTGAGCCGGACTGTGGGAGCAATCTGGTGAGAAATTACTCTCTGGCTTAGTCATTTATCAAACTGTAACCACACACCCGAGCTAAGAGTTTCCCTTTGAAAATAAATATCAGCATCTCTTTCCCCTCCAACTCTTTCTGTGCCCTTCTAGCTATTTCTCATGGTGGTTTCCTGATTATAAAGTGTAATAACACGCAACGATGCTTGATAAGGAGATGCCCTCAGAACAGACGAGTGAGGTTATTTTTAGATCACATTTGCCATTGTGTATAGTATTAATTTTATTTAAAGCCCCTCATTAAGACGTTTGTCCTACGATCTGACAGATACATTCTAATTGTGCCCTCCAAAACTACCCAAAAAGAACAGTAAGGTTGCAAAGTCAAACACAATTCAAGTGTGTGAAGTTGTATTTTAAGTTAGCCCTGGTCTACACAGAGAGTGAAGTTCCAAAGGAGTAGCTGTGTTAGTCTAGGTCAGCAAAACAAACAAGGAATCCTGTGGCACTTTTAAAGACTAACAAATTTATTTATCACATGAGCTTTCGTGGGAGAAACTCCCACTTCGTCAGACAGTGAAGTTGGACATAACACTGCTTTTCTCAACCTTCTGCAGCCTGTGTCTCCACCATCAGAGCAGTAAATTTGAAAAAAATGAAGCTATAATTCAATCTGCTAATACCACCCTGCAAGTGGTGTAGCACTGAGATTGAAATCTACAATTCGAATTTAGGTCCCTGTAGGCAGAGGGCAGCTTTTCTGGTTTTTCTTGTCTTTTGTGCCATAGCAACATAGCTCCTCCCCTGCCTGCAGCCCTGGGAAGTTTTCAATTAATTCCTCTCTCTGCATGAAGCAATGTACCTCTCTGTTGTGCCTGCAGCAGAGAAACAGCAAGGAAAGCTTTCCCTGGTTCTTTTCCCTTTAAAGAAGAAGGGAGGGGGAGTGAACAGAGGACGACTGCCTCCCCACAAATCCCAGTGGCTATTACCCACAGTGCAATGCATTTCAGGAAGTAATGTGAGCAGTAGGGATGTGAGACCCTGAGCATACAATTTGCTGTGATCACTCGCCTTCTCCTTCTGTAATTCGACAGCCTACAATTGAATTTCAACCCATCTCCAGTGTAGACAAGCCCTTAGGAATACCCAAAGGAAGGGTGCACAGGCAATCTTAATTCATCCTTCTTGGGCCTTTTCAGAACACAGGATGGCCCGTGCTTACCAAATTAGTAGTTCCTTAATATTTTTGTGTTATTCTTGTTGTTCAGCATGTGACCTCAGCTTATTTACTGCACACCACTCAAACACTGCTCTTAATACAGAACTGTTCACTTCCTCTTGGGCTTTTCTCTGATGCTCTCACCGCACTAATTTAGTTCCTCATAAACATTAATGACTTTATCTTCACAACACCTCTGTGATGCAAGGAGTAGGATTAGTCCCATTTTATACATGGGGAAGTGCAGCTCAGAGTTTAAAGCCAAAATTATAAAAATAATTCACTAGTTTTGAGTGCTCAATCTAGGAAGCCTAGGGCCCCATTTTTCCAGAGCTCTTAGCGTTAGAGAGCACTTTATATGTTCCAAGCAGAGCTCTCAGGCTATGTCTACACTGGCAAGTTAGTTCGAATTAAGGAAGCTTAATTCGAACTAACTTAAGCCTGGTCTACACTAGGCTTTCGTTAGTTCGAATTAAGGGCTTCCTTAATTCAAACTAATAAATTTGAGTACTTAGTTCGAACTAACGGTTAATTTGAACTAGTTAGTTCGAACCAAGTCCAATGTGGCCATATCAGTTCAAACTAAGTGCTTAGTTGGAACTAATTGGCATATTGACCTTCCTGAAACTTACTAATTTGAACTAAGCAAGAACCCTGCATGGCCATGGCTAGCTCAAATTAAAATTCCAGTGGGGCCATGCTAGTTCGAATTAACTTAATTCAAACTAACTAAACGTAGTTAAATTCCAAAGGGGTAGCCGTGTTAGTCTATTGTAGAAAGACAACAGAGTCTTGTGGCACTTTTAAAGACTAACAGATTTATTAATCGCATGAGCTTTCGTGGGAGAAAATCCCACTTCGTCAGACGCTTAAACGTAAACTAAAACTAAACTTAAACTAAACGTAGTTAGTTTGAATTAACTAATTTGAACTAGCATTTGTTAAGTGTAGACATAGCCTCAGTGACTTCCGCTGTAACGGTGAATGCTCGGCCCTTCTGTAAATCACCCCAGCAGAGAACCTAGGAAAGTGATGAAGACACGATCAGTGCCGCTGCCTCCCCCCACCCCAGGCCCCATCCCCATGAAAATGTTCAGTTTATAAGACTGGTATAGGTGGGGAAAGAATGTTCTCTAGGGTAGTATTCAACTAACTCTGAGACCTTTTTCTCTCTCCTTGCAACCCCTTGCCTCATCCACTGCCTCCCGTCCAACTTCTGCACAAAATGAGGCAGAGATACTGCAAAGAACCATCTCCTTTATGGCACAGCCCTGGGTTATCCCTGAAACAGCTCAGCCCTGTACCTCAAACGGCACTGGGGGGCAGTGGAAAAAGCAACGTGTGTTCCCGTACTACGGGCTGTATCATAAAGCGTGCGCACAAAGGGGGGGGGGGGGGGGGGGCCCGGCGCCCCGGCACTGAGAGCAAAGGTTTTGTGGAAGGTCGCTGCTGAGACCTTCCACAGTTTGAGCGAGGTTTATAAATACCCAGTTATCAACAACTTTGAAGAATCTAAAGTGTCTTTGAAAAGGAAGTGACCAGCACTCAGCTGGAGATGGAAACATACATTCAGGGGTAAGCTGCCTGGGGAAGGTGACCACTGAGATTATCTAGTTCCCCCTCTGATTTCACAAGCCCTATCTCAGGCATGTGGAAACACTGGGTATTTTGTGGCGATCCTGCGGCAGTGGAGCAGCTGTGCCGAGGGTCTGCAACCAGCATGAGCTGTGTGTACATGTGCTGGGGCTATGGGAGCGCAGCTGCAAGCACAACGGGAGTTTCCTCTGCCAGAGACTCTAAACTGGAGTCATGCAGGCCGCCTGGCTACGACATAGTCCAGTGCTGGGCCCTGCAGCAAGCAGCTGCCCAAATGCATGCTGGGTGTTTCAGTGGACTTGTACCAGTTTGCAATGACCATCATCCCTATAAAAAAGGGGGTGGTTTGATTTTTTTGTTTATGCTCCCTTGCAAAGATGACCATCTGGCACACAAAACTCCCGCCAAGTGAGGTCACTGGGCCTGAAGGAACAACAGTTGCTACCGCCCTATCTGATTTCTCTGGAGAAAGTGCAGCCCAATGGCTAGAGCATTTGCGTGGGACACAGAAGACCTGGTTTCTGTTCCTTGATTTTTCCCCACTGGGGTGGTCTTGGGCAAGTCAATCACCTCCGTGCCTCACTGTCCCCTCCCCATCTCTGAAACAGCGCTAACAATGCTGACTTTTTTTGCAATGCGCTTTGAGATCTGCTGATGAAAAGAGCTGTGTAAGAGCTAGGTTTTGCAGTGTGGTGTAAAATCCAGCGTTTGACGTTTAGCTCTCATGGCACCTATAACTTTCTACAAAGCCATCATGTCACCCACTCTGATGTATGTATGCCAAAGCAGATGTCATGTTCTGAAGCCGAATCACTTTTCCATGGACTGTCTGAGGAATCTGATGAGGATCAGATGGCAAGACAAGGTTCCAGATACGAGGTTCTTCTGTGGGCAAGCATCCCAAACAACCATATTCTATTGATGAAATCACAGATGAGATGGGCAGGCCATGTCATAGAATCCTAGGGCTGGAAGGGACCTCATGAGGTCATCTAGTCCAACCCCCTGCTAAAAACAGGACCACTCCCACTAAATCACCCCAGCCAAGGTTTTGTCTAACCCGGCCTTAAATATCTCCAAAGACGGAGATTCCACCACCTCCCTAGGCAACCCATTCCAGTGCTTCACCACCCTCAAAGTGAGGAAGTTTTTCCTAATATCCAACCTTGACCTCCCCAGAATGTGAGGTGTGCGACTGCCAAAGAAGATCTTTTACAGCGAGTTAAGGAAGGGAAAGCACTCTCTGTGAGGCCAGAAAAAACATTTCAAGTCTCCCTCAAGTTATCTTTGGATAACAACACAGCCCCAGAGTTTGGGGAAGATTTGCTCATTTGGTTCTATTGTGTGAAGCGGCATCCATGGGGGCACTACAGTCCATGAGTGGCAGGGAACAGCAGAGGCAGAACAGAAGCGCCAGCAGCAAAATCTCACAACTGCAGCATGTCAACTGTTAATCAAGCAATCCATAGCACTATTTCTTCTTCATTGTGCCATAGGCCACAGGCAACATGGGTCT
This sequence comes from Pelusios castaneus, assembly GCA_007922175.1. Taxonomy (NCBI): domain Eukaryota; kingdom Metazoa; phylum Chordata; order Testudines; family Pelomedusidae; genus Pelusios; species Pelusios castaneus. Next base: position 186,645 of record ML685882.1, on the reverse strand, counting down.
CTTGAATTTAGGTAGGCTGTCTCCAACCTGAGTCCCTGCCCCCACTCTACCACCTGGCCTAGACCCTGCCCATTCTCCACTCCCACAGTGCCCCAGGCCCTGTCCTCGCTCTGTCTCCTCTCCTGAGGCCCACCTGGCTCTGCATCAGAACCTGCCCCTGCTCCTTTCTGTGACACCCCCCCCCCCAGCTCCTGTGTAAGGGGGGAAGAGGCAGAGGCCTCAGGGGCAGAGGCCAAGCAGGCGCTGTTTGGGGAGGCTAAGCCTCCCCAAGCCTCTTATACCCACCAGCCATGTCACAGACAGTTCAAAGGGGTCTGATCAGCCACACCCTGTTCACAGAAACCAAACCAACCAGGGGTGTCCTGGCCATCTTCAAACACAAAGTATGAACACCTCTACCCCTGTAACATGACCCATGGGAACTCAGCTTGGCAACGGTTGCCCTGGCTGGGTATTGAACCTGCCTCATGGCCAGAGGAAAGCACTTGGACCACCGGGGAGTTCTTAACTTATATTAGGAACAGCTTCCTCCTCCAAATATATCACTGTCCCTACTTGTTCTTTGTTTAGCTAGGTTCAGTTTAATTCTCTGGGTCATTCCTTCTCTTCGGTCAGTCTACAACGCTAGCTGTCATGGCACCTGGACACACTGCCCCTGCTTGGCCCAGGATGCCACAGCGCTGCAGAAGCAACCAGTGTATCACTCGCTGCCATTCCTCTCTGGTCCTAGCATGGGGAAGCAACACGTGGGTCCAGTGTAGTCCTGCTTCATAAAGAATGCTGCTGTTCTGTGGGTATATGACAAATCTGTACCAGCCTGGTCTCCGTCTGTGCTGCAGAATGAGGAGTTAATGATAGATGACACTAAAGTGTTCCTGAAAACTTCTGCTAGCCAAAACTGAGCTGCTAATTTGGCTCACTGGGGGAGGGTTTAATACCCAGATGGAAGTCCTGGGAATGTCGCTGATAAAACCCTGATCATTTTCATCAGAGGAGCACAAATAGCACCCGAAAGTAGCACCAAGATGCAAACTCATCTAATGAGGTTCATCTCAACCTCTGCTGCCTTCTTGCCAGCAATGAAACCAGCCCCAGGGAGCCCAGCCCCAGAGAAAATAGCAAAAGTCCTGACCCAAAGTTCATTGCAATCAGTGGCCGCTGTAGGCTTTGGATCAGGCCAAATATTCGGTCCTTTGCATGTCAAATACCGCAGATCAAAAGCTGCTGTGTGGCTGTATAGAAAGAGTGAGTCTAACTCTGGGGTGAGATGCTGCATCAGCAGCCTGGGGTCTGGGTCTGCTAGTCACAGTGCCCCACATCACGGACCCCTGCCAGTGTTCCACAGCAGTCCCCTAAGGCAGACAGTGGTCTATTTCAGGAGTGGACAAAAGGATTCCCATTTCTGGGGCTCCTAAAAGGCTATAAGGGAAGACACTGGGCTTGGTTCTCGCTTCTGGAAATGTCCATTTACAAAAGACTAGCCATGTAAAGGAGCCTTAAAGTGGAAGTAGAGGACCTACAGACTGCCAGAGTAGAGTGAACCAGGCTCCCTATGGCTAAGACTTTCCAAAAGTGACAAGTTTTGGAGTGTTTCGTTAAAGGGGACGAACTTCCAGCAGGTGGGAGCTCAGCACTTTCTGAAGACTAGGTCCTTTCATGGTATCCCAGCTCCTCTCCCCAGTCCTTAGCTATTCCTGAGATCTTGGCCTATAGCCATGTAAAAGCTCACTATTGGCAAAGAGCAATATATACCGGGAATCTTGTGCACCCACTGGCCATGTTGTACCTGTCGTGAGGATAAATCTGTCCCCAGGGCTGTTGTTCTAGTGCCTTTCAGAGGTCACTGGGTTCACCTAAACGACAACAGCAACTTCAAGATGGGGTCAGGTGAGACGTAGTGAAAGACTGCAGCAGCTTTCAGGAAAGGTCAGATTCTGGGCCTTTCTGCAGGAGGATGCAACATTCGTAACTGCTTGGAAATCCATCTCTGAGCTGCCACACCCCTGGAAGAGTGAAGTGGATTGGGAACCATGGAGTGGTGAAAGACTCAAAGCAGGGGCTAAATGAACTGGAACTGGACAGACCAGTAGAGAGGATGTTAATAGGGACCAACCCTGCCCTGGAAAGGGGTGGGTGGAAGTCGCTAAATGTCGTTTAGTAGGTTTCCCCGCATGAATCATTCTGTGTAAGGGCATCACCACCATCACTGTCTCTGTGTGCCCTACCCACTTCCCCTTCCCCCTCCTTAGTTCTGTGACTGCAGCTAGTAGCACATAGGAAGCTTATTTAAAAACCCGTCTCCAGCCATAGTTGGAAACCAAACTTCTCCCTGCTGGGCTTGCCTAGCTATGTATATTATGAACAGCCCGTGAGGTTAGCCACTTCCTCACATCGGAGCCACGTATGATGTCAACCGTCCCAGAAGTCATCTGCTGCGCACACAGTGCAACGTGACTGGAGGAGTTGCCAAGCAACTGACTATATAAATACATGCAAGTCCCGACTCCCAATGGTTCTCCCCGGCAGCAGAAAGTAGCAAAATAACAGAGGCAGCAAAATGCATTCGTGATTGTTTATTGGGTGAGTTGCTGGGAGGGGTAGCTGTTTTTGCACTGTGCCATTGGCAACACAAATCTTTAAGTCAGCGCTGAAAGCTGTCTTTTAAAACAAAAGCTGAGTAAATTCACCCTAGGATTTGTGGGCTGTGTGGGGCTCTTCAGAGGTTAAAGTATAATTTGATGGGCCCTGGAACCCTCCAAATCTCTGGGCCCCCTTCCCGTATTGTCTGGGCCCCCTTCATGCATGTGTGGGCCCCAGCCCAGGTAGGCATTTGCAACCACTTCTCAGTACCACATGTGTCAGTTATTGCTTATTTATAATTTTATATGGCATTTATGTCTATAGCAATTATTGTCACAAACTAGCAAACACCGCATCACACAATAAATATTGTGATTAACTACAGCGGGGTGTAGGACTTGCCAGCAGCCAGGGCGGAACATGCATTCTGCCGGATTTTTCTATTTTTAGGGGCCCCAGAATTCTGGCTTCTCAAATTTGTGGGCCCCAGAACTGCGTTCCGGTGAGTTACCCCTTACTTTAACCCCTGGGGCTCTTTCTGGCTCCTGCAGGTTCTGTCATGCGAAAGACCCTGCAAGCAGTAGCCGGTCAACCATTCTGTTGCTGGCACATGAGCCAGAAGAAACAGAGATCCTTCTCCCAAAGCTGTGCCAGGCTAGCCAGTGCAGGACGTCACTAACACCAGCAGCTGTAACACTGAATCCACAAAAGCAAAAGGGGCATTTTTACAGACTATGACCATGATCAAGGGTACACACAGTAGTTTGCTCTTAAATGGAAAGCGCTCTTCCCTTCAATGCTTACTGGCCAGTGGGCATCCCAACCAGCCTGTGTCTTCCTTTAGAATCAGTCAAAATTTCTCATATTTCAACATTTTGATGGACTATCCCCACAAAAAAATAGCATAAATAAATAAATTGACCAGTATTTTGGAGAAACCTTTTTTTGCAATTTGTCCCAGTCAGTTGGTTAACACTTTTCAAACTGGGGTGAAAATTCTCTCGAAGTTTTAATGAAAACAGCCAAAACTTCAAATAAAATAAAAAGCCAATGAACCAGCTCTCCCTTCCTTTAGATTTTCTAATAAAAGGTAATAAGATGTGCCCTGTCCTTCCAGTGCAGAGCACAACAGCATATGTTACATCCCATTTCTTACTGGTTCCGTCACAGACTCTTTCTTTAGGGTGTGGTCCAAGGTCTGCTGAAGTCAACAGAAAGTTTCTCATTTGTTAATTTCAATAGGGTTGGACAGGCCCTTATTGCCTACAGCCCTACAATTTAGGAGCTATTCCAGCAAAGCCCTTAAGCATGTGCTTAGCTTTCATTTGCAGAGCAGTCCCATTGATCTCTGCAACAGGCTACCCTTTTGTGTGGAAAGGATGCCCTTTACCATGCAAGAATTATTCACCGGTAGTAAGTGAAGAGCTGTGGAGAAGCAGAGTATTCCCAAGGACGATGATAGCTTCCATTCAGCTTTCACAGGGCAGATCAAAAGTATTGTTAAATATTCAGACTGGAGAGCTGGAAAGCCTAAAGCAGCTGATAAATGGGTCAGATAAGAACAACGCTTTCACATGTCTGTGGTGGATGTGGTGCAAAGTATATCAGTTCTTAGTACTGCTTGTTGGCAGCACCTGACAGATTGTGTTTGCTACTCCCTGCAAGCCGCATAGTTTCCCTCAACAACCATGCTCTTCCCTTGAGGGGTTAGGACAGCTTGTGGGACACTCCCAACAGCCAAACAGCTTTGGAGAGAGACCAAAACTATTCAGACATTGTTTAAAATGCCTCAAGATCCTGAGATCTCGGTTTTGACCCCAGTCTGTTCCTGGATCTTGATTCCAGGTCCACGGTCCAACCCTATGTCTAGCTGTGACCTGTGCTCCAGCCACTAGGCCTGATGGTCAGAGGTAGTGCCTAACATCAAGGGCTTTGAAAAGTAGTGATAAAAAATGTTCTAGAAGAGTGCAGTATTGTTACTAGCTGGCTGCTGATGCTAATGGGGCACTGAGGTCATTCTTAATTTCACTTCTTCTTTGGAATTAGAAATCCTTCTGATTGTCTGATGACCCTTTGCACCCTTGTGAATGAGCCAGGGAGGAAATACCCAGAGGTAGGATTCTCTTCTTCCACATTGTGAGGTGGGAGAGAGTTACCCACAGTCCTTCACAGGTGTTTCACACAGAGATAGAGCTGTTTTCTAGCACCTCGAAATGCTATCATGCAGCAATGTGTCATCTTGCAGGTCTTCCGGAAGAAAAGGGTGAAGCAGAAGGTTGTCAAAATATCCTTGTAGCAGCTCATCTTGATGTCAGGGGACTTACACCAGGGATCAGATTGGCCCCACATAGCAGCAGCCCTTGATTGGTTCTACTCTTAGAATCATGGGCTATGTCTACACTTAGAAAGTTAAGTCGACTTTATTAAATTGACTTAATAAGGTTGCCTTTAAGTCGACTTAAAGTGGACCTTATTAAGTCGACTTAACAAAAGTCAACTTAACTTTTCTAGTGTAGCCACATCCCCTTTTCGACCTTATTAAATCGACTTAACACTTTAAGTCGACTTAATAAGGTGGATTTAGGCGCTAATCCCTGTCCACACTGGCTTAAATTGACTTAATAAGGTAGACTTAAGCGTTAAATTGACCTAATTCGAGGTGTTATTAAGTCGACTTAACTTTTCCTTAAGTCGACTTAAGGAAATGCTTAAGTCAACTTAAGGAAAGCCCAGTGTGGACATGGAGTAGTTTAAGTCGACTTAAGCTTCCTTAAGTCGACTTAATTTGTAAATGTAGACGAACCCATAGAAGGTTAGGGTAGGAAGAGGCCTCAGGAAGCCATCTAGCCCAATCCCCTGCTCAAACCATGACCAATCCCAATTAAGTCATCCCAGCCAGGGCTTTTATCAAGCCACACCTTAATGGAGAATCCATCAGCTCTCTAGGTAACCCTTTCTAATGCTTAACCACCCTCCTAGTGAAAAAAAGATTTTCCTAATACTCAACCTAGACTTCCCCCATTTCAACTTCAGACCATTGCTCCTAGTTCTGTCATCTGCCACCACTGAGAACAGCCTAGCTCACCCTTTCTGGAAGCTCCCTTCAGGTCCTTTAAGGCTGCTATTAAATCCCCCCTCACTTTTCTCTTGCACAGACTAAACAAGCCAAATTCCCTCAGTCTCTCCTCATAAATCATGTGCTCCAGATCCCTCATCACTTTTGTTGTCCTCCATTGAACTCACTTCAAATTTGCCCACATCCTTCCTTTAGCGTGGGCCCAAAACTGGACACAACATTCCAAATGTGTCCTCATGAGTGCTGAATAGAGGGGAATGAGCACTTCGCTTGATTTACTGGCAATACTTCTACTAATGCAGCCCAATATGCCATTAGCCTTTTTGGCAACAAAGACACACTGTTGACTCATAGCCAGCTCATTGTCCACTGTAAACCCCAGAGCCACTCTTGCCTCTGAACTTGAATGTTTCAGTTCCAAGGTCGTGCAGTGCAATAGGATGGGGCGTGGCTGCCTTCCTTTAAGTGACATTACTTCTTGGGTCTCTGTACCTGTTCTTGGGATGGCTTTATGAGTATAAACTGAAGTTCCCACTAAAATCCCAATGACCCAAGCGACATCCACTCTTGTCAAGGTCCCGGGCACAAGAGTGTGACCTGCTGTGCAGGGCAGGCTGGCTGGCTGATCCAGGGCATTTCTACCTTGCCCTAAGATCACCTGTGTGGAGGAACTCTTGCCCCATCCTCAAGTAGTCACAATATTAGAAACGTACCTTTCCGTTTGTGACCCATTCATGCCTACAATAGCCACCTGACAATGCCAACATTGCTGCAAATAGAGAATGGATTCTCCCAGCATTGATGGGTGACGCTGAAGTCAGACTTCCCAACTAGTCACAAACAGTGTTTCTGATTCCCCCCACTGGTCATTGAGAAGCAAACCAAAATATAGACAGCCCCCTTTACTGCTTTCAGTCTCTGGCTCCAAATCAGCCACTAAGTCCAGTAAAGAGATAAGTTACTTAAAACTCCACACTCTTTACCATATAAGTTTTCTTGACCCCAAAGGGTCAGCCACATTAGCAGATCAATATAAGCTTGGATCTTACCCAAAATACCACACTGCTAGCCAATCCCTTAGGATTTTACCCAAAATACCATACTGCCAGCCAATCCCTTAGTAACAAAAACTAAAGCTCGTGCGATAAATAAATCTGTTAGTCTTTAAAAGTGCCACAGGACTCTGTTGTCTAAAAACTAAAGGCTTATTCCAAAGGGGTAGCTGTGTTAGTTTATTGTAGAAAAACAACAGACTCCTGTGGCACTTTTAAAGACTAACAGATTTATTTATCGCATGAGCTTTCGTGGGAGAAAATCCCACTTCGTCAGACGTTTTGAAGATGGGAAACTTACAGAATGGGAGGAAATTAAATGGAGGGATATATATGACATAGGATCAGGTCAGGCTGTAATAGCAAATCAAAATAGGTGTTAGGATTCAAACAGTGGGGAACAGCACATAGAGGAAGGTGAGGTCAAATCACCTGTTGTAATGAGAGAAAAATCCATAGTCCCTGTTTAACCCCAAGGCAACTGAGTCAAATTGCATATAAGTTCGAGTTCTGCAGTTTCTCTTTGAAGCTGTGATTTGTTATTCATCTGTTTCAACACAGCTATTAGCAAGTCGTCAATGGAGTGAGCAGAGAGATTGAAGTGTTCCCCTATTGGTTTTGTAGTGTTGCAATTTCTGATGTCAGATTTGTGTCCATTTATTCTTTGGCACAGACACTGTCCTGTCTGTCCAATATATAAGGCAGAGGGGCATTTCCGGCACATGATGGCATAAATCACATTGGTGGAAGAGCAGGTGAATGAGCCCTTGATGGAGCAGGTGGTTTGATTAGGTCCTGTGATAGTGTCTTCAGTGTAGATATGAGGGCAAAGTTGGCAGCATGGTCTGTTGCAGGGATATGTTCCTGCTTTAATGTTTCTGTTGTATGATCTGTAGTTGCTGGTGAGTATCCGTTTAAGGTTGGGGGGCTGTCTGTAAGCGAGGAGAGGTCTGTCTCCCAAGGTTTAAGAGCGTGAGGGATCATCTTGTAGAATAAGCTGTAGATCTTTGATGATGTGTTGAAGAGGTCTGACTTGGGGGTTGTAGGTGGTGACCAGTGGCGTTCTGGTTTTTTTTTCTTGGGCTTCTCCTGTAGTAGTTGACTTCTGGGTACCCGTCTGGCTCTGTCAATTTGTTTCTTCACTTCTGTGGGTGGGTACTGTAGTTTTAAGAATGCTTGGTAGAGATCCTGAAGGTGTCTGTCTCTGTCTAAAGGGTCAGAGCAAATGCGGTTATATCTTAGGGCTTTACTGTACACAATGAATCGTGTGGTGTGTTGAGGATGAAAGCTCGAGGGATGTAGGTAACTATAGCGAACGGTAGGTTTTCGGTATAGGGTGGTTTTTATGTGCCCATCACTAATTTGCACTGTAGTGTCCAGAAAGTGGATCTCCTGTGTGGAGTATTCCAGGCTAAGTTTGATTGTGGAGTGGAAATTGTTGAAATCTCGATGGAAATCTTCAAGGGCATCTTTACCATGGGTCCAGATAATGAAGATGTCATCAATATAGCGTAAGTAAAGTAGAGGTGCTTTAAGATGAGACGTGAGGAAGCGTTGTTTTAAATCAGCCATAAAGATGTTGGCATATTGTGGGGCCATGCGGGTACCCATAGCAGTGCCGCTGACTTTAAGGTATAAATTATCTTCAAATCTGAAATGGTTGTGGGTGAGTACAAAGTCACAGAGGTCAGCCACAAGTTTAGCTGTGGCATCATCTTGGATAGTTCTTCTAATAACTTATAATCCATCTTTGTGTGGGATGTTTGTGTAAAGAGCCTCTACGTCCATAGTGGCCAGGATGGTATTTTTTGTAAGTTCACCAATGGATTGGATTTTTCTCAGGAAATCTGTAGTATCTCTCAGATAGCTAGGCATGCTGATAGCATAGGGTCTGAGGAAAGAGTCCACATAGCCAAATAATCCTGCTGTAAGCGTGCCAATGCCTGAGATGATGGGGCGTCCGGGGTTTCCTCTTTTATGTATTTTTGGTAGTAGATAGAATATCCCTGGTCAGGGTTCTGGCGGTGGTTCTGTCTTGATTTGTTCTTGTGCTGCTTTGGGGAGTTTCTTGAGTACGTGTTGCAGTTCCTTTTGGTATTCCTCAGTGAGGTCAGAGAGGAGTGGTTTGTAGAACGTTCTGTTGGACAGTTGTTTATAAGCCTCCTGATCATAATCCGATTTATTCATGATGACGACGGCTCCTCCCTTGTCAGCCTCCTTAATAATAATGTCAGATTTGTTTCTGAGGCTATGGATGGCATTGCGCTCTGCATGGCTGAGGTTATGGTGTAAGTGATGTTGTTTGTCCACAATTTCAGCCTTTGCCCTGTGGCGGAAACTATTTATATAGAAGTCTAGTCTGTTGCTCCAACTGTCAGGAGGAGTCCACGTTGAATACTTTTTCCTGCAATGTTGGGAGGAAGGTATCTGAAGGCCGTTTCGTTCTACATTGGTGGCGGAGAAATATTCCTTGAGTCTGAGATGGCGAAAGTAGTTCTCCAGGTCACTGCAGAATTGTATCTTATGTGTGGGGGTGGTGGGGCAGAAAGAAAGTCCCCGAGACAGCACAGATTCCTCTGCTGGAGTAAGTCTGTGGCATGAAAGATTAACAATGTTGATGGGTGGGTTAAAGGTGCTGTTGTTATCCCTTGTAGTGCATAGGCGTTTAGACAGTTTGCTGTCTTTTTCTTCTGCAGGAAAGCAAAGTGTGTGTTGTAGATGGATTTTCTCTTTTTTGTGAAGTCCACCCAGGGGGAAGAATGTGCTGGATGATGGTTTTGTAGGAGAGATTCCAGTGTGGAGACTTCATTTCTAATTTTTTTCTGTTTGCTGTACAGGATGCTGATAAGGTGATTTCTTAATTTCTGTGAGAGTTTATGGCAAAATCTCACACTGTAGTCTGTGTAATATATCGATTGTAATGGATTCTTTACCTTCAGTCCATTAGGTACAATGTCCAATTGTTTGCATTTGGAAAGGAAGATGATGTCTGTCTGGATCTGTGTGAGTTGTTTCATGAAGGTGATGGATTTCCACTTCAAATGGCTGTATTCAGTGCCTTCCATGTAGTCAAATTCCAAAGGGGTAGCCGTATTAGTCTATTGTAGAAAAACAACAGAGTCCTGTGGCACTTTTAAAGACTGACAGATTTATTTATCACATGAGCTTTCGTGAGAGAAAACCCCACTTTGTCAGACACTCCTCTGCATTTAATTTCCTCCCATTCTGTAAGTTTCCAACTTCAAAGCGTCTGACGAAGTAGGATTTTCTCCCACAAAAGCTCATGCGATAAATAAATCTGTTAGTCTTTAAAAGTGCCACAGGACTCTGTTGTTTTTAAAGGCTTATTATAAGAGGAAAGAAACAAACTAAAAGAGAAATGTTAAAGGATTAAAGCACTCAGATACACAACAATGATTTTACTGGCCATATACATCAGGTTTGCAGTAGAATTTGGAGTTTGCAGGCTTGTGTGGTCCATCTAGTGTACATCCAGTGTCTGGATGGGTCTCAGTCCTTCGTTTCACAGCTTCAGTTATAGACAAATAAATCCAGGGCCATGTGAAGACTAAAGACAAAATGAATGTGGTGCAGCTGCCTTTTATGTCTCTTGGCCTTTTCCACGCTGCTTGTGGAAATTTACAGGAATAAGATGGAGTCAAGAGTCACATGAATAAGTCTTGGTAATGTATCAGGTGTAGCTCTGGCTTCTCCCCCGGACACATTGTACCTGTGAGTTCCCTTAATGGGTCATTAGGTAGTGCTGTCCGGAGTGTCGCCCAGAAACAGCACAAGGTGAAATACAGATACATCAGACATATCCAATACAAATATGACCCATGCACATAAACAATAACACCATACGCAGCAAATTATTACCTTTCTAATGGTACCTGACATGGCCTATCTCAGAGGAATTATTGTCATTTTGAAATATTGATGTTAAATAGGAGCATAAATGATCCCCCTATTCCAGCCACCATCACACCATCACTAGACGGCCAGGTCAAATCCAGCCCAAGATGGTTTCCCTCGGGATGGAGAAGAGAGCTCAGATGCAGTAAACCCACCAGGTAGCCTTTATTTGGAGGTGCTACAGACAGACTCTCTTGCTCCCTGCCTACCCTCTCATAGACTGGGGTACACAGCTTGTGCTGGTCAGTGTTGCCACCCGTGGTCTGTCTGGGTTCTTGTCCTGATCCTACAGTCATAAAAAAGGTTGCTGATCCCCCCTGTCATCCCACTCACTGCCTAAGTGAAGTGAGGCTGCAGGGGTTCATTTCCTACTCTGGACTCTAGCAAAGAACCACCACCTGTAGCAGCTTGCTGGCTGTCTCAGCAGAAAGAGCGGGGCAGGTTGCTTATAACCCCGTGAGCTCCTGCAAAATGATGGAAAATACCTGAAAGAACAGAGCAGGCACGGGTTCCAAGTTCCACACCCCCAGGCACTCCCTTGGGGCCTGCTGTGTCCTTATACACAGTAAGTTGAGTAGCAACTACTGCAGTCTCGCTGCCAGTTGGTTTTTCTGTGAACCCTACATCAGATCCTGGGCTGCCTCAGGGCAGGAAGTGGCTAACCAAGAGCCTAGCAGCCAATCACACATCCCAGAAAAACAGCACCTGCCCGGGGAGCTCAGCTTCAAACCTGTGGTCATGACAGAGAGCACGGGTGCTTCTGCTGCCCTCTCTGGGAGCCAGGGTCTGTAATAGCATTTATGGCCATAGGGAATCCCCTCTACCACTGCCCACAGGGCACTGGGGAACTGACACCATGAGCTAGGGCCCCTGCATGTTCAACAGACAAGTGTCCATGTTGGGAACAGGTTATCGGGCAGGTCCAGCTCTGTTCCCAGTGGGAGTGCCGCCCTGGCTGGCCAGATCTGCTCAGTTCACATGGACCACAAATGTCTGGGGTTTTTCAGGCCACATCTCCTTTAAACCCACATTCCAGCTGCCACAGGAGTCTTTCTCCTATCTGGGAGTACAGGGGCAGTGCTCTGTTGGTGCCTCTCAAGGGGTGTGGGGAAAGGATTCCCTCTAAGAGATGGGGACTGATGACCAGATGATCTAACAGCAATGCACTAGGCCTGTTCCTTTGCTTCCTAGGTTAGTAGCATCTGGGAGTCTTGTGGTGGGCACTGGTAGCATGTTCAATCCTGGAGGAGGGGGGATCTTCCTTTGTTATGTAGCACTGCCCTGTGGTCATAAGAAAGAGCAATGTCAAGACAATCCATGGGATACAGCTGGAGACTGGGTGCCCACCACATGGGCTAGAAAGGAGGAGGAAGATGATATAGAAATGGAAGAGAGAGAGCATGCATTTAGAAGATCCTCCCCAGTCCCCACTCCTGCCAAATAAATAAGGAAAGACAGAGTTAGGCAAGAGTAGTGGGGAAGAGATTGAAAGGGGTGTGAAAGAGGACATTGCTAATACAGGGTCAATAGATGCAAATAGATGCAGTAACAAAGGATGGAAGAAGAGCTTAATTTGAGGGGAAAGGTTTTAATTCGGGTGTGTTTTTAGTCTAACAATCCTAATTTGTGAATGGGATTTAACTGAGCCAGAGAAGCCTCCTTTGTGAGGACATGTCAGAATTTCCCCCATTCCACACCCAAACTGGAAAGTCCTGGGACATTGCAGTTAGGCACAGAACTGAGATTTGTCAGAACCCTTGGGAGATGGAGCACATGACCCAATGAACTAATACCTTCAGCAAGGTGGACACTCCTCCAGATGGCTCCCACAGCTGTCAGTCATCCGTCGCAATGGTGGAAGAAAAATGTAGTGCTGCTACTCACGGTTTGAATGCTTTGGCCACCAAGAAACAGCACCATGGCAATGGTGGTGCCACTTCACTCAGGCTCATGTTTATATTTAAGCTTCTAGCTATCTTCCATTGTCAATGAAAATGTTTGGATGGTTACCATAGCTCTCTTCTGAAATGGCACCCATCGCTCCCTGTGTAGAATGTCATAGCCCCGTCAGTCCCAAGATATTAAAGCAACAAAATGGGTGAAGTACTATCTTTTATTGGACCAACTTCTGTTGGTGAGAGAGACAGGCTTTCAAGCTTACACAGAGGTCTTCTCCAGGTTTGGGAAACTAAAGGGCTAGTCTATACTTAAAGCTTACAGCAGCACAGCTGGATTGGTACAGCTGTGCTGCTGTAAGAGAGCTTGTGTTGCCATGTTACGGCATGGGAGAGAAATCTGCTGACATAATAAACCACTGAAACGGAGGAGCGTCTCCTATCAACATAACACTGTCCACACAAACATTTATACCAGCAAAATGTATGTTGCTCGGGGGTGTGTTTTGTTCACACCCCTGAGCGACAAAAGTTTTGTGGACATAAGTGCTAGTGTGGACGAGACCTGTGTCACAGCTAAATATAAGGGGAAACAGATAGTTTAGCATAAGTACTTATGCTATATTTCAAGGGACCATTCAAGGTGAAGTGGCCCATGAACACCCCTTCAGTCATGGGGAGGGGAGGAGAAAGTGTGCGGTGGGGTGGGAGTGGAGTAGCTGGGGGATTGTTAGTGGGTTGACAATTGTTGTAATAAGTCATAAATCCAGTGTCTCTGTTCAGTTCATGATTTTTAATGAGCAAAGTTATGAATTTAAGCTTGCAGGCTTCTGAAAGTGTCATTCAGGTTTCCTTTGAGAATGAATATGAGAGGTCAGATATACTGCCATTGCTTTGTGAAAAATGATCAGCGATAGGTGATGGGATGTTTTGTCTTTAATTATTTTCCTGTGTGAATTCATGTGTGAGAGAGAGTGCAAAAATTGGTTTCACCACAGAGTTGCTATTGGGCAGTTAGGCACTGGCTGAGCTCACCACTGCTTTTGATGGGCATGGGTATCTTGGACCTTGAAAGGTGTTTGTGGGGGGTGTTGATCATTGTAGCAGTGGAGACATGTCTGCAGGTTTTCCATCTATTGTTCTGGCAAGGTCTGATGCACTTTGAGTTGGTATGGCCTAGTCTGTGGTAGCTTGTATCTGATGACTAGCTTGGAGAGGCTGAGGGGTTGTTTGAAGGCCAGAAGAAGGGGTTCAGGAAATATTTCTTTCAGGATGGGGTCCCCAACGAGAATGGGTTATTGTTGTTGATACCAAATATGGGTTTTGGTGTAGGTTGGAAGGTGACTTCTGAGGTTATGCGATAGGAAGGGGTTTTATTTCTATATTGAAGAAGCAGGTTCTCAAGTTATTTGAGGCCCGTTCCAAGATGTGATCTATTTCTCTAGTGGAGTGTCCTTGTTTGGTGAAGGCAGCTTTGAGTACACTAGGTCTACATCCTGAACTTTCTTCTTGGCACATCTTCTGTGGTATTGAAGCGCCTGGCTGTAGATAACAAGTTTCTTGGAATGTCTGGATGGTTACTGGATCTGTGAAGGTAGGTGTGGTGATCTATGGGTTTCTTGTAGGTAATGTTTGTAGGGTTCCATAGTTGAAGCTGGTTGTGCTGTGGGAGAAGTTGATACTGGTGTGGGAGTGTTTCAGAGAGACTGGATGGGTGGGTGGTGGCTGAAGTTGTGGTGGAAAGCTCACTGACCCAAATAGGGATGTAGGGACAGCTTCAGGCCACGAGAAGAAGGCTAAGAAAGTGATTGCTACCTCTTGCCTCCAAAGAAACTGTGGGATCATCTGCTGATTTTGTATACCTGCACCTTAGTCGGGTCTGGTGGAATCCAGCTTCTGAGTCACTCTCATTGATGCAGAGGCAAAACAGCTGGTTTCTTCGCTGGCTGTGAATAAATCAGGGCAGAAGAGACTCATTGTCTAATCAGGAGTTCACAGAAAGGCTAGAAGAAAGCCTGACCAGGATTTATCCCTGGTTCATATGTACCCCATGGCATGCTAACTCATGTGGCTTTTTGTCCCTTTTAGTGGTTGGAAGAAGAGATTGATGAGTCTGCTGTTGTGTCCAAGATGAGCGTCTTTCTCTTTAGTTCAGGCGAGAACAGCTAATACTGTCAGAGCCAAAAGTCCCATGTTTAATCCTCTGCCAGGATGTTATGACACATACTGCATATCCCCATAGCATCTGTACAAACTGTTGCCGGGCACTCAGAAGCCAAGGGCGACCATACTGATGGAAGATGCTGACGTTCTTTGCATGGAACCACAGCAACAAAGGTGTCCCCTGCCTCCACGGAGAGTTTGTTTTCCTGTTTGACAAATACTCCCCTGTGGTTTGAGGGGGAAGTTCCGGATTAATGGGGGCTGAGGGGGAGGCACTGGCTTCTGTGCACAGCACCACTTTGTTTCTATTTGAAGAGCATGTTTTCTAGAGTGTACGTTGGCAGGGGACAGATCAATTTGTATTGCATTTATTTCCCCCCACAAAGAGCGCTGAATTGGTTCCTATGTCACAAGATCCAATTCTATCCTAAGATGATTTTGTTCTCTTTGTACCAGCTTCATTTGGTTTCATGGTTAAGTTGAGCCGTTCAAGGCTAGGGTGGCAGGCAGACGACATAGACCTGCTCTTTGTAGTCTGGGCAGCCATTGATAAATTTTCAGGCCAAGTGAGATCATTACGATCAGGTCAGAGATTTCACTCAGAGATTCCATGGACACAGCCATCCAAATACTAAAGTATTATTCAATATCTAGTCATGCAAAATGAGATGTAGATGCAGAAATAGTTTAATTCTTGAGCTGGAGAATTTAAGTCGAAGTGTCACTGAGAGGTCTAGTTGAGGCACCTGGGCAGGTTGGAAACCGTCAGTCCCACATTCTTCACTCAGAGAACAGGGCCAGAACAATTCAGGAGTGAAGTACAGACAGAGCCCATCACCTCATTGGCCCTACTGCAGGTAACTGGTAATTGAAATCTGGCTATTTGGAGCGGGTGGAGGGAGTTGTGAAATGTGGCCTTGAGTACTGGGCCGGTTTCTAGAAAGACTGAGGTCCATACCCTTTTTAGCCCTTGACCTCTTTGCTGAGAGGATTGGTGTGACAGAGTGCTGGTGGTGACCCCTAGACAACTGCCTATCATGCTAGCCTAAATAGCTGTGGGGCAGAAGAGCTAGTTAGCTGGGATGTTGCCTGAGGGGAGGCATCTGTCAATGTATGCAGGCTAAACAATTGCCCAGCAGCTGCCCAGTTGACTCAGGAGTGTTATATGCTAGCCAAGAAGGGGAGAGGAGGAGGCCAGAGAGGGAAAAGGAGTGTGGAGGCTTTGCCTGTCTCCCTGGACCCTGAAGAGCCCCAGAGACTGCTGGCCCAAACAAGGTAAGGAGGGTGGTGGGGAATTCACATGCACCATGTAAATAAAGCACTGGTTATTGCAAGAGTCCTTTGTTAGCCAGAGGGGGACTGAAGCAGATGAGCTGCTGTGGAGGAACCCCTTATAGTCAGTTATTGTGGGTGTTTGGTGGCGTCTTCACTGGTAGGGGACCTTTGTACTGCTGCTGTGAGGGCAACGTTGTGAATAGTGCTGGAGACTCAAGAACGTGGCACCTTTAATCAGCGCCGTGTGCACCGACCCCTGTGCTAGAGCACGAGCTCAAGCAAAGCTTCTTTGCTGCCTCCTCATCAGAGTCTCACATGGCAAGGCGTGCAGTGAAGGAAATGAGTACATGCTGTGGATTCGTCTTCTGGAGATGAGAGTGGGTGCCTCAACCTGAAACCACCAAGTGTGTCACTTCCTTTGTGGAGCTGGGAAAGTGAAGTGCTTCCGTGGCCACATGTTTTCCAGTGCTGTGGCTTCACTGTGTTGCCACCACAGCTTTCCCTGGTGGACATGGAAGACATCAACAGCTTCCAGGGCATTAAGGAGGCCCCTATAGGGAATGACTGAGCATGCAGTGGTATTGGGATTTTATGTGGAAAGTGGTACATTCCATCTACTTTTTAATGTAGTGATCAGGATTCCTCCCTCAATGTGGTCTGCTGGTTAGACCATTAACTTCCCCATCTGGTCCAGGTATGGACAGGGAGTGTGACAGAAACATTGATAGAACAGAATGAAATTCAATAAAGACAAGTGCAAAGTATTCCACTTAGGAAAGAACAATCCATTGCACACAGACCAAATTGGCAATGACTGTCTAGGAAGGAGTATGTCGGAAAGGGATCTGGGTATCATAGTGGACTGCAAGCAAAAGATGAGTCAACAGTGTAACACTGTTGCAAAAAAACCAAACATCGTTCTGGGATGTATTAATAGAAGTATTGAAAGAAAGACACGAAAAGTAATTCTTCCGCTTTACTCTGCCTTGATTAGGCCTCAATTGGAGTACTGTGTCAAGTTCTGGGTGCCTCATTTCAGGAAAGATGTGGACAAATTGGAGAAAGTCCAGAGAAAAGCAACAAGAATGATTAAAGGTTTGGAACACTTGACTTACGAGGGAAGATTGAAAGAGCTGGGTTTGTTTAGAGGAGACTGATAGGGGTTATGATAACAGTTTTCAAGTACCTAAAAGGTTGTTATGAGGAGGAAGGAGAAAAATTGTTCTCCTTAACTGCTGATGATAGGGCAAGAAGCAATGGGTTTAAATTACAGCAAGGGAGGTTTAGGTTGGACAGTAGGAAAAAATTCCTAACTGTCAGGGTGATTAATCACTGGAATAAGTTGCCTAGGCAGGTTGTGGAATCTCCATTGTTAGATGTTTTTAAGAGCAGGTTAGACCAACACCTGTCAGGGGTGGTTTAAGAGGGTATTTGATCCTGCCATGAGTGCAGGGGACTGGACTTCATAAACTCTCATGGTCTCTTCCCGTTTCTATGATTCTATGCTCCCCATTGGAGGCCCCTATTGCCCCTCACCACCATTCTCCACCTACCAGACTGGGATGGGGAGCTCGCAGCTTCTGCCCTGTGGCAGGGCTAAAGGATTCTGTCCAGCACAGAGGGAGGTCTTGGGGGTCAGTAAGTTTGGCCACCCCTGCTTTGTGATTTGCCCTATTAAGCAGACAGCAGGCTGGGTGATCTTGTAATTCACATGGGGTGGGGGAGCACTGAAAATTCTTCTGGCATGTCTCAGATTGTGGCTAGACAGTGCGCAGATTTGACCACTGGGGCAGGGCTGGCGAGGGAAAGGGGCCCTCAGGGCAGATCTTCAGAGGATGTCATTCTAGCAGGGCCTGGGATCAGGCTGCTGTGGTGGGGCTGCAGGGAGGTCTGTGCTAGCCAGAGGCGAGCAGAAGTGGGATAACAGGGGACAAAGAAAGAGACTTGGACATTAAGGCCAAAAGAGAGGTCAGCAAATGAGAGGAGAAGTTACAGGATGCCATGGCAGCAGGCATAGGCAATGTGATTTGATTTGTAGGATGAATATGCAGCAGAAACCTGGAACTATATAACTGGATAACAGTCCCTCTCTGTATGGTTCTGATGTCACATTCTCTGGAACACTGAGTTCACATCTGGATTCCTCAGAACCAGAAGGGTGTGACAAAAATGTAAGCAATTCTGGTAAGAAAAAAAATAATGAACATAAGAATGACTATGCTGGGTCAGACCAATGGTCCATCTAACTTAGAATCCTGTTCTCTGACAGTGGACAAGGCCAGATGCTTCAGGGGGAATGAACAGAAGAGGGCAATTTATGAAGTGATTCATCCCTTGTCATCTAGTCCCAGCTTCTGGCAGTCAGAGGCCAGGGACACTGTGAGAATGGGATTGCATCCCTGACCATCTTGGCTAATAGCTACCACCAATGAACTTATCTAGTTCTTTTCTGAACCCATTTATACTTTTGGCCTTGACACAATCCCTGGCAATGCAATGAGTTTCACGGGTTGACTGCATTATGTGAAGAGATACTTCCTTATGTTTGTTTCAAACCAGCTGCCAATTAATTACACAGAGTGACCTCTGGTTCATGTGCTATATGAAGGGGCAAATAACACTTCTTTATTTACCTTCTCCCCATCATTCATGATTTTGTAGACCTCTGTCATATCCTCCCCCTTTAGTCACCTCTTCTCCAAGATGAACAGTCCCAGTCTTTTTAATTTCTCCTCACATGGAAGCAGTTCGATAGCCCCGATCATTTTTGTTGCCCTTCTCTGTACTTTTTCCAATTCTAATATATCATTTGGGCATTCAAGATGTGGGCGTACCATGGAAGGAGAGGGCGGGAAAGCATGAGTTTCCTAACTTAAAGAAGGGTTTCATGGACTGAGACGCTGATTCAGCACCACAGTGGTGAGTCAAACCCTAGATATGTGCAGTTTGGCTGCATTGTGCCCAGGACGGATGTGCTAACCACTGATCCACAAGCCTCTGAAGAGAGTGAACCTCATTGGCTATAGCTGGATTGTTTTAGGCGGCATAGGGGGTAAGGGTGACTGGGAGTGAGGGGGTGAGAGTGTGCAGAGGAAGAATCTCAGGAAACCTCTGTGGAGTCATCTGCCAAGAGAAATGATGGGAGTGCCGCTGCTTGGGATAGTTCAACCTAGCTTAGCAGAAGGGGATATACTGAAGGTGACAATTCTGCAGGGCCTGGGAGGGAAGTGGCTGACTGAATGGTCTCTCCTCCTGGCCTCCCATGGGAATTGTTATCACAAGGCACTTGAGTTTACAACCCCTGGGATAGCCAGGAGGGACTGAAAGCCGGAACCTCCCTGCATCTGTATCACCTCCACCCCCAAACTGAAGCAGTTCCAGAGACAGTCCGGCCTGTGGACCTTTAATGCAACTGTGCAACTCTGAAGCCTGCAGTAACCCCACCATGTGTGAGAGTGTTTGAGAGCAGAACCAAGCCCATGCAGTGCAGCACCCAGAATGAGATCATTGGAAAGAGGGCATGCGTGGGTGATATGCTTTGCCCCAGAAAGAGAAATGATCACAGCCAGGACCTCCACCCTCGGCTCCTTCCCATGGCAGTTCAGTTTGCTGCTACTGACACACCACACCCTCCTGCAACGTGTCTCTGTGTCCTACTCCATCAGATGATCTCTGTGACAGAAACGCTGCTGCTGACTCACTCGCCAGGGCCTCCTCCTTGGCTGTCTCCCCAGCTGGTGGGTTTGGAGCTGTTGTTTCTCTGCGGCCTGGCTGTGGCCCAGCTGTGCTGAACAGTCCCCTGGTCTGCAAAGAGGAGGAGCATTGCTTAGCCAGGCCAGGCTTTCTCTTGGATTTGTGGTTTCTATTGGTAAGGGGTCAGGGAGGGGGATGGGAACTGGAAGCTGAGTGTGGCTTTCCCCACTTCCCAGAGCTTGCACTGTGCCAGCAAAGCAAAGGAGAGGTTGGGGCTGAAGATGTAAAGAGAGGCTGCTGGGGAGATGTATGAGGGGGCTTCCATCACCCCAGCTCTCATTTACCTCTCCTATCACATCACCTCCCCAAAGACAAGCCTGCCCTAGTCACTTAATGAACATCCTCTGGCAACTCACCCCTTCTCCCCAGACACCCTCCTTGCCCGCTGGAGACATGTGATGCAAGAATTGGGATTTGGGCTCAGACCCAGCACTTGAGCTGGGTTACGCCGGCCGCCACTTGGACATAAAGAATGGATCAAAGAGTAGGGAAGCTGCTGAATGCTTTTGGTCACTGCCATTGGTCACCAATTCCTGCAGTCCAGCATTGCTATTGGGTTGCCCTGATTTCAATCATCAGGCCCTAAGGAAAGGTAAGTGCTGTTCTCTGCAGAACCTAGGGCTGCAATAGGAAGGTGGTCTCTAGGAAGCACTAGTGTACTAGAGGGAGATGACGAAAAGTTTTATAGGGTACTTGAGACAAAGGATCCCTGAACAGAGTAGGTTTGAGGTACAGCAGCCCTGTCTGGTCAAGAGAGTCCACATTTCAAGTCCTCCCTCTATGGTTTCAGGAGGGCTGGGGGGGGGAGTACTCTTAAGCTGGTACCAAGCCTTCATTTCATCCCACCAAAAAGACACCTTACGCTCAAATTCCCCCTGTGGCTTTCCAAATGACTGGAGTCCACTTGGTGCACAGGGCCAAGTCAATCACCATGGCTGAGTGGCGAAATGCATGCTCCCCCTGGGATGTGCTGGAGTGGATTGTGGATCAGGGGAGAGGATCGCTTGCTTTTGAAGCAGGGATCATCAGTTAGGTGCAGGAGGTCACACATAAATGATTTCCCATGATCACAGAGGGGGAGGGGATATCTGTGGCCCTTGATCCTTCCAGCATCCTCTCCTCTCCCTCCAACCTTCCTCCCTCCCCGTCCCCCACAGCGAGGCTGGTGGCTGACTTCATCAGTGAAAAATCCAAAGGCACAATGCAGCCTTTGGCGCTGCTGAGCGGTATCCTGTCCCCTCTCCTCGCTGGGTCATTTCCACTGATTGTTTTACTTCGATTCTGCGGGGCCTGGATGTTGCGACCCCCCCTCGGGAACAGTGAGGCTGTGTGATGCACCCCGCACGGAGAGATGGTAGTAGCCAGACTTGGCGCACGCTACCCATCATAGGACAACAGAGTGGAAAGGCTATTCAGCGACTCCTGGCTCTTTTCCTTTTCTCTTTCCCACCCGACTTCTTCCTGTTTAAAGAGAAGTTAGGCTGAATCCTCCAAGTTGTTCAGGTGCCTGACTTGCCCTGATTTAGGAGCCCAAATACTGTCACGGGTCTGGGCCATACTGCTTCTGACAAAAGATGCTGGTTTGGCAGCCTGGAACCAGACTCCTGCAGTCACAGAACATGGGCAGGAAGGCAAAAGGGATACAAGCGTCTCTCACTTGGAGGGAGGTTGATTCCCATTTCACTCTTGGCCTCTTGCTGAGACTGCCCTTGAGGGACCAGTTTGGACAGTGTGCACTGGGAGTCAACACTGGGCACCATCTCATTTCACATGGGCTGCTGAACAGCCATCAGCTAGGAATAGCTTTTGTTCTCTTCTGATGTAGGCTGGATGGAGACCAGGGACCAAGAGGTTGACCCTTAACTATTGCCATGAGAGGTGCCATATGAAAGCATAATGTAGATAAAGAGGCTCTAGTTTCTGCATCCTCTTTGCTGTCCAGGTCTCGGGCTCCTGTGCTCTTTCCAGTGGAACAGAAGAAGAGTTGTTGCTCTGAAGCTAATGAACGTGAACTCTTCCTTGACTATCCAATACCATCTGAGATTGGACCCAAACCCAGCCCTGCTTTCTCTCCCCTTGTACCTTCCCAGGTACGCATCAGAACTTTCTGTCCATAAATGATGACCTTGCGGCACAAGAGAAACTGGTTATTTCTTTTTCCAGGGTCTTCCACGGATAATATCCCCGTTCACCCTCCTCCCCCGCAAACTGAAACTTCCCATCAAGGTCCTGAGTCACAGGGTGGCCAGAGAGGGCTGGGCTGAGCTCTCTCTTGAGAAACAAGGCAGTGCCAACCTTGTAGCAGCAACACAAGGCATTCCATCTCCTATGGCTTCCAAAGCAGCTCTAACGTCTGCTAGTGGATGAATGATTTAGATTCTTGATTCAGATTTGGCTCAGAATGCAGGGGATTAGCCCTGCTCGCTCCCAGTACCATGGAGAGACAGCACAGTTGGCACGGAATGTTTAATGGTGAAAACACAAAGGGAGGGTTGGTAATACAAAGGTTGCAGGGTTTTTGACAGGTTCGCAAAGTGGTGTCACCAGTGCAGTGGGGTGCACGGGGCTGGGTCCATGATCAAGAGGCTGAACTGTGCAACACTCCTGCTCCACCAGCAGTTTGTCTCTCTGCACATCAGCGTCTAGCCGCATACTTCCGGTCCCCGGCTATTTCAGTGTTTCCTTTTTTCAATAAGCGGTTTCCTCGCACAATGGAGACAGAAGGGTTGGCCGTGGGGCAGAGAGAGCCATCACATGATTTCATTCTATCTTTAATGTTGAGTCAGCTGCTTCTTTTCTCTTAGGCATCCTCTGAGAGTTTTCTAGAAAACAATGCCTGTAGTTGGATAGTAAAATGGGGTGAGGTTCCCACCCTCCCTAGTACCTACAGCCTCATTGCAGGGATGAGGCAAGTAGACCCAGAGCTTCCATTAAAGCTCCCACAGGTAGCTGTGCAGAAATGTATGTTTCAGCTGAGTGAGGTGGGGTGGAAATACTGTAAATCATGGAGCCGTTTGGAAAATGGCAGATTTTTCCTCTCAGGGAACATTTTGGTTTTTTTATTTTTATTTTTTTGTCGAAATTTTTGACATTTTGTCAGAAAACCAAAAAACCCGGCAATCTAAAAATTTCGGCTGACATTTCAGCCCTATGTTTCCAGGTGCCGGTTTGGGGTTTTCGATGAAAAATCAAAATGTTTTGAGGAAAGAAGGCACTCTCCACCCCAAAAATGGTCATTTAGTTGCAGACTCAGTTTCCTTTAATAAAATAAAAAAGAGCAGCTAACGTCAAGCTGGCCCCAGTAATTCCAGCTCTCCCCCCCCCCCAGCATGCATATAGCAGGGCTGGCTGTAAAATAGAACACAAATGCATGGCAAATATTGATACTCATCACTGCCCATTTCCCTGCTGGGTCTGTCCACTGCCTATTGTTTCTGAAAAGCAAATGGCGAAGAGCTGCCTCCTGTTTACGAGTGAGCGGTGTTAATGCTCTGACACACTTGCTCTGACATACTGTAGGTTGTTTGCTTTGGGTGCTCTGACCAGTGTTCCAACAGCTTTTGGGAATGGATGCCTGTCACGGGGCCTGTCACCACTCCCTTTAAAGGGAACTGGGCTTAGCCTCACCTGTGCCTAGGTATCTACCTCCTGGGTGAGGGGCTTGGGAATGGACTGATGGCTATATGAGGAGAAAAAAAAGGGAAGATCTGGGGCTAGGTAAAGTCTGACTTGAGGGTCTTACAGTGCATCTATGTGAATCCTGGGTAAAGAGAGGAAAGACCTAAAGGAGATGCAAGTTCAGATTAACCCAGGGAAGAAGCTCTTCTTACCAGGCAGAGAGAGGGGCTAGGCTGGAGCTACCTGCAGGGAGGGGCTGGAGGAAACCATTTCAGAGGGTAGTAGGAGGTTGTGGGATGTGTGATGGAATGGGAAGTCTGGAGAAGAAGGCTGGGCCTCTCTTTGGAGTTAAACTGTTTGTATGTTAGTAAACCAATCTCCAGAAAGGGAGAATAATGACAAAGTATCCATAGTGGTGGTTTTGTTTGGCTGTGGCTGTGGGGAAACTGAGGCAGCAGCAGGGCATTTCCTTGTATGAGGTAAGGGCTTGGTCACACTGCCACTTGTAAATATGTCATTCAGGGCTTTGGTGAATGCAAAGCTGATTTGGTTTGCTATGCAAGTGAGTTGAGTGGGGACTGACCTCTTGACACATTACCTTACACTGGAGATCAGGAGTGCTGTGGTGTTGATATGGTCTTCAGATAGAAAACTCTTGCTCCAGTAATTTTCTCCACTGAGATGTCCACATTGGCTGCCAGGAGGACTTCAATGTTCTATGAAGATCCTCTCCAGGTTCCTGATTAAGGCTTCACAAACATCAAATACGAATAGCCCCCCAAAATTGCAGAAAACCCACTGCATGCTGAGACATTGAGGATGTCTGTTCTGTGTGCCGACTGCAGAAGAGCGGAATGGATTCAGTGCCGCGAAAGGTGTTTTTGTTTTGTGGAGGATTTTGATATTTTGACATTTGGGGCTTTTTTCCAGTTCAGAACAAATTCAAAATTTCCCCCTAGTGAGAAAGCCCAGGGGTCCCAGATAGTTGCAGTCTGCGTGGCGGAGCTTCCCTGGGGTCCTCAACCCCACTCCACATGGCTTGCTCCAAACCCTGGAAAATGAGGCTGCTGAAGATCCAGGCAAGTTGGCAGGAAACATTGTAGGTCTTGAAAGCTGCCTGAGAGGCCAGGTTCCCTGCCAGGCTGGTTCCTGAGTGAACGTCAAAAGTGAATCCTCTCTGCAGAACTTTTCAGTTCTAACCAAACTGGTTCAGATGGGAATTTTTCCCTGGGCGGCAGCATCGCTGATTGCACTCTCCATGGCAACAGCAACCCCCCGATAGCTGCTGGGGCAAGAGACGAAAGATCTCTCGAAAGGCAACTTTATTTTTAGCATTGCATTTTAAGAGTAAGCTGGCATTTTGATAGAGGCCGCATGGTATATCATCTTACATCTCATGTCTCCCGGAGCAGTGATATCTCTACTCCCTCTTCTAGTCCAACAGTACTCTACTGGTGTTTGGGACTATTTTCTCCTCCGGGAGTGGAAGCTGGTGAAAGTTGATGGGATGACTCAGACTCATCCACCAGTGCAGTAGGTAAAGCTCCTCATCTTGTCAGAGCCATAACTTCAGCTTTTTCTTCAGGAATGGGTTTATTTCTCTGGCATGGTGATCAGAAAGGCTCCTTCCTCCTGGCTCAAGATCTCCTGCAGGCCTCCTCAGGGGGGGCTGCTTTCTGGCTTTTTCCTGTAAGAACTAGTCCTAGATCCTCAAGGGTATTTAGATGCTTCCCTCCCACTGAAATCAATGGCATTGCCTGATCCCTGGCCTTCCTGATGGCGCTAGACTCAACTCCCCTTAAAGGGCCTGCTCCCCCCACTCTCCGTGATCAGAAGCTTGTGAAAGTTAGTTTGGATCTGAGAGGTAAACCCTGGCTATCCAGTTCTCCCCTCCCAGTGGCAGCAGCCAGTGTGTTTGTGTTGCAGATGTGAGTTTTGTTGACATGGGGGTTCCTTGAGCTCATGGCCCCATAAGTGGGATGAGATCCAAGCAGTTGTTCAGGCCTGTAATTAACCAGGAAGCTTCTGAAGATCACACTGTTATGATGTAATTCAGTTCTGCCCCCAGTGATTGGGAGAAGTCACCTGTTTCCCTGTCAGTGGCATCAGTCACGCTGGCAACCCACACTGTGGGAAGTTACAAAACAGGATCTCAGCAGAAATGTTTAAAGCTTGTCTCACTTCTCTGTGAAACTCCTGGAATTTCCCCTGATGAGGCAGAGGGAAGCCAACAGCTAGGGTAAATAAAGAAAGTGTGTATGCGTGCGGGTCACTTGGTTACTGAAATAGAAACCAGGGTGGAAGAGACCCACTGAGTCTTGCCAGGGCTTGCTTGTTTGGGCCAAATTCATTCTGAATTCCTTGGTGCTCTTTGTCCCCACCAGAGTCTGGGGCGCCAGTCGATGCTGCAGCTGCACCTTGGGAAGAGCTTGAAGCCACATCCTGTTGTATTTGTGAGTCTTTTGGCACTGAGGGTTACTCTGCTCATGTTTGCTGCCAACTGTCCTGAGGGGACATGTTGGCAACTGAGAATAGGCAGGGTGTAGAGCAGGGGTCTGTAACCTTCAGCTCTGGAGTCACATGCAGCTCTTTGGCTGCCCCCTTGTGGCTCCGGGTCCCCCCCGCCACCAGGGACCCTTTGGGCAGCTCATTCCAGGCTCCAGGATACCTCCCCATCACCACCAGGGGATCACCACCACCACCACCATCACCTGTGGCTGGCTCACTCCTGCTTCCAGGCTCCACCTCCCTCCACCAGGGGATCCTATGGCAGGATCCTGGCCCAGCTCCCCCCCACCAGGAGGCTACACCCACTGCAGCTCTCAAAACACTCGGTTATTGAAGGAGTTTTAAAAAATGGCTCTTCTTAGCTTTTGGGTTGCCGACCCCTGGTGTAGAGAAACATGGCCACCTCCCATTGTCCCTGAGCATGCCTCCTGTGCTGGATCCAGGGTGCGAGACCTCTCTCTGTCACTGGAAAGGTGTTAAAAGAGTCTTGGCTACAGCAAACAAACTCGGACCCCTGTGTGACGCTGTCTGGATTCAGGAGAACATTTATGATTGTATTTCATATCAATATTTCAAAACTGCAACAGTCCATATGAGATACGCCATGTTGGGTACCAATAGAAAGGTCATAATTTGCTAAGAATGATTACATTGTTTATGTGTAGGTGTCCTATCTGCATTAGAAGTTATGAATATGTTTGTTATAGCTGTTTCAACTTGTGATGTGATTCTGAAAAACACCCCAGACAGCATGTCTGTAGCAATTGTTTCCTTAATGGTCCATTAAGGGAGCCCACAGGTACAATGGGCCTAGGAAGAAAGCTGTTCAATGAGTCACCAGGTCTTGCCCATGTGACTTTACACTCCAATTTGTTTCTAAGAAGCCACATACACTCGGCGGCATGGAATAAGAAAGGACGTATAAAAGCAGCTGCGCCTAGCTCCATTTTGTCTTTTAGTTTGTGCAGCTTTCAGCCAACATCTGCCTCTGGATCTGCTCACCTGCCACTGAAGCTGTGGAGCAAAGGACTGAGACCCACCCAGATACTAGGTGTACACCAAAGGAAATATACAAGCCTGCAAACTCCGAATTCTACCCAAGACTTGCTTTACATGGACTTTTAATCATTGTATGTATGTGATTTGCTTTGATCCTTGAACATTTCTCATAGTTTGTTTCTTTCCTTTTATAATAAACCTTTAGCTTTAGTTACTAAAGGATTGGTTGGCAGTGTGGTAATATGGGTAAGATCGAAACTTATATTGTTCTGGCAATGTGGCTGGCCCTTTGGGGTCAGAAGACCCTTTCTGAGTAAAGAACTTGGCGTTTTAAGTAACTTGTCTTTTTACTAGACCCAGTGGCTATTTGGGAACCCGTGGCTGAAATGCAGTAATGGGGGCTGAATATATTTTGTTGTGGCTTCTTGATAACCAGTGTGGGTGATCAGAAGCATTGTTTGTGGCTGGTTGCGGGAAGTTTATTTTTAGGTCACCCACCAGTACTGGGAGAATGTGCTCTCTCTTTTGCAGCCTGCCGTGAACTTTGTAGTTATCCCAGGAGGCCCAAGTCACACCCTGATTCCCCAGTGGTGGGGATGGTGGGAGATATACCATGATGTTATCTGACCCTGCTCTGGCTCAGGTTGAATGACATGGTGGCCAAAACTCATGTCTATACCATGGCCTTCAGCGTAGCCACCAATGGGGAATTACAACTCTCAGTCTTCCTCAGGGAGATGTAGCAAAATGGCTCCTTGCTTGGCTCTCAAATTTGGGGACAACAGCGGACTCCTTTGAGCAGCCTATTCTCTTGTCTGACCGACCCTGGAATGGCCTCAGTATCAATTGTAAAATGTGCCACAACTCTTTGAGTACTGGAGGACATGCCTGGCACAAAGCTCAGCACAGCTCCTGTGGCCCAGCTAAACTCACTCCCACCCTTCTAAAAGACAAAGTAACAGGCGAGGTTTCCCGTGTGCAATGGCAGATGGAGAGAGAAAGCCCCATGCTCAGGAGTCAGGCTGGGAGGCAAAAATGAAGCATGGAAATTGCTAGCTGGGAGCATAGCATTGGTCCATGTAACCCAGTAGCCTGTCTCTGACAGTGGCCAGCTCTGCAAGTCTTAGGTGTAAGAATGATATGACAGATATGGAATAACCTGCCCCTACCTTAGTTCTCCTTGTAATCTTTGCTTGTTAGAGGTTGGTTTAAGCCCTGCTGTGAGATGCTTGATATCCCTTCCAAAATGTTTGTTGGCAATAACAATATTGTAATTTTGAATATTGTATGTGGATAAGTGTTCAGTTCCTTAAGTTTTGACACTTTTTTTTGCCTTGAGAACTTCCTGGGACCATACATTCCAGAGTCTAATTAAGGGCTAGTCTACACGAAATCCTTTCAGCAGCACAGAGACCGCTTATGCAGCCATGTTACGTTGACAGGAGAGAGCTCTCCCGCTGACATAATAAAGCCACCTACATGAGTGGTGGTAGCTGTAGGTGGTAGCCTTCTCCTCCAGCGTTCTTGAAGCATCAGCTCCCCAGCTTTGCACCACTGAGGAAATTAGTGGCTAACACAAAACTAAGAATGCTAGGATAGATAAAGTCTTATGATCTGATATACTGGCATGGAACCAAGTGAGCAGGGGCCAGCGCTATGGAAGCTTTTACTCTCAGACACAAGCTCAATTTAGTAAGCCCAGCTGTTACTCACTGACAGTGTGACAGGCTCTGAAATGAGTGGGGTACATGTGTGTGTCTCAATCTATTTCCTAGTGGCTAGGTGTCCACATTACAAACATCTCCATTATAGCTGAGTGTCACTGATAGCAACACACAGGCCAAGGGCTGAATGGGTTATAATGGCAGAGTCCTCTCTCCCTCTCAAGTGTGATCCCTCCACCCTAGGGCGGGGTGCCTTGCTGTGGTAGAGATGATTCACTCCCATCAGCCTGCAAGGGCTATCATTTGGTCATCTCTTGCCCACACAGATTCACTGACAATTAATCGAGTTTGCATGAATGACTGAATGAGCTGCATCTGTTTGTGGGGGGGAAATGAACACCATGGGTGGAATCAGCTCAACAGAGAGAGGTTAGAACAGGGGCGTGTATAGTCTGTTACGTTACTTTATTACACTGCAGCTTGAAATCATGGGGGAAATGCAACTGATGTGCACTGGAAACCAGCAAGCTGGCAGCAGGCTGGCTGTTTCTAAGAAGAGTATTGTGGGGTGGAAGTGAAGAACAGGTGTTGTTTATTTCCTGCCACTTGCCATTCACCACTATTCCTCCCTATTCAGAGGGTTCCGGCTATGGAATGAACTTCCAGAGGAGATGAGGCAAATCCAAAGTGTGATATTAGTAAATGCTGCAAAATTTTCTTTGGTAAGATCTTTCTATCCCATGATACTGACAATGCTGACATCACCATCTGCCCCTAAGTTCTAACCACCATCCACTCCTAACCCCTATCCCTAGCAGAGTTTTGACCCTGAAAAGGGAACAGAGCCAGAAACTCCATGAATCTTCTGAAGACTCACTATTGCTTTTGATCTTACATGGAAGGGGTTCAGATGCTATGGTCGTGTAGAGCAGGATAAGATCCTTAAATTCCAAACTTGGGGCTTCTGAATCTTCTAAAAGTCCCATGCATTGGAGCAGAAGCAGGTGAAGCAAAGTCCTTAGGGAAGTGAGCATGTCTTCAAAGAACCAGCTCTCTCAGGAGCAATTAGGCTATTGAGGTGACCTAGGGGTGGGGTGGGGAGTATGAGGGTCGCCAGAGAGACAGCAGCAAATTGGGTCTGATTGTGCAAAGGAGAAGAGAAAGTGGCAGATAAGATGGATGCCCTGACTCAGTTCTAACCCAATCTACACATACAACGATGGCACCATGTACACACTAGTTGTCTCTGTAAGGAACAACATAACTGTATGAGAAAGTGCTGGCTTTCCCCCACACTGCATGCACCATCAACCAACTGACTTCCAATTGCTAGTTTGTATTACAACTGATGCTGTATGAGGCAGAGCCCAGCTGGATTTTCAATCAGCAGGAAGAGTGAGAAAAAACTCTTTGACTTATAAACAGAGCTGATTTCCTCTGGAATCACTGCAAGGAGGATAAATACAGAGCCCCTTGATGACCTATATGCAGAGTCACTTTCTTGACAGCCCTTTACCATTTCTGGCTAGTTATGTAATATGCTGTGACCTCCAGGGCTGGTAGGCAGCCAGGGTTTAAGGGTTCTTTCCTCCAGTATCTCTCTGGGGACAAGCTGTACGTTCAGACAAGTGTTTGCTCCAATAAAAAGGAAACTGTCCAAGCCTGGAGTGTAGCCAGATCCTCTGTTTAAACCTGTGTTGACAGCCCCAGAGAGGTTTGTGTCTGTGTTACAGCTGCCCTCTAGTGCCAGGAAAATATATTTAGGTTAGTGCTGCCCTCTTTTGCCAAGCGATTTGCAGAATGAGTTATGTCAGTTGGGAATGCCTATGTTTGCGCTTTTCCTGTTATGCCCAGAATAAAAGTCTGTTGGAGGAGTCCAAAGCTTGGCAGCAAGAATCATCTGAAATGTATTACTGTGCATTCCTGTTGAGCCCACAGGCCTCAGTCAGCTCAAGGAGTGCACTACACATGTGCTGTACACATATCCTGTAACAAACAAGACATTGCCCCATGGCTTACACACTGATGTATTTGCGTTACAGTAGCAATCCGAGGCCCCACTGGGCAGGGTGCTGCATACACACATAGTGGGAAAATGTACAGTCTATAAAGACCGAAGGTGGGGGGAACAGGTGGGGATGACTTGCTGAAGCAGACTAATGGTAGAGGCAGGACTAGCACCCAGATCAGTAAGTTCCCAGGCCAGTACCCAAGCCACTAAACAGGCTGAAAAGTGACTGGCTCAGATCACTGGCTATAGCTGAGCAGCACATATTCCAGCTCAGAACAAGTATGTGTGCAGGTGGCCTTTGTCTTCCCCTCTCCGGAGTCTGTTTTGGACTGATCTGTTCCCACATGTAATTTAGTGCAGCCCTCAGGCTGCTCTGTCATGCCAGCTTCCGAAGGCCTCAAGGAGCTGATAGAGCTGTTGGGGATCAACATCCCCACCGCACCCCCACACGTACCAAGGGAGGAAGTGGCATAGGAAGTGCTGTGCCAGCTCTACAACATAGAAGATCCCCCTATGCTGGGGTGATCTCCTGTTGGCAGCTTCACCAGGGTTATGGCCGTAATCTACCATAGTGGGGAGAGTTAAACAGTTGCATCACACCTGGGAGATCTGGGCCAACACCGTTAACAATGTCGTGGTGATCAGTTTAGCAGACTCATCCAAATAACGAGCCTGTCCCAGGCACTCCTTCCATGCCTTCCTGACAGCCACAAGCCCCATCTCCTCCCCACTCAGATACCCAAAGCTTCAGTTTTCCCTGGCAGCTATTGTGATGCAGCTATATATGTTCCATAAAGGAATGGGAGGCGCTCTGGAAACTAAAAATGTGGGGACAACTTACACATACATGGAACTGAGAAGCAGTCAAACTAGCATAGGACCTGCTGTCCTGCTTTTGAGATTCATTGTCCTGTCCATACAAACCATCATAGGCTTCTGTGAAGCTCCTGCAGGATTTTCAGTCTGTTGCACCAGACAAATCTCAGTCCTTGCTACAGAATTTGTATCTAGCTTGCCACACAGCCCACAAGCACCTGGATCTCAGGGTCCTGCAGAAAACACTTGGGAGGGCTACTACTTCATGACATTCCAATCACGGAGACAAGCTTAGTTGTGTGATAAGAAAAAGAGCAGTAGAAGAGAAGCAGCCAGAGCATGGATGATTTAGTGGGAATGGTCCTGCTTTTAGCAGGGGGTTGGACTAGATGACCTCATGAGGTCTCTTCCAGCCCTATGATTCTATGCTTGGAAACCCACCTCCTCCATCACTGGCCTGCAGAAGCAGAGGAAATGGAGAGAAATTTCCAGAAATCAGAGATATGGAGAGAAATCTGCTAGCTCCCGCTGTGTCCAGTATGAAGTTCTATAACTGCAACTCATTCAGACAAGGCCCAGGTAGAACCAGCAGTTCTGAGTCTCCATTCAGTTACTAAATGAAAAGAAGAACTCACCATCACTGTTGATCACTGTATTTCATCACAGAGGATGTCAAAGCAAGTGTGCGGTCACCCCCTAGTGGCTAAATGCTGCTATGCAAATTCCAGGACAGTCCTGCTCCAGAGTGTGATCCTCACAGAGGCTCTGAGCCCTACAACACTACCCAAGTGTGTATGTTTCACAGGTCACACATCTAGTTGGGTCACATAAAGGGCCTCATGATTGGAAACAAATCACTTAGACCAGTGGTTTTCAAACCCAGTACTGGGTCGCAGCCTCTCAGGCACTGGGTCATGGAGTCCCTTGCTGCTGCCGCCGAAAGACTGTAATGCATTGCTGAAAGATGTAATTGTTGGGTCGTGGGGATAAATGATATTTTTTAAACTGGGTCCCGAGGAAAAACGTTTGAAAACCAAAGACTTAGAGGATTCAGATGATAGCAAACCATTGTCCAGGTCCTATTCTTTCCAAGATTATAGCGCTCAAATACACAACACCCAATTTTCTTACAATCTGACCCTATGAAAGCTGCCATTGGTTATATATTAGACCCTGCATAGCCCTCTTTGTTGTCTCTATCTCACTGTACAGGCAGCTATCCCTTCCATTACAATAGCCTCTCTACTTTCAACATCAGTGAATTAAAGAGAAAATTTGTATAGCTTGTATGTGCGCAACAACATTATTTAATAACAAATTAATCTATCCAAATCAGGGTTCCAGTTTTAAAATCTTCCACTGTCAGACACTCCAATATCTCCTAGCAAGTGGTTACAAGAAGAAACACGCACTAATTTACAGCACTTGACAGGGGTTTATTTTATAACCCAGACCTACTGAAAAGCATCTGACTGGATACCAGACCATAGAGTGATGTTAGGAGACCTAAAAACCTGTTATATTTTCCTCATCTTTTCTTTACACTATTTTTTTTCCTTTGGAGGCAGAAGAGAGGATCAATGTGCTCCTAAAAAAGAGAAACTAACAGCATTAGAAAGACACAAGGAAACTCCAGCTAGGCTTTTTGCAAGTCATGATGCACAGATATGCCAGGGCCCCTCTATTCTGTTCTCAAGCCATCCCCTGCTATTCCAGGGACAGGCATCGTGCCCAGCAGTGGTATGAACTTTGCTGCTGCGGCTGTGGGGCTGGCCAACAGCCAGTGGCTGCAGCTGCGAATGGGCCAGAGGCACCAGCGCTGGTGCTTCAACTCCACTCGCAGCCACAGCTGTGGGCTGAGCAGAGGCATTGGTGCTGGCACCTCTGCTCCACTTGTCACCATGGCCACAGGCTGCTGGGCGGCCCCACAACCACAGTGGAACAATTTGCACCACTGGCGGGCACTAAGGATGGGCCTCATACCAAAGTGGGTGGGCCCCAGCCCAATCAGGCCCACCCATGGCTACACCCCTGAGCCAAAGAATATATTACTTTGGAGCATGGAGAGTACCATGGAAGTTCTAAAGCTGATATCAAGCCTCAAGGCCTCTGTGCAGCAGATTTGGTCTGTGACCCCTAGAGACTGTGGAGATAAGTGAATCTCAAAGGAGCCCAAGGCTGTGATAACTTGAATGGCAGTTTTTTTGGGGGGGGTTTAAACCTCATCCCCACAAGTGATGGAAGAATTGCTTGTCCTGCATGCATATTTCCATGTGGGTATACAATCAATCCCTCAGTTTTCTTTGGCCAGCAGGACATATAAGAGTTATATTATGAATGATACCTCATCCGGATTCCTACCACAGATAAAGATTCGCAGATCAGAGCTGCCACCACTTAACTGCCTGTTTCACGAGTGCATGTCTATACTGCAAAAATAAACCAAACCAAACCAAACCCCCCAAAAATACCCCCTCGCCCAAACAAACCCATGATAACTAGTTTCAAAGCCCAAACAACTGACTTGGGCCTGCGGGACTCACACTACAAGGCTAAAAATAACTGTTGCTGTTCTTGCTCAGCCTGGAACATGGGCTCTGAGACTCTCCCCTTGGCTGACTCTCAGGTTCTGAGCTCAACTGCAGCAGAAATGTCTACACTGCCATTTATAGCCTTGTAATGGGAGCCCTGCAAGCCCAAGTTACTTCTTCTGAGATGAGCCTATAGGAGAGAAAATCTGCACCCCAAACTCTGTTCTTTAGAATGGACAAAGTAAAAGGCAATGTCAGGTATAGTGAATGGACAGGGAGATGAAAGTAGAGCTTGACAAAATTTTTCCACTGTGACTTTTTTCCAGTGAAAAAAGCAGATTGGATGCCACTGAAACATTTAGCAAATTTGTGTCAGTTTTGCCAAATGGTTTCAGTAAAACAAAAACAAAAAAACAAACAAATATATTTCCGAATACATAAGTGTCCAAGAAATCAGTGCCTCATTCTGACATTTTCAAAATGAAAAGTTTTGATTTTTTTATTCTGGAGGGCTTTTTTATTGCAAAATATTATTCATTTTAATATTAAAAATGCTCCAAGTAGAAATGAAATGTTTTCTCTGACCCCCAGTGATTTTTTTAAAGCTTTCTGGCATGCCAAGGAATTTGAAAAATTGGGTTTTCCATTTGACCCGTTCTTCCCCCTCTCAATTTTCAGAATAGCTGGTAAACAGAAAGATTTGTTATGTGCCCAGCTCTTGTCAAGGCACCTAAGCATGCAGCCAGGGCAAAGCCACCAGTTGCTGCTAGCTGGGTAAAGAAGGCCTAGAGGCAGGGTCCACGTGCAAGGAATAGGATGGGAACTGAGAATATCTGTTCAATTTTTGCATCCTGGGTCCATGGGATCAGGTGGTTTCACTGATTCCCATCACACTCTTCTGGATTCAAAGGGGTAGCCGTGTTAGTCTAGGTCAGTCAAACAAACAAGGTGTCCTGTGGCACTTTTAAAGACTAACGAATTTATTTATTGCATGAGCTTTCGTGGGAGAAAATCCCACTTCGTCAGAGGCTTTGAAGATGGGGAATTTACAGAATAGGAGGAAATTAAATGCAGGGAAATGTA